>CM031614.1:16408290-16410790 GCA_018398815.1 Conus ventricosus
AGAATCCACCAATATCACAGTTCTAAATACTGTCATTGGAAAGTTCACCAAGAATTCTAAAGCAAGCATGATGGCTGTCAATTCGGCTGTAAAAATTGACAGTTTTTTGCCGATGTAGAAACATTTTTCAATTTTCAGTGCCGGTATGACAAAGGCCGCACCAACATTATCATTGTTAAGTACGGAGCCGTCTGTAAAAACCTGAAGATGATTTTGATATTTATCATAGATACGTGTTTTTTGCAATTGAATTCATAACATTTATATTTTCTTCTTTTCTCAATTTAGAATAGCTGATATCATATGACGGTTTTAATGTTTCCCATGGTGGTATAGGCGCGAATGATGGTCTTATTGACATGTCTTTGATGCTTATTCCTGAACTTTCAATTAAATTAGAAGTATATGTTGCTATTGTCATTAGCGACGATATAATTGTTTGCCCTTTTAGGAAAATCACACTCAGTTCTTAGTTTCAATTCTTCCCCAATGAAATTGTCACTTGTACTTGCTCTCAACACAAATTTTGAAGTAGCAAGTTCACGATAATCATCAAGTGGTAAGATTCCAGCTGCTCTGTATGTTTCTTTGTTTGACGCATGACTCGGAAGGCCAAGGGCTAGTTTATAGGCTTTACAGTCAATACTTTGTAATTTTTGTAATAGGTATTTTGGAGCACTAAAATAAATTTCTTGTCCATAAGAAAGTTTGGACCTAACAAGTGCTGTAGAAAGATGAAATAAGGTTTCGGGTCCATTCCCCAAGGTAATCTACTAATGGTCTTTAAAAGATTTAGGCTATGTCTTGCCTTTGTTAAAATATACTCAAAATACATATTCCATGTCAGCTTTGATGTAAGAATTAATCCCAAGAACTTGACGTTTTGTTTATACTCTAAAGGTTCACCAAGCAGTTTTAAGATCGGTAATTTTGCTGGATTACTACCAGAGTTAAATAGTATCATATTAGTTTTTTCAGGGTAAAAAAGATAGACCATTTTGAAACATGTATTTTTCAATGTTATCAAGGTCAAACTGGTACATTCTTCTTATGTAATTTTGGGCTCTTTGGGGTTTGTCGACGTTTTTAAGGTTACGTCCATCCACATACATATATCATCTGCATATTGGACGAGAGTTACTTTGCTTGATACCGCCTTTGGCAGGTCATGTATCATGATGTTGAAAAGTATAGGTGCAATCACTGAGCCTTGAGGGATGCCCATGTCTAGACTCCTAGAGGCAGAGTAATGTTGTTCCCACTCTGGCCACCATTGACCTGTTTGTTAAAAAATTGTTGATATATCTGTAGATATTTCCAGATAGTCCAATTGTTTTTAGTTTGTACATGAGACGACTGTGCCAAACCTGATCGTATGCTTTTTTGACATCAAAAAAGGTTGCCAATACGCTCTTTCAACGAGCAAATTGTCGCTTTATGTCTGTAGATAGTTTAACTAAATGTTCAACGCCAGATCTTCCTTTCCTAAAACCAGTTTGATTTACAGGTATAATTTTATTCTTTTCACAGTAATGTAATAGTCGATTTTGGATAATTTTCTCAAACAGCTTACCCGATGTGAAGTAAGTGCTATGGGGCGATAGCTATTTTTGTCACTTTTAGGTTTTCCAGCCTTATGGATAGGTATGACAATAGTATCTTTCCATAGCTGTGGAATGACACCATTGTCCCAGCATTTTTGAAAAATTTTGTGTAGAAAAGCAATACCATTTTCAGGAATGTGTTTTAACATTTCATTGCTAACTACATCCATACCAACTTAACATTTTCGTTGTTTAATGAGCATACTGCAGTTTTAATCTCAGTCAGTGTTATAGGTGAGTTAATATAATGATCCTTTTGTGGAACTGGATCTGCATACAACGAGTCTAATTTAGCGTTTTCTCTATGGGCTCTACAGTGAGATGATAGTCCTTCTACACTGCTATTATTTGAAAACATACTAACAAAGGTTTCTGCTTTTTCCATATCTGACGGAACCTTCTCATTGTCGCCCATTTTTATTGGATAACTTGGAAATCTAATTCCATTTTTCATGTCCGTAATTTTTTTTTCCAGACCTGTTTTTAATCTCTATGCCCAGTAACTTGTTTAGTGCAGAAAGATTGCCAGTATTCTCTTTTGGCACAGTTAACTACTCTGTTACAATGATTTTTTGCGGTCTTCATCGCAGCATGATTTTCTTCAGTTTTATCTTTTACGTAGAGTTTATATTTTTCTTTTTTTTTATTCACCGCCTTCTCACAATCATCATTCCACCAAACGTTGCCGGTGTGATTAGTGCATCTAAAAGTTCTTAGTTTAGGTATAGACGAGTCAGCTGCTAACAGAATTGCCTTTTTTGAATGTTAAAAATAATTCGTCAACATTTTCATCATCATTATTAGGGAAGTCTTGTATAGCAATAATATTGCAAAATTTATTCCAGTCTGCTCCCTTATAATTATATCTTGGTATGATATTTTCCACACCATCATTT
>CM031614.1:16415790-16525790 GCA_018398815.1 Conus ventricosus
GAGAGAGAGAGAGAGAGAGAGAGAGAGAGAGAGAGAGAGAGAGAGAGAGAGAGTCGCATAAGAATACAATTATAGCAACATAATGACAAGATGGCAGGAGGGAAGAAAAACACACACGTGCATGCGCGCGCGCACATACACACACACGCGCGCGCGCGCACGCGTACTCGTATAAGACATACTTACTAAACAGAATAACATGTGCATTTCAAGTACAAAACACTTTATAAATAGTCAGGGTCATACATAAGGCAAAGAGGGTGGTGGTGGTTGGTGGTGGATTTATGGCGGAGTATGCAAGTACTGGCACATAAGATGGTTGAAATAATGGTGTTTGAAGGTTGCTATGTATTGGTGTTTGGTTGATTCAGGGAGCGAGTTCCATTGACAGGAACCTGAATATGTTAAACTGGATTTGAATGAGTCAATTCTTGGAACAGGGACATGAAGTTTGGTTACAGTCCTTGGGGAATTAATTGAGAATCTGTGAACTAATGTTGAGGGTGCCTTCCCAGACACAATCTTGTGCATTATGATCCCTTTGTTGTATTCTAATCTCAGACTTAAGGGGAGAACTTGAATCTTTTTATTGTCCGAGTCCAGAAGACTAATGCTTTTAAGGAGGACTAATTTGAGTGCTCGCTTGTGTAGGCTTAGCAATGGTTTGAGGGTGTTAGTGATAGCAGAGTCCCATAGAGTAGATCCATAGTCTGTGTATGATTGGATATGAGACTGGAAAAAGAGCTTGCGTGAATGCAGGTCGAGGAAGCGTTTGATTCTGGAGAGTTGATAAACTTTCTGTGAAATTTTTCTGCACAGTGAGGTTATGTGAGCTTGCCAACTAATATTGTTATCAATTGATATTCCTAGCACTTTGAGGAATGTAACCTGTTCAACGGGTACATTTTTCAGATGTACAGGAGGGAACTTAATAGTGAGATTTTGTCTTTTTTGCCTAGTTGTGATAAGCATGGATTTAGTTTTTTGAGGGTGAAGTGACATGTGATTTAATTCAGTCCATTTTACGTCATATGCACTTACTTGTAAAGTTTGTGCAAGAACAGTAACATCAGAATGATTTGTGTGTATTGTTGTATCATCAGCAAAGAGTTCACAGGTGGATGTGATATGGAGAGGTAGATCATTGATGTAAATGGTGAACAGTAAGGGACCCAGGATAGAGCCTTGTGGGACGCCATAGGAAAGTGTTTGAAATTAAAAGAAAGTTGTATTAATTTTTACACATTGTTGCCTATTTGTGAGATATGAGTCAAAAAGCGTAAGAGTTTTTGTGGATAAGCCATACATTTTATTTTTCTAAGAAGAAGGTTATGGTCTATCACATCAAATGCTTTTTTTTTAAACCAATAAATAGGACACCACAATATCTGTTGTTGTTAATGCTATTTAGCCAGTCATCAACGAGGTTGATTAGGGCTGTGTGGCATGAATGGTTGTGTCGGAACCCGGACTGTCTTGGATGAAGCAAGTGGTAAGTATTAAGGTGGTGTAATGTGTGTTTGTTTATGTGTTTTTCCAAAGGTTTGGAAAAAGTGGAAATGATTGAGAGTGGTCTGTAGTTTGCAGGGTCTGAGTTGTCACCTGCTTTGTAGATAGGTATGACTCGCTTTTTTTAAACTATCGAGAAAATGATTTTTGTCGATGCATAAATTGAAGATGTATGTTAACGTATCTGTAATTGCTGGAGCTGATAGTTTGAGGATTATGCCGTCTAGGCCATCCACCCCGCAGGTACCTGACTGTTTTAGGTGCGTTAGGTAGTGATAAACTTCAAAGACTGTTATTGGTGGAATATAAAGTTCAGACTTGATGCTTTTATCTAGGCAATATTGTTTCAGCTTTTGAAGGTCGTTTGATCTGGAAGAATCTGTCGTGACAATTTTATTGGCTATAGCGCAAAAGTGGGTGTTCAGTTGTTCGACAGAGATGTTTTTAATTAGAGTTGATTTTGAAGAAGATTGATTGTTTGTAAGCTCGTTAATAGCTCTCCATACCCAATTTTGGGCTCTGGTTTGATGATTTTAGTTCTCGATAATATTCGTTTTTTCTCTGCGCTTCTGTGAATTTATTGCATTTCTCAGTTTTCTAGATTCCTCTTCATAGCCATGTTGTTTAAGCATATCTCTAAGGTAACCTGCCTCCTGTAACTTTTTAGTGTACCATGCCGGTTTAGGATCATGTCGTACTCTAACCGTTTTAGAGGGGTGTGTTTGTCGTATATTTCTGTAAATGTTTTAATCCAAAATTCAGCAGCAAAATCTGGATGAGTAATGTTGAAAACTGAAGAGAGATTTGAGTTAAGCAAGCCATGCAGAAAATCTTGGTTGTTAAAGTTTGTAAAGCAACGGTAGGTTATTGTCTTGTGTCCCGTTTTGTGAATTTTTACTCCTTTTTTGGACCATGTGATACAAACTGGGTAATGGTCAGAGAGAGAGAGAGGAGAGAGAGAGAGAGAGAGAGAGAGAGAGAGAGAGAGAGAGAGACAGACAGACAGACAGACAGACAGACAGAGAGAGAGAGGATGTCAATACTTATCCTCGGCGTGTGCGTGCGTGCGTGCGTGCGTGTGTGCGTGCGTGCGTGCGTGCGTGCGTGCGTGCGTGCGTGTGTGTGTGTGTGTGTGTGTGTGTGTGTGTGTGTGTGTGTGTGTGTGTGTGTGCATGATTACTGATGTGTGTTGGCGGGGGGGAGGGGTAGGGGAAGGAAGGGGGCTTTTATATTGTTGTGGGTTTGTGTGAGCCATGGAGTGACACATTGACTGTCTACTCCTGACGTGACGTTTCAACAACATCATAACCCTCCTATCCCCCTCCCCCCCCCCCCCCCCCCCTATTTTTTCCTCCGTCAGTAGCGCGTATTTGTACATTATTCCAAACTTTATCGCAGGATCATTGCCAAGAACGACTCTCTCTCTCTCCTCTCTCTCTACTCTCTCCTCTCTCTCTCTCTCTCTCTCCTCTCTCTCTCTCTCTCCTCTCTCTCTCCTCTCAAAATATGAATACGTCAAAACTTTTCAAGAAACATTTACATAAACATTTTATGTCTCAATAATTTGATTTTTTGATTCAAATCATTAACGTCCATTCGCAAAGTCTTCTGTAGACCATGCTTTGAATACGCCGTCTGACCTACTCCATTAAATCGCTCATCCCCACTCCCACTCTGTCTACCATCCCTGTTCTTCTCCCTCTACCTACCATTCTCTCCCCCCTCATCCCCCCCCCCCCCCCCCCCTCTCTCTCTCTCTCTGCTTTCGTTTGTTAGTTTTCTTTCCTTCTGTTTGACTGTCCACTATGTCATTATTACGTTTATGAATAGTCTGCTTGTCAATGTAGAATTAGATTGTAGTGCTTCTATGTTGAATTGTCAGTATGAATGATATATGTTGAAATAATGTAGGCATATGCATGACTAGGACATGCATGTAAAAGACTAGGCGTTGGCCTAAAATCTTCATCTTTGCGTATTAAAAATCAATCAATCAATCAGTCAATCAATCAATCTCTCTTCTCTCTCTCTCTCTCTCTCTCTCTCTCTCTCTCTCTCTCTCTCTCTCTCTCGTAAATAAAGAATTTTGTCTTGTCTTGTCTTGTCTTGTCTCTCTCTCTCTCCTCTCTCTTCCTCTCTCTCTCTCTCTCTCTCTTCTCTCTCTCTCTCTCTCTCTCTCTCTCTCTCTCTCAGTGACATGTGACCGAACTAAATCACATGTCACTTCACCCTCAAAAAATAAAACTGATGCACATTACAACTAGGCAAAAAAGACAAAAGCTCACCAATGATTTCCCTCTTATACACCTCAATAATGTACTTGTGGAACAAGTCACTCATCATAAAGTATTAGGACTAATAATTGACAATAGTCTCAGCTGGAATCCCCACATAACTTTACTATGCAAAGGCTTTCCCAGAAAGTCTATCAGCTCACCAAAATCAAACACTTTCTTGACTTTCATTCACGAAAACTTTTTTTCCATGCTCATATTCAGTCTTATGTTGATTATGCATCGACTATATGGGATTCTGCAAGTGCAAACACACTAAAACCATTGTTCAGCCTACATAAACGAGCGCTCAAATTAATCCTTCTGAAGAAAACTAGCCTTGAAAGCTCTGATTAAAACATCTTCACATTCTTCCATTCAGCCAGAGACTCAAATACAACAAAGGGCTAATGATGCACAAGATTCTGACCGGGAATGCTCCAACAACTTTAATGAGCCGATTCTCAAAAGTCTCGTCGAGAAACTCCCCCAAACTCCATATCCCAATCCTCAGAATTGACCTATTTAAATCAAGTCTAACATACTCGGGCTCCTCTTTGTGGAACTCCCTTCCAAAATCCATCAAACAAATTCATTGTACCACAGCTTTCAAAAACACTTACCTTATCCATCTTCTGCGGTAAAAAACAAAACAAAAAACTCACAAGTAATACCAACAAGTAATCTCAAAATCATAAATCATCCCATTTTGTTTCTTTTTTCTTTTTTCCCTCTTTTTTTAATGTATCAAGTATATATATATATATAATATATATATATATATATATATTATATATATATTATTTATATATATATAGATAGATAGATAGATAGATAGATAGATAGATAGATAGATTAGTGTGGTTAAAATACCCAAAATGATTTTGATAGTGCTCGACCCCTTGGGGACAACATTTGTTAAAACGCGCTCGAAACAAATTTGTAGATTCTATTTTAAAAAACCTATTTTAAACAAATATATATATATATATATATATATATATATATATATTTGCAACACATCCCCCCTGAACGCGCCCCCAAAAAGAAAAAACCGGCAGGCCACGTGCCACACGCACAGAACTCACACGCCCACACACCACAATATATAACACCGGTGGCGTGCCCAAATTGTATTATACCCTGAGGAGAGCGTTTTTAGCTTGAAAAAATCTTGTAGGTTTTAACCTCTTCATTTTAAAAATCCTATTTTAGACTGGTATATATACATACATACATATAAATATATATATATATAATATATATATATTATTGTTAAAATAAGGTGCTAAAAAGAGAAATCGACAAATTTGTTTCTAGCGGCGTTGCGCTGTCATCAGGATGGTTTTTGTTTGCCCACCGCCGATGTTATATAGCGTGTGGGCTCACGTTTGCGGTTGTTTGCACGTGCGGGTTGGCTGCACGTGTTTTTTTTTGGGCTTTCAGGTTTTTGTTTTGGATGTGTTCACTAACAACGATTTCCATTTATGCCTGCAGTTGTTTACTATTTCTGTTTTGGTGTTTAAAGTTGCTAAGTGTGGTTTGCATAGTATTAACCATTTTTCAGTTAAACATAGGTTGCACCTTTTTGAAACATTGCTGTATGGTGATGCTCTTTTTATGATTTTCCAGGATATATTGTAGCTTGTTTTTGCGTCTTTAAGTTTCCAGATATATTTGCTCAATTCTGTTTGGTTTTTATATTTTTCTTTATTAAATGACTGTTTGTGGTTTGCATATCTGGTTTTGAAGTGGTTTTCAGTGATCCCTATGTATGTTTCTTTTTCATTTTCTGATGTCACAGTAGCCTGGTATACAATGTTGTTGTGGAGACATTTATTGTCTAGTGGGCACTGCTCTTTTCTGGTGCAATTGCAAGATTTCCTTTCTTCACCCTTCTTTGCTGTATTGATTTTCATTTTGTTGGATGCGTCAATTAGGTTTTTAAGGTTGGGCATACATGAGTACGATAGTTTGACAGTGTTTTTGTTAAATATTTTGGACAGTTTGTGTTCTTTTGGAAATGAAGTTGTTAAAATTTTGAAGAATTCTTTCCCTATGTTTGTTTTGAGTTTCCCGTCGTATGGGGGGTTATACCATATGATTTTTCTTTTCCTATTTTTCTTGCTTTTGTTTGTGTTGTTGTCTGGGTTGTATTGTAATTTGTAATTGTATCCACTTGTTTGTAGTGCCTCCTGGTATTCTGCTGCTGCATTGTTGAACACTCTCTCATTGCATGTCTAATTATATATATATAAAATTAGAGTTAAAAGACCACTCAGAATTCTAAAAATGCTCAACCAAACAGGGAGCGACATAACAGTTTAAAATAGGATTTTAAAATGGAAGTGTAAAAAAATCACCCTACAAATTTGTTTCGAGCGAGCGCTCTCCGAGGAGAGCGCTCGCTCGAAACAAATTTGTAGGGTGTGTAGGGTGTGGTGTGTGTGTGTGTGTGTGTGTGGATATAATCTTATAAAAAAAAGATTATATGTTGTGCTCGCTCGAAACAAATTTGTAGGGTGTGTAGGGTGTGGTGTGTGTGTGTGTGTGTGTGTGTTGGATATAATCTTATAAAAAAAAGATTATATGTTGTGCCCCTCTCTCTCTCTCTCTCTCTCTCTCTCTCTCTCTCTCTCTCTCTCTCTCTCTGTCGTTGTCTCTGTCTCTGTCTCTGTCTCTCTCTCTCTCTCTCTTTGTTATATTCATTTTACTGTCTGATTTTATACATGCTAATTGTTGTACGTTTTAGTACATTTCCATTTCAAATTATTACATTTCATGCTGTTCCCCCTCCCCTTCCATCCTCTCTCTCTCTCTCTCTCTCTCTCTCTCTCTCTCTCTCTCTCTCTCTCTGTGCATGCGAGCGTGCGTGTATGTGTGTGTTCAAAAATATGTACGTACTTGGTCACATTCATTTTACTGTCTGTTTTCATACATGCTAATCTTGTACGTTGTAATACATTTACATATGTTCCCCCAGCCCACCTCACTCCCTACCCCCACTCTCTCCTTCCTCTTCATTATTGTAATTCTCATTTTTATTTTTATTTTTTTAATTTTTACTATTCTTATTGTTTGTTTTGTTTTCATTTCTCTTCTACTTTCATTTGATGTTCCATTATGATTGCATGACCGCTTTGTTCGCTTGTTTGCTTTCTTACATTATTTCATTTCACTGCATGTTGTAGGCCCTACTCAGGGCGAAGACTGGATGTAAACAAGCACGTTAGTGCTTATCTATTATCCTCGTAAATAAAGAATTTTGTCTTGTCTTGTCTTGTCTTGTCTTGTCTTCTCTCTCTCTCTCTCTCTCTCTCTCTCTCTCTCTCTCACATACACACACACGAGTGTGCGTTTCAGCAGTTGTCGCTACAGCGGGACGTCAACGTAATGAGATGTTGCTGCTGTGGAATATCGCTTTTGTGGCATGTCGCTGTGGTGAACACGTCGCCTAAGATCTTGCTTAAGCGGACTCGGAGGGGATATCGCTAAAGTGGGATGACAATGTGTGGAGTGGATGGGTGGGGGTGAGAAGGGGGCCGGATAGCTCAGTTGGTAGAGCGCCGGACTCGTGATCCTGGGGTTGCGGGTTCGAATTTCGGTATAGGGGGATTTTTCCTTCGGAGTTAACATTGGTTCTGACTCCATTCCCCATATAGTCGTTCGGATGGGACTATAAACCGAGGTCTAGTCTGTGTCACATGCACTAAGATCATACACGGACTCTAAAGATCCCGATGCTCATGTCCTAAGACGGGTGAGTACCGGCTACACGAAAATACACAATGCATGCAACCTGTGTGCCAGAATAGTCTACGTGAAGACTGTGGGCACGGGGCAGGTTAAACATCCCCATCTGGAAGAAGAAGGGAGTTGGGGAGGGGGAATGCGCGCGCGCGCGTGTGTGTGTGTGTGTGTGTGTGTGTGTGTTGTGTAGTGTTGTGTGTTAGTATTGTGTGTGTGTGAATGAAGAGCAGACTAAACATATTCTTTTGCTGCTTTAAAAATCTGGCCAACTTTCCGTTTTCATCACAGTTTTCATTATAACAACACCGCCAATAAATTTCCAGTATTGATGTATCACAAACATGCATGTGTTCCCGGAGTGGCAAGAGTTTCAGTGGGTTTTTTTTCAAAAGTAAAATGAATGTCATAATGTCGCCGGCGTCAGCTATAGGTAGTTTTGGGTGACACACGGCAAAAAGGTGATTTTCCAACTAAGGGATAATACTCTCTAGCCTATCAATGACGTGTTTTGCTACGGCATTTGAAATCACAAATAAAACAAGAAAGTATGGCACATCGTTCCTTCTCGATCAAGCTTGGGTTAAAGTGTAGATCGGTGGCAAGTTTTGTGGTTAATTTAATTCAGATGTAACAAAAGTTTACACATGAAACAAAAAATTCGTAGAAAGTGAGCAAAAGTTTACAGTTCTTCATCAGTTTACAGTCTGGCACCGATTTCTGATTTTTTTTCTCTCTCATCTACAGACGTACTGGACATAGCCAGCGTAGGCACAGGCCAAACCGGCGAACGTACCCACTCAGTGGGCCACTGTGTCTAGCAACGTACCGACAATGATACGTCCGCCGACGTTTACAAAGTAGTCTGTACACAGAATCAAAGAGATTGATTGCTTGTTCTGTTGCATTTGCTGACAAGGGTAAGTCAGACGGTGTATGTGACTTTCGTATATCGTATGCGAAAAGTCGTATTCTCGAACAATAAAAGTGCATTTTAATCATTCATCTCTTTACAACTGAATTAGGGTTTCTTATTACCTCATCGATGACACCCAACAAAAAGAAGTGCGCAACCAAATTACCAACAGCCTTGATAAAATGCGTTGACTTTCCGACAAGGGAGAGCTAAACTGCTGTTTTAACTCATACATTTTAATAGATTGCTAATTCTGACTAGCACACTTGTCTTCATTGCCAGGTGAAACCTGCATCAACACCCACCAAATAGGAAAAAGAAAAGGATTTAAAAAAAATATACAGACAAATGAATAAAAGAAATTTCAAAGAGGTTGAGAGAAAAATGTGGTGGTGCAGAAGCTTAGCTGGTGATGTCTTAAAGTGAGGTAAGCATTGCAAGCAGGCAAATTACAATAGTTGTACAAGATAGTCATTTTGCACCCAGCCACCCTCTCCAACGCCAGCATCTCTTCTTCTGAACAGCATCTAGTCAGAATTGGAAGAGGTAGCTACCCTGAAAGACCCCCCACCCCTCCCCACTCACCCCCTCTCAAAGAGGCTTACATTTCCTCAACCTCAATTATTTTTTTAATCTGATATGGATCTGAATGTGGATGAAATATGTCACAGTAGCCAACTTGCTGCTGTGAGCCATTCTACATAATTTTCTTAGCTGCTTTGCAACTATTGAAGTACTTGGGCATCATGTTGAATAAACTTGCTGGAGACTCATCATGGAGAACCACATGAATGCTATCAGTCACAGCCAAAGCTGACAGTACTCTGGTCTTCCAAAGATGCAGCCTCAAAGTTACACCATTGGTCTGTCATGAAAATGCTTCATTAGCCTTGGTAAAGCCATTCATAGAATATGCTAGCTTGATGTGGAATTCCCATACGCAGAGGGATATTGACAGGCTGGGGTCAGTCCAGAGAAGAGCAGCCAAGCTTTTCTTGAACTATTACCACAGAACATCTACTTATATAGAGTGACTTTCATGGTCAGTGGAGTTGGCTGGTGCTACCTTCAGAAATAAGACAAGTTTCCTAGTTCACTCTTCTGTATAAGAACTGTACATTTTGTGTTCAGTTTAAGAAAGCAGGCTTCTTGACATCCCTCAAACCCAGTAGGAGCACACAGGCCACATCCAACAGATTACTACAATATCAAACTGGATACAGTAGCTCCTGACAATGTTTCATAAGCAGGTAGTGAAACTAAGGGCATATTCACTATCTGCTCTTAAGAAATTGTCAGGCTATAGGTCAGCTGTTGCTTCAACATGAATCCTGGCCAAGGTCTTCAAAGGGAGGTAAATTAAAACAGAAGTCGACGCGACGGGTGAAAAAAAAAAGAAGAAAAGGAAAAGCAAGTTCCAGGAAATTAAGTCTTTGAAAGAAGGTTGCTGCACACAAAGGTTCATTATCTCATCCACAAGAGTAATTCAAAGACCAGCACCCAAGGTTTAGCATGGCTCAAAGATTGTCAAACGGTCCAGGACAACCTAATCTTCCAGAGCACAGGTGGAAATTTGTTCTGTCAAAGATTGTCAAATGGTCCAGGACAACCTAACCTTCCAGAGGACAGCTGGAAATTTGTTCTATTAGTTGTCTGTCAGGCGACCAGTTTTTGATAGTGTTAACAAAAGGGTGACTGAATGATCAGCTTGAAGGTCAACGCAGAGTGATTGCAGTTCCCTCCTTCTCTTTTCAGTTTCACAGCTCCACATGTACACATGCGCATGCACCCATCCACCCACCTAGCCATCAATGTGTGTGCACGCTCACAAACATACACACACACACACACACACACACACACACACACACACACACACACACACACACTTGCACACACATACATGCACGCACACACACACACACACATACTCGCACACACATACATGCACGCACACACACGCACACACACACACACACACACACACACATACTCGCACACACATACATGCACGCACACACGCGCACCCCTCCTCCCAGGTTCTTCCCAGAATGCAGACCCCAGCAGAGTGCTGCTGTCTCATTGAGACAAGGCATTTTTTTTCACAACAACAACAAGTGTTTTAGCGTCATGCTCACACAGGCACTGTGTTCAGTCATTGCCAACATAATAGATCTGTCTTTCTTTTTAAATGTACTTGGATATGAAATGGATTCATTTTGAACTGCATGTATGGTGAAGAAGCAGAGAAAAAAAGAAAAGATATAGACTAAACAAGTCCAGAAATGTGTGCATGGTAGAAGCATGATAATTTCACTGGTGCATTTTCGTTTCTTTATGTGTTAATCTTATAGTATACTCACTGGAAGACATTTCTCCATTAATACTCTGTATGTTTGGTAGAGGAATGAATTTTTTATGACGTCTTATGCCCTGTTTCTCACACTCGAGCCTCATCACGTGTGCACAGCATGCTTGAATTATATCTGCTGATTTGTTGGATATATAGCCGGCATCTAACTGTGAACTGTCCATTCGCTTATAGAGGGCAAGGAGAAATTCAGGTGAACAAATTACCTTTGTAAAAAAAATCTACTGGTTCCCGGGACAGCTGAGACTTATCTGTGAATTTCTAGCTCTGTCTAGTGGAGAGGGTGGTGGAGAGAAGAAATAAATAGGGGTAGGGGTGGGTTTTTGGATGATGATTAACTCTGGCAATAGACTTTACAGTCTGCTCTCAAGGGAGTGCAGCTAACTATTTTTTTCTTATTTGGGGTGCTTGCACTCCACAAACTGCAAAATTTATTTTGTTCTTTCAAGAGACTGATGTTTTGTCCAATGTTTGCTTTTCGGACCCAAAAAGACATGATTCTGATGTTACACTTTGTAGGTGAGCCATGGGTGTGACAGGACTGTGGCCAATCCTGCAGCCAGTGAAGAAACACAAGCCACTGAGCTCTTTGCAAGGCCAGACGCTGGCAGTTGACCTCAGCATCTGGGTGTGTGAGAATCAAGGAGTGCGTCAGATGCAGAACAGGGTGCTGAAACCTCATTTGAGGTAGGGATTCAGAGCGTTTGGTTCTGCCACCTCTAAGAGTCCTTGCTTGGGGCTCGGTGTTTCATTTGCGTAATGATTTTTTTTTTCCAATACAGTAACAAACAATAGTCAAGCCACTTTTCAGTGTCATGTGTTGTGTATTTAAATCCCTGTTCGGAGTATTCCAGGTTCTTAAACCAACTGGATACTTGTGAGCAGTTTTACAGAAATCGATATGATCATCTACCTGAATGCATGCTTGCTCTTGCACCCACCATTTGAAAGTAGTTGAACATGTTCAACGTTCAAGTGAGTCAGCCCAAAATGTAAAGGTCATCATTCAGTCAGCGAAGGTAAACAGTTGTGGCTCTCAAGTAACAGATGGCAACGAAGTCATACTCTGTAACATGCTTCAAGATGCCAATTTGAAGGTTTTTCTGCTCAGTGAATCATGTGGGATAGGTTTGCTGGTGAATAAATTGACAAGCTGACTGATTCAAAAGAAAAGCACTTTTGACTACATGAGTACATAATGTAGTTTTATTGTGTAAATTACCAGTGCTGAAATGACTGACAATGTTTGGGTTATCAAACCATAGAGCTGATACTGTGGGCTTATTTAGACCTTCTGTACATCCTTTTCAGTTCCTTGGAACATGAGCTCAAAGATGCCCCTTTAAAGCGACCACTCTCATTTTTTTTTAAACTATGTACAAATATCTTCATGGTACTGTGTTTCCATTCCACGTTCTTCCTTTAATGGCTGCCTTGAGAAAACCCCATAGGACTTTGATTGTCTCCCCATGGTGGTGAGAGCAGGTCATGAAGGGCCACAGACATTGGGACTCCCTTTCTTTTCTAACTCTTTTTTCTTTATTTATATCATATAAGTATAAGTGGGGATTAGGATGATGCTATGGAATTCCATTTTGGTCTGAACTTAGTTGGTAGAGATACTCCATGCTTTATTTCACAGCCGATCCTATTGTTAGCCAGGTCTGAGAAAAACAGGTGGCTGCAGTAATCGTCAGAAAATTTGAGCAACACTCTTAGAGAGGCATCCATCAAGTGGATGAGACATGACCCTGTGGGTACTCTGGGTAAGTGCCAGTTTAGCATCAGAAAATCCCACAAATGTTTACATCTCTCTGATGGAAATGAAACCCACAAGTCCGCAACACTTTTCACTGCACCATCATGGCTTGTCAAGGGGGTGGACATGTAAAAAATACATATGTTACCAATTTCCTCGTCTTATATCTATAACATTTTGACTGTATTAATGCATTTAATTTTTAGTCATATGATAATGTTATTGTCACTATTTTAGCAGTTTCTTGTGTTTGCTCCTCAGAAACCTGTTCTTCAGAATCTCTACACTGTTACAACTGGGCATCAAGCTGGTTTTCGTCATTGAAGGCAAGGCCCAGCTCTGAAGCATGGTGAGATGGGCCGAAGACTTCAGGCACGCCAAGGGGGCATCCCCTCAGCCAACACCAAGAGAAAATTTGGTCGAGGCCGCTTACAGAGTCTACTGAAAGAGGTAAATTTCTTGTTTTGAGATACAAAAATTGTTTGTGATTAATTAAATGTCAGAACAAGGTAGCAGACAGATGCCAGAGTTTTCTTCAATTTTTGAGGTCCCAAGAACTTTTTGGTAAGTTTTCAGATAAGAAATGATAATTGCCTTACAGCAGACCTTTGTGTTCTCTTCTACAGATGAAAAATCTAGAACAAAAAAAAAATTATGTTTTTCTTGTTGAGGTTCATGATTCATCAGAATAGCAGCTCTTAAATGGAAACTTGTTTCAGTAATTTCAGTGTGTGCCATTTAGACGTATATGGCTTGATGCAAGTTGTGTCTGTCTCTGTGATTGCAAAAAGCTTCTTTTTTTTGTTTGTGTGTTTGCATTGTACTGCCAACTTTTACCATCACAAGAGATTTGTTTCCTTGAAACAGATGCTGCTGTTTCCTAGGAGAAAACCATCCAAGTCTGGCACTGCTTTAGATTAAGGATCCTGCCCGTGTGTTTAACTTTAAGACATATATTTGTTCACCTACAAAAGTGGAGTCCTCTGTGAACACCGCCAGTGTGCCTCAGTAGCATTGCAGTGTTTCCTCTGATGAGTTGGCTCACGGCAACCTGGTATTGACAGCTTCCTGCAAATTACTGATGCCATGACCAAGATTGGACAAGCCTTTTTCTATCTGTGTATGGAGGAGATCGAATGAGCAACATGAGAGAAATGCTGGAAGAAGGGCACTGAAGATGGATCAGTATAGTGAAATGGGGAGATAGAGAGTGGGAAAGTGGAGGGGGGGAGGGGGAGATTTTCAGTGTATGTTTTTCAGGGATTTCCTTGTTGTCCCGAGTTCTTTGTATGTGCTGAGTGGTAAATGAGAAATGGTCACACTGGGTGCGTTGTGTCGTCAGTGCTGTGATTTACTGGATGCACTGGGGGTGCCCTATGTTCAGAGCCAGGGAGAGGCAGAATCCACATGCGCCGCTTTGAACGCTGCAGGGGTAAGACGTTTTCTGCGTGTGTTCTACTAGAGGGAACAGTGGAGTGCACCATCCAACATGGATAAATATAAACATTCTTTTGTAGCACTATGACAGAACTGAGGATAAGATAGGAACTATTTCATTAAGACAAAAAGCCTTTTACAGCTTTTTTTTTTTTTTTTTTGCATTTGAAGCTGATCAGAATAGTTATGGTAAATAGATATGTAACAGAATAAATAAGCTTGATGTGTTTATCATATCACTGTTATGTCAGTGTTACGATGCTGTTGAAGATGATGCTCGCCAAAATGGGCAGATGCTAGGTTACTTTTCATTTGTGTGTGCCAGTTAGAAAAGACAGTTGGTTGCCCTTGCTGTTTATCAAATGGCTGGTATAAAGACCATTGCTGGCTGTTGGTTAATAATTATTTCATACGATTCTCTTGACACTGTTGTGATTCTGTGCATGCACATGATGAAGAATTCAGTATCTGTTTGCGATGTAGGTTTTGAAAAGACTGGTGTTGGTAGTCCTTTACCTTTTGTAAAATGCTAGGAAAAAAAAAGATCTTTGTAAAAAAATGAGTGTTTGAATAAAAAGATATTTAGCAGTTTCGGTGCTGCTTGCTGCCGATTTATATTTAAAGAAGTAAGGTCTGTTGAGCTATCCATGTTGTCCAGAGAGTTTTCTTCCTGTTGGTTCGGCTCATTAAGAATAACGGTGCTAAAAGGTCATTAGTGCTGTGCGGTCCAAATGAAAGGAATGGTTTATGGCACTCCTCACCATGCAGTGAGATTCATCTCTTTGCAGCTGGTGGATGCCTGTGTGTCAGACGATGGCGACTGCTTTCTGTACGGAGCCAAAATGGTCTACAGGAACCTCACTATTGATGCCAAGGTGCAGAACTCATGGTCAAGCCATGATGGCTTTAGTTTCATGTTTTCATCTTGCTTTTGTGGGTGTAATTATTCTTTTCTGTTTACTAGTTGGTGTGTTTTTCTTTTTTTATTGTGTTCATCGCATTTCATGTTTAAAGAAATGACCATTAACTGTTTTCCCTTTTTTTTGTTTTCATTTTAATTCTTTTTTTTTTAATTGTCATTATCATCATCATTGCTGTTGTTCTTGTACGTCCTTCATCATTGAAATAATTCCTGTTGCCCTTGTTATTTTATTAAAGAGACTGCAAATCTTTCAGTATAAAATCTGTATTTCAAAATAGTTAGCCCAAAAAAAAAAAAAAGGAAAAGTAGAAAGGTGGATGAAAATAAATCAAAAGTCAAACTCTTTCATGGTGAATTCCAACTGTCTGAAAACAGATTAAAACAAATAAATGTGGAAATCTTTTTTTTTTCTTTTTTTGCTGCTACTTTACTGACTTTATTCACTTAACGTATCAAGGGTCCTGCTTTGAGTAAAGTCTTGTTGAAAGGATAGACACTGTTACTGTAGATCTAAATTGTTGGTATTATTCACATCAATTCAGCATGTGTTTATATTAAGTGAATTCTTGTTGAAAGGATAGACGCTGTTTGCGACTATAGGGTCTACTTTGCTGGCTTTAATAAGCATGTGATGTTAGATGAAATTTCGTTGAAAGGGTAGACACTGTGACTATAGGTCAAAACTTGGCGGCATTATCCTGTTTATTGAACATGTGATTATTTTCAGTGAAATCTTGTCGAAAGGATAGACACTGTGACTGAGGTCTCCCTTCCACTAGATAGTTGGTCTTTCTCATACTCACTCGTCCAGACAATTACCTTACTCCTGCTCGCATGGACAAGCTTTCGTTCGTCAGGACACCTCGATGGAGAGAGCCAAAAAGAAGGGAGCTACAATCCTGCTTCTTAACTCAATCGAGTCTTGTCTGAAGTGGGTTTCCAACACTGTTCACATCGCTTGAAGGCGTGTCGGACGCATACTTCTGACAGAGTTTGACGATCTTTAAATCATACTGCCTTTTATCAAAGGGCAGTAAATCTCATTTCAGGACCAGCTTAGGGCCTTTTATTTTGCAGTTGCTTCCATTGGACCGTTCTTCCTGTGTTCTGTAGTAGTTTTATACGGATTTGAATTGTCCTACTCTCAGTTCCCGCGGTCAGACGATTTTGAATACGATCACACCATTTTGAATGGATCAAGCATTTTGTGGTCAAATTCTTGTGTTTTATGCAGTTGTCATAAATATACTATTCTCTGTGTGTCATGCCAAGTGCTCAGAAGTGTAATTGAACTTGTGTGGGAGGATAGAGAACGAACATGAAGAAGTGGATTACAGTGAGCACAAAAAGTTTTTGTTTTTCTGCAAATGTGTACCATTTTGGATTACTTACATCATGTGAACTGTGTAGATTCCTCACTGAGGGTAAGCAGTTTTGATAAATATATTGTTTTTTCCTAAGCAATGGTGTATGCTTCATGCTCTTAGATGAAGTGGTTGATTTTTTATGAATTTTTGAAAATTGCTAAAAATCGTGTGATCTGAGGAACAAACTGGTTCATTTTGGCTGTGACTTGATTGAGCTAACAGACCTTTAGTAAGACCAGTTCATACTAGATTTACCGCCCAGCTTGGACAATGGCTCTAGCTGTTAAAGACCCAACTGCTCAGGATTTTAGAGGTTATTACTGAGAGGTTTCTCTGTACGCAGGTTGCCTTGTATTGTTGGCATGTGTCAGGAAATGGAGAATTAAAGTCTAGTGACAAAGCCACCAAGTGGAACCAACGAACGGCAAGACAGAAGCAGCACGTTTTGATCCCTAGGTTTTCTGCAGGCAAGACCAGGAAAAGTGAGGAACTAAAACCCAGAAAAAAACCCAATAGAAGAAAAAAAAGCCATTTCTTACTTTAAATGGTTTCACCTCCAGCCTACTGTCACACTGCTTTGAGGAAATGGTTGATCTGATCAGTTAGTTACAGCATGATAACTATGTGCACGCACACTTCATTGAGAGAAGCATGGTTGATCTGATGATAACTATGTTCACACACACTTCATTGAAAGAAGCATGGTTGATCTGATGATAACTATGTGCACGCACACTTCATTGAGAGAAGCATGGTTGATCTAATCAGCTAGTTACAGCATGATAACTATGTGCACGCACACTTCATTGAGAGAAGCATGGTTGATCTAATCAGCTAGTTACAGCATGATAACTATGTGCACGCACACTTCATTGAGAGAAGCATGGTTGATCTAATCAGCTAGTTACAGCATGATAACTATGTGCACGCACACTTCATTGAGAGAAGCATGGTTGATCTAATCAGCTAGTTACAGCATGATAACTATGTGCACGCACACTTCATTGAGAGAAGCATGGTTGATCTAATCAGCTAGTTACAGCATGATAACTATGTGCACGCACACTTCATTGAGAGAAGCACAGGAACACTTCGCTAGGTGGACATTTCCTATGCTCCCAAACTGTTCTCTTGTTTCAGGATCCTCATGTCGAAAGCTTCAGCATGGAGGAAGTGACCTCTGACCTGTCTTTGACTAGAGAGAGGCTGATAGCCTTGGCCTTGCTGCTGGGCTGTGACTATTGTCCTGCAGGGGTGCCAGGTGTTGGTGAGACCTGGGCCATCAAACTGATGAGGTCACTCGCCAGTGTCGATGTCCTCCAGAGGTAACGTTTATTTTTCATTTATTTTTTTCCTCATGGAACTAATACTGCTTTTGATTCCTCTCTTTTGCATGTTTTGCATGTGCTAATGAGTTTGAATCTGTACGCTGTTTGAGTTCGCATCCCCTGTGAGTATGGTTTCAGCAGTTGCTGTGGAGGAAAAGGGAGGGACAGAGCTTGACAACAGGGAGAAGCATATAGGAGGGTTGGCATATATACATACGTATCTTTTACATTTTACTTCAGTATTTGTGTGTGTGTTTATTATTTTGCATGTGAAACACATTGAAGTCCAGTTGATTTTGGAGGTGCGGGTTTTGTTAAACTTTATTGTTTTTCTTGGCAGAAAATAAGATTTTTTAAGTACACATTTGAAGAATTTTTTTTTTTATCATTAATACTTCAACTAGTTCAAGTGACACTGAGTTCTGTACAATTTCATGGATACCATTTGTCCAAGCCATATTGGAGCAACTTTGAATTTTCCATTTCTAGTTCCAATGACAGATTTTTAAAAATAAAACATTCACTTTTCTGTTTGTTTGTTTGTTTGCGCATGTGTGTGTGTGTGTGTGTGTGTGTGTGTGTGTGTGTGTGTGTGTGTGTGTGTGTGTGTGTGTGTGTCTGTGCATGCATGCGTGTGTGCGTGCGTACATGCACATGTGATTTCCATGCAAGCTATGCTGCTTTCATTATCCATCTTGTGTATTTTTAGATATTTCATTCTTTGGGAACTGGCATCACAACATCTGGCACGTATTACAGCAGAGAGGGCAGAAAATGGTGACGCACAGTTCAAAGGCATCGTCATACATTCAACACAGATTACACGTGCATACATGAATGCACCCACCAGCTTACCAGTCTTCCTGCTGGCCTGTGGAGGCCCTTTATTTCTGTACATTTACTTTCACTATTTAGCCAGTCTAAACTTGACCTGAGGTCATGTATTGTAAGTATGCATAATAATAATGATCATAATACATCTGTGGTGGCGAGTATGACTAGTGACTGGTACAACGTTATAGAATATGTTTCACTTAACAGGCTCATGTATCCTTTGCTTCATAGCGCCATTGATGGATGTTTCTTCAGGCCTGTATATAGCAGCGTCATCTTGGAATGGCCACGTCATCGCTTTGTGAGCCTGTTACCTTATTTGACAGATCTCTGAGAACAGGCAAAAAAGTCATTCTTTTTATTTTTCAAATTACTCAGAAATCAGCATGGCTGGATGGCAGCTATTCCATTATCACTTTTCTGAGCTAAAATGCCACGGTGACCTGCAGAAACAGAAATAAATGTAGTGAAATGGGTAGTTAGAGTCTTCAAAAAAATATTTTGTACCAAGCATTTGTCACCTTTTTTTAAATAATTTTTTTAAGTTGAACCCTTGGTGGTGAGAACACCACAGAATTGTGGACTGTGGTGTGTCTCTATTTGACACCAAGAGCGCTGACACAATCAACCGTGTCTCCCTGATGAGTCCGATCCAGCGGACGAAAGGCCTAGGAGCAGGCAATCCAAATAAATGTGCTTTCGAGATAGATTACGATGATTCCCTCAGGCAGGTAGTGAAGGGCTTCTCATATTTATAATATATTCCCCCATTTTCTTCATCTTCAATTTTTTATTTTATTTCATTTTTTAAAAAGTTCAAATCTTTGCCAAGTCATTACCATAACGACTGAAGAATTGTTAACCTGCACTTGTTTCCCCCACTACTTAATTGTTCAGCAATTGTTCAGCTTTTTTTTTTTTAATGAGGAAAGCTGTTGAAGGTGGAAAAACAGTGATAACTGACATTAAAAAAAACCTTGGGGGCCAGTAAACCTCAGTCATGCCAACATTGTTTTTTAAAGTGGATGAACAGTATTCTGTCTTGTTAATTTCTTTTTTGCCCTTTGTACAGATTCAGACAGTGGAAGCATATGACAGCGTCTGATTGCTTGGATAGCACAGAGGCGTGTGTGTGGCGTAAAGCATCGGTCGTAGCCAGTTTCCCTCCTCAAAAGGTAATGTCTTTCCATGCTTTTTTTTTAGTTTCATGTGTATTGATCCTCTGAAGACAGAGTTTGGCTGTCTGCGTGTTGAATTCATCAAGAATGGTCATACAACATGCGATCCTCTCATAGTGCTCAGTGATGAGGAACTGGCTCGTTAGGATTATTTTGTGAGGGCCTTGCTTCCTTTTTTTTCACAACGCAGTTTTAACGCGAAAGGACCACCCAGATTTCCTTGCTCTGTCTTGCCTTTTATTTTCTTGCTGGACAGCTCTTAAATTTGTGTTTTCATCGGTCTTGTGGCTGACCGTAATCACTTTCACCACCGCAAAAGTCATACTGTTCCAAATAAGTGCGACTGTGGAATTCTTTGTAGCAACAGGATTGAAGATCTGACGCAGCCAATTAGAATCGACCGCAAAAGAAGAAGAAGAAGAAGGAATAAGTGCCTCACGCCGTTTCTCGACATGCCATACAAAGTAGTAGAAGACAAATGCCAGTCAGCAAGTCAGCATAAATCATGGGAGAACCTGTCTGAAGCGCTGTAAGCTTGCTGACCACATGCATGTTATCTTGCCACATCTCTGACCACATCCTGCGTACAAGGTAATGATGGAGGCTGGACGACCTGACGACAGACCAGAGAAGTCCTGTACTGACAAGTTAATGTTCAAGACTGATCCGGTCACAGCACTTCTACTCTCTTGCCTGACCGATTCTAGCTGAGTGTATACCTAATTCCCAGAGCATTTGTAATGGCACCTTGATGATGTACAGTAATGGGATAGGTAATATAAAAAAAATTCTTGTGTAAGCGTAAAGACTAAGTTTTAAGTGCACAAATCTTGCTGTTCTAAAGTTTCATACTGTCACTGTGAGTTTCAGGTGGGTTACAAACTTGTTGTTCTAAAGATTCTTACTGTTGCTTTGAAACCCTGTATTTGTGTGTGCCCAGGTCATCGAAGAGTATTTGACACCTAAAGACCCGATCCTGTCAGCCCCACCTGTGTGGTACAGACCCTGCATACTGAAAATGCTGGTAGGTTTGGCTGCGAGGCCACCATGCAGGATTCTATGGACCGATCATCTCTTTCCTTATCTTTAGTCAAGCACAGTATTCACAAATTTCTTCCATTCATTTACAAAAGGTTTTAAGTTGTTTGTTTTTCCCGTTTTATATTTTGTCATGGAAATTGTGTGTGTGTGTGTGTGTGTGTGTGTGTGTGTGTGTGTGTGTGTGTGTGTGTGTGTGTGTGTGTGTGCGTGTGTGTTTGTGTGTGTGTGTGTGTGTGTGTGTGTGTGTGTGTGTGTGTGTGTGTGAGACACCCTAAGCTTGATGGTTTTTACAGTAGTTTGTCACTTGCAGTTTGTTTCAGTTTAAGCCTCTGACGGTTTTTTTTGCATGTTTGTAACCAATAAAAGCTTCTCATGATATGTAAGTTTTTCACAGGGTCGAACTTTCATTTTCCTCCAAATTTGCGCATGTTTGGGAGCTTTAATATGAGCAGACTTGTCATCTGTTGTGAACACTGACAAAAAAAAGAAGCCATTTTTCTGTTATTCCATCTTGCATGCTCTCCCAGTAACTTTACTTCCAAATCACTCATTCCAGCTCACCTTTGTGCAGCCACATCCAAGGTCGTCCAGAATGTCCTGCTGCACACATGGCGGAATACCAAAGTTGTAAAGCAGCTCATATTTGACACAATACAAAACAGACAAGCGAATTCTCAACCAATGTGTCTGCTTCAGACGTTACAAACAACAGTTTGAGAGCATCAGTGTCTGTCTGGCAGAGGCTGGGTTCACACTACATGGAGTGGCCGGAGGAGTACAGCCTGGAGAAGACCCTGCCTCTGGCCACCCTCTGGGAGCAGTTGAACCTGGGCAGCGCATCATCCACTCCACCTGGTGGCTGCCTCAGGCCCAACAGGTGTGTGCAGAGGAGGGGTAGGCAGGAGCAGTGAAGAGGACAGGAGAGGCTGTGCTGTTATTGATGGGTGTATAAACTGTCTGGTCAGGGCCACAACTGTGTATCTTACAAGCAAAGTTTGTTGTTCAGTTTTGCATCATTTTTGTTTGCTCATTCTTAAAGAAATGACTAGTAAATGATTTTGTTGTTGTTATTGCAAGTACTCATACCCTGTTCTTTGATGCCACAAGATAGCATCTCATTCTGCCAGCGGGTTTTTTCCTGTGGAAAGCAGAAGGAATGGATGAAGTCGGAGCCACACATTGCAGGAGTATGATGTTTTGGTATGAGAAGGTTGCGAAAATGAAATGCTCATGACAAAAAAAAAAAAAAAGGGTTTAAAGATAGTTGGGTTCTGCATATGGCATGTAAAACACAGGATGCACGAATGAATAGTGAACATCACAAACAGAGGACACAAGCTTGAATTTACAGCTGCTCTTACTACACTTCAGTTTCTGCCCTAAGTCAACCAAAGATGCAAGATTGTTGCTGAGAGTGAAAGGTGATGTTTGCCGAGAGAGAGACTCGGTGTATGTGTGTGTGTGTGTGTGTGTGTGCGTGTGCGTGTGTGTGAGTGTGTGCGTGTGTGCGCGTGTGCGCGTGTGTGTTATTGGTAAGGTTCTTGTGTGATATCACCAAAGAAATCTTGCTTGGTTTCAGAATTGTGAAAAGGAGAGTGAGGCAGGGTGTGCCTTGCTTTGAAGTGGAATGGGAGAATGACATCAAAGGTCAGTGTCAGAAAGATAGCATCAGGAGGTTTTCATTGATATCAACATTACATGACAACGTCTGTAAAGGCAACATCAGGAATTGTTCATTGATAATCACATCAAGGCTTTGTCTGTAAAGCATTAGTTTGAAGGTATGTGCCTTTAATAGTTTCATTCTCACAGAGAAATTTATCGTCTTTGTTTATCATGTCTGTCAAGGGAGTTACGCCCCCTCCCATACCTGTTGGCTTGTGTGTCTGCCAGCAAGATTACACTAAAACTGTTGAACCGATATGGATGAAACTTGGTGAGAAGATGGAATGGGGGGCTTAGGGACATTCCCACAAACTTCTGTGCGGATCGAGGACCCGGATCTGTTCAACCTTTGCGGAGGTGTGTGCTCTCCTTAGTGTCCCCTAGTTATTTCCCATTGACGTCTTCCTACCTCATTGAGATTTCCTCTGACCAACGTGATGGGCAGGTGTTGTGGACAAGCATGGCCAGCCCAGGGCGTTGGTGACCTTGGAACAGGAACAGCGCTTCCACGCTTGTTACCCGGCTCTTGTCGACTCCTTCACTCGGCTTTCCCTGCAGATGAAAGAGGAGAAATCCAAAAGTGAGAAACTGGGGGTGTGTGCGTGTGTGCATCTGCATGTGTGTGTGTGTGTGTGTGAAAGTATGTGTGTGTGTGTGTGTGCGTCTGCATGTGTGTGTGTATAAGTGTGTGTGTGTGTTTGCTTCTGTGAGTTGGGGGAGGTCATAGGTGAGGGGGAGGGGGAGTGACAGAAGGAGAGATAGTGTGTGAGCTCATTTTTGTATGTATGTGTTGTGTGGCGATGGAATGGATGACACACATATAAAACACGCTCTCTGATGTCATGTTTAGACATCATCCCTGAATGTGGAATGTGGCTACCTAAATGATGAAATTCAGAATGGTCACTTAGACAAACATCTCACCTGTGTCAACCTCAAGGTTCTCGCTAAGGAACAAAGGAAGGTAGCACAATGCCCAGGAATTACGAAGTGAGATTTTAAACTGTTTTGTCTGGATGTGGTGTGTGTGTGTGAGAGAGAGAGAGTGTGTGTGTGTGTGTGTGTGTGTGTGTGTGTGTGTGTGTGTGTGTGTGTGTGTGTGTGTGTGTGCGCGCGCGCACGTACGTGTGTGTGTGTGTGTGTGCACTTGCATTACAAAGGTTAAAAGATTAAAGCACCCATAGTTTATTGGCCGTAGGGGCTGTGGACTGTCAGAGGTTCACAATGTCCAAGGCACAGTACATGGAAGGCGAAGCCCATATCTCTCCTTCTGCCACATTCAACTTGCCCTGAACTGAATCAGGTACCCAGTTACCATTGAATGGACAGAGAGCGTTTCCACATTGAAAAAAATCTGACCCCATGTTCAAATGTTCAAACTCACAACCATCAGCTCCACAAACTGTTTAGCGGTTCGACCATGGCCCCCTGTATGTGTGCATGCATCGGCATATCTACGTGTGTTTCTGGTTCCCATATCTATGTTTTGAAACATGCGTCATGAGTTGGTTGAAACATGAAAAATGATTCCGGTGGCCGTGTTTTGCAGAGGGCAGGAAAACCAAAGCTAGAAAAGACGTGGACACTCTGAGCAGTCAGCTGGACTCGCTGACAGTCAGCAGTCAGAGTAACGCCACAGAGGATCCAGCCCTGGGCGCATCCTGCAGTTCTCAGCCTCAGGTCTCCATCCGACGCCAGACATCTACATCAAGTGCTCATGGTGCAGCCAGTTCCGCCAGTTCCAGTCGAAACTTTGAATCCACCAGCTCCTGTCCCCTGCCCAGTTCAGCAGAACAGGGTGGTGCTCGAACTACAGGTGTCAGCGTCTCACAAGGTACATTTGGTGCTGATTGTCATGTTTTGGGTACAGACGGAACGGTGAATCACACTTGTGGCATCCGAAGCCCCAGTGTCATCAACAGAAGTGTGGCTTACGTGCCTCTGAGCCAGAGGTTGAAAGTGCTGAGGGAGAATGAGAACACATGCAGAGAGAAGAGTGACATCATCGATCTGGATGATTCATACACCTACATTCCTCTCAGTCAGCGTCTCAAAGCCAGACTGGGCAGCCAACAGAGGGCGACTTCATCCTCTTCTACGGTGTCCACTTCAAGCCTGGCTGCCAGCACCCAAGACACGAACCACCCTTCCTCAGACACCTGTCTCAATTACATTCCGCTCAGTGAGCGACTGAAAAACAGTTTTGATAGTACAGATGAGGCTTTTACAAACCTGTCACCGTCGGAAGGATTCGACACCTTCAAAGCTTCAACCTCTCTGAGGTCATCAGAATTAATGCCTGAAAAGGAGACAGTAAGGGGAGGATCTACCTCCCTGAGAACATCAGAGTCAGCGTTTGAAAAGGAGAGTGTAAGGGGTGTTTCAGGTATTGGTGAGCCAGGTGATAGTCGGTCAGTGACAGGTGTGGCCGATGGTGAGCCAGGTGATAGTTGGTCAGTGACAGGTGTGGCCGATGGTGAGCCAAGTGATAGTCGGTCAGTGACACGTGTGGCCGATGGTGAGCCAGGTGATAGTCGGTCAGTGACAGGTGTGGCCGATGGTGAGCCGGGTGATAGTCGGTCAGTGACAGGTGTGGCCGAACGTGGAGGAGGCAGGCAGCTTGGCACAGGGAACACCCCAAAATCGGCGCTTCATGTGTCCACCCATTCTACCTGTTCTCCTGCTTTCAAAACTGACTGTTCAGACAACAACGTCAGGGAGAGTGGTTATCCTGCGCAGGGAAGTGGACCCGACCCTGCAGCAACTCTTCAGAAATGTTCGTTACAAGCGAATGAAGACATGCCTGGTTCAGATGATGGCAGTCCCAACACCTCCTCCGGTCACAGAGCTGCAGATTGTGATTGGCGCATGTCTTGTACGTCAGAAGACCAGACCCTGAAGAAGAAGCCGTCTTTTTCTGCTGTGAGCAAGGGTTGTGGAAAGAAACAGATGACAGGCAGCCAGCAGAGAAGGGGAGGCAGGACACGCTCCCAAAGAACCAAAGCAAGATTCGTCGTTACTGACTTGCTGGAGAACTGGAGTGACACAGAAGCCAGCGCCTGTGAGAATCAAAACAGAGTGCCTGTTATCACAGTTTCTGTTGACAAACCGGTTCAAGATACATGCATTCCTGGTCAAACATCAAATGTTGATCAATCATCAACATCAGTGCACCTCACTACAGAGGAAGTTTTGAACAGCCGCTTCTCTGTGGAGGGTGTGAACCGGGAATGCTCTCCCTTGTGTTACAACAGACAGACAGACACTGTACATCCTGAAAGCGGCATCCCATTTTGTCCCAGCGTCTGTGAAGCACAGCCGCCAGGTTATGCCAGAAAACAGCTACACCCAGAAAGCAGCACCCCGTTGCCCTTCAGTGCCCCAGACGTGCAGCACCCTGACAGTGTCTGCAAGCAGTTTCCAGACCTATCACAAGATGGTGATTCCTTCGTTAGCGATGGCCATTTCACTCTTCATCACACTCTGTTCACCAGTGTGGACGAATCAAATGAGAACAAAGAATTCTTCTCAGATTGTCTTAACCAGAGTTCAGATCTCCCTTCTGGCTACGCAGCGGGAACAAAACCAGCAAGAGAACACCCAACTCGCGCAGTTTCACCTGCACACACTGTAGGCCAGCAGACATCAGACAGCATTCCTGCAGCCCGCCCATCATGGGGTCGGATGTCAGATCTCAAGAAAGGCGTGCAGCAGTCCGCTGAGGAGGCAGGCCATCATGGGGGTAGTAGTTCATGTCTGTTGAGCAGCACCAGGTCCTCCGCTGTCGAGAGAGAGCCTGGTTCCTGTCCTTCAGCAGTACGTGAATGTCCATCAGCGGAGGGAGTTTTTCAGTCTGCTGACGCCGTGCCTTCTCCCCAGCCGCCCTTGGAGGGTGCGCAAGGTTCCAGGCAGCCTGAGAGCACTGAGGATGAATGCTTCCTGCCATTGTCACAGAGACTGCGACTGAAGCAGTCCGGTGCCAGCAGAGCGCTGAGCACTATCAGTATGTTCTAGGTCAGGGCCTCAGTCTGCTCTCAAGACTGGCAAGCATTTGTTGAAAACAGGTCTGCATATGTAACTAGAGTGTGCAATTCATTTTACATAAAAAGCCTGCTGTGTGGATTTAATGAACACTAAAATACTTTGTCCTGCCTGTTCAGAGCCAGGGTCATGGACAGAAAATTGTGACATGTGGGACTGTCTGCTTTCTTCTGAAGTTGACAAAATTAATACAGTTTTAACTGAATGTAGGCAAAGGATCTTTGTTCAATGTATCACTGAGGATAATCCAGTCTCAGAGGGTTGTTAGAGACTAAAGTGAGATCTGTAGCTCTTGTCTTTTGTGTGGAATTGTTGAGAATGCGTGTTGTTGAAAGAAAGCGAGAACAGAAAAACAATGAACTGGTATGTGTACATAGGAAAATAGGCAAATTGCCTCCTTTGTGCCATTGCAGTGGCATGTCTTCCGTGCCGCTCATTCCATTTCCTCCATACCCAGCCACACTCAGGAATGTCCTGTTGGATGCTCAGCACCAGTAGTCCACCAGGAGCAGTCAGCACTGGATCATCATGGAGCAGCCCACCAGAGAATACGCTGCGCTGTTGTTGAGTCACTTTGGTCGTGTTCGGTTGTGCCCGTTGATATGACACCACTGTCTAAGCCCCCTGCTGATTATGATTAACTGCTGAGCTTCAGAGCCAGCTTTCTGGCTGCCTAAGTGTGTGTAATGAATGAGTATTTCCTGGCGTTGAATTGCAAGGAACTCTATGATCCTGCTAATCTCTAATACAAAGCATAAACTTCACTGACTACATTTTTCCATATAACTCGGTCTGCACTGTACTAAAACTTACCAATGCATTGAAGCCCTTTGATGTAAACTAGGCATATTTGAACGTTTTTGGAGGGGGCCGGAATAGCTGAGTGGTAGAGTGCTGGACTCGTAATCTTGGTGATCCAGGGGCTGCGGGTTCGAATCTCCGCCGGGCCGTTTTGGTACAGGGGGATTTTTCTCTCGAAGTTAACGTTGGTTCTGACTCCATTTCACATACAGTCCTTCAAATGAGACTATAAACCGAGGTTCCATGTGTGAACGCACGCATAACATCTTGCACACACGTAAAATCCCATCACCAACTTTCGGAAGAGAAGGCCAGTTTGGCTTTTGGTATGGATGACATGTTACACATAGCATGCACCTTCCCCGAAGATGGAGCATGGCTGCCCTAATGGCGGGATGAAAAACGGTCATACACACAAACCTCCACTCCCTTTGTTGGGTAGATGGGATTAATCCTTGCCTGTCTATACAGGGAGTGTCTGCAGGAGTATCAGCCTGCGTACGCCAAAAAAACACGTTTCAATTATTGTATTTCTACACTTGTTTATTCTTTCTTTCTGCGTACGCAGGCTGACACTACGGTCCGGCGTACACTGCCTGTACAGACAGGCAGTGGAGTTTTGTGTGTATGACCGTTTTTGCTTATAGCTGTTGTCGTGCAGTTGTTTTAGCACGGCATGTTCCAGCCTGGGAGGTTGTGGGTTCGAGTCCCACTATAGGCTAATACATGTGTGGGATTTTCCAGTTCCAGTGAACTCCACCCAGAGCTACTGAGCCTGCTACGGGCTGACATGGAAAGATTGGCATTACGCAGCTATCTGTCATTCATGAATGGCCGTTTCTCTCAGAGATGCTCGTATTCCCTGACCAACGCTGCTGTTTCTGCATCTCTCTGACCTGGTGTATGCCAGAATGCGTTGTGAAACAAAAATGTCAGGTGCTCCCATACAGTTTCAGACCACAATGTAATTCCACAAAGTTACTCAGTCCTGTGGCCCTTCACACCCTGCTCTCACGATGAGCAGTTTCAACGTTCCCTCCATGTCCATGGCGTGTTCTCGGGTCAACGTTGTTGTTTTTTTGAAAGGTCATGGGGACTGTCAGTGGATGGACATGGTGGCGCCCTCTGGCTGGGGATGCTCACTCGCACGGAATCCACAACTAAGCAAGTTGTCAGCGGCAGGCTTAATGGTTGGTATCCAGCACAGCCATGTATTAATATCATTTCCTGCGGATTTTGGAGGTGGAGCTGCAACAAGACCATCCTGAGTGTCGATGAGTGTAGGGGAGCCTGAAGGTTTGGGAGGCAAGGAGGTTTGGGGGGGGGGGGGGGGGGGGGGGGGGAACAGCACTTTTTCAGTCTGGTGTCATCTTCATGCAGACATGTCACAGTAACCAACACACACAATACGCATGGGTATCAGCTATCAAAGAACCGTTTATTTACCATTTCCCATGTATTACTTCACTGAATAACATCACAGATTTAAAAACAAAGCAAAAAATGAAAGATCATTACCAGCTGTCAACAAAATTCCTCATGCTGAACAACAAAACTGAGTAAATACCACATAAATCGGTAAATGTAAGTACAGAAATAAAACAGTAAAGCAAAAACTCAAACCTGTTACTTGCTAAAGAATGTTAAGGCAGTGTGTAAAAAAAACAAAACAACAAGAAAAAAAATACTGAAAACTGGATCATAACAATATTCAAGTAAGTCCAATATAGGGAATCAATACTCACTGCTGTGACGTTCCACATTAACACTGAAAAGTAAGTTCCTTAGCCCAAATATAAGGAATGAATACTCACTGCTGTGATGTTCCACATTAACACTGAAAAGTAAGTTACTAAGCCCAAATATAAGGAATGAATACTCACTGCTGTGATGTTCCACATTAACACTGAAAAGTAAGTTACTAAGCCCAAATATAAGGAATGAACACTCACTGCTGTGACGTTCCACATCAACACTGGAATAGGAAACTTTAAAGTAACTGAACCTCTGCATAGGAAATCGGAAAGCATGCCCAACAACAATTTTAGTAGTCTGGTATCACAAACAATTCAAACACAAGTCTACCACAAAATGGAAGTTGGTTTAAAATAAACAGTGAATATCTGCCCCCCCCCCCAAAAAAAAACAACAACAACAACAACAACAAAAAAACCCAAACAAACAAAACAACAAGAATGTGGAAAACGAGGAAGAAAGTAATGTTAACAAAATGTTTATCAGACAGTACAACTTTTACTGCATGTTTCGCATTCTGCATCGATCTGCAGTTCCTTTTTTTCTCACCATGCTGCCTCACACAGTGAGACAAGTGAACACTTAATCAACTCATACGAAATGACACAAGATCTGAAATGGCACGAGTGAAAACTGACATGCTGATACATTGAGATGATCTGAAAAATAAGCCACACAGATTCGAGACAGCCAGTCCTTGACTTCACTTTTAACTTCATGAGGGATGAAGTCTTTCCTCATTTCTTGGCTCGACCTCCAGCTTCACCACAGGCAAGACGTTGACTTGTACAACTTTTAAATCCCACCACCAACCTTGCGACATTCCATCTTTCAGGAATGCCTTAACCAAACACAAGTTTGCATGTTATTTTCTCTCCATATGTCATCCATCATAGAACCTGATGGTCTTCTTTTCAACAAATGACGGAACCGAATTCAACACATGTGCATACGAGAAGGGGGAGGGGGTTTAGGTGGACATTTAGCATTCACACACAAAAAACTTAGTGTGGAGTCTCATCAAAAGAGCCTGGAGGAGGTGAGGACCCGCCTGAATGTTGCCTGAAAAAAAGAAAAGAAAAAGAAAACCCTGAACGTAACCCGTCTTGAGTGATGACTGAACCAGAACGCGAGGATCCAGAGTACCATGCTTTCACAGCCAGTAGCCTACTAGAGTTGGGAGTCTCAGGGAGAAGGGGTCAGGATGGGCTGCCATTGGGGCAGTTCGGATTTTGACAGAAAGCATTTCAAACCCTCGGGTTCAGCTGACAAATGTGAGGTTTACAAAGAAAACGCATTTTCCACCATATGCACTTGCAAGCATTCACATACCATTTGGGCTTTATTCTACAACACGTTCATCAACCCAGCTAAAAAATGAGTCCCCCAAATCCATTTTGAAACAAAATCTTTAAGTTCTCGATTTCTTTTTTCCCTGCTATATTGGTGGTTTCAGGAACAGATTCTGAAATGGGGAAATGTAAGAAAAATTTGGAAGGGATGGTAACCATATGCTTTATCCGCTCAACGCCTTGGGAGAGGAACAAAAAAAGGGAAGAGGGTAATGACAACACAGAGCACACAGAACAAACAAGGATACCGTCTGTGTGCTCTGTGTTGTTACTTCTGCTAGGCAATCTAGTGTAGTCGGCAGCATTTGTTTGGAGTCATGGGTGTGTTTATCTCATCATGAGAGCAAGAGGTACTCTACTTGTTTGTTGTTAGGAGAAAAATGTTAAAAAAAAACAAGACGTCTGAGAGAAGGAGCCGTCATTCAGAGGATCTTCACTGGGAGGGTTTCACTGTGGCTAACTGTAAAGTGTAATCTACTGGAGGTTTCACTGTGGCTAACTGTAAAGTGTAATAAAAAAATAAAAAAACTAAAGTGTAATCTACTGGAGGTTTCACAGTGTTTAACTGTAAAGTGTAATCTACTGGAGGTTTCACAGTGTTTAACTGTAAAGTGTAATCTACTGGAGGTTTCACAGTGTTTAACTGTAAAGTGTAATCTACTGGAGGTTTCACAGTGTTTAACTGTAAAGTGTAATCTACTGGAGGTTTCACAGTGTTTAACTGTTAAGTGTAACTTACTGATTACAACAGATTTCTGCGTGAAATTTTGAACTCTTCTCCCTAGTTATGTTGCCACAGTATGGTGTCACCTGCTTCTTTAAACAAATCTGACATGGTGTCACCTGCTTCTTCAAACAAATCTGATATGGTGTCACCTGCTTCTTTAAACAAATCTGATGAAATTTTCTTTTTCTTTTTCAACCTATCAAAGTCAACAACCGCTTCGTCTACAATGCTGCCATGATACTTCCCTTTTTGCCCTTTTATTTTTAACACATGATACAAGCATGTTACACACAGGACCTTGCTTCAGAGTTTCAGTCAAAAGACTAAACGCCACCCCCCCCCCCCCCTCCCCACCTTCCAAAAGTGAAGAGGGACAAAGGGGAAAGGAGAAGAAGCCACTTCACCCGAGAAGTGAACCACACACCTGTGATTTCCCGACTACTTTAACATGTGTATTATCCATTAGACCACCATGTCATGCTCAAACTCCAGGGCATGGATCTTCTCTGAGGACCTTGGTCATTCGCTACAGGCACCGTAGGATGCGAAAACTCTGTGGAAACCCATACACGCACTTTTTCATGGACACAAACATCTCTGTTTAGCACTGACATCAACGATGACCGTATAGGAGCATGGAGGGACAGCAATTTATGTGCAACGCATGCAGTTCATCAGCTTCATTTTGGCAGGTCAACACTGTCCAATACGGCTGCCCTGTATTATTTTATGTCTGCCAGGAATGTGAACCATCATGAGCCCTGAACTCCACCTTCAGTAAGCGTTTCTCCCTCACAGCTCTCACACCCCTGCATCAGTTTCAGTTTCATCAAGGAGGCGTCACTGCATGCAGAGTGGTCCACATACGCTACACCACATCTGCTAAGTTTCAAGACCGCGCTGCGCATGATTTAAAGCTGGTGGATAAACGAATTAATGCCTAAGATGAATTTAAGACGAGGTTCTCACACCCCTGCCTGCGACATACTGCTATGAAGTCTGACCTTCCAGCCGTAGCTCCCCCCATGTCAAGCCGCTCGGTCCCCACTGGGGGTTGTCTAACAGAACGGCAGTTCATGGAGTTCTACTTGGCTTGAGACCATTACTGAATAGAACCCAGTTTTTCTTTTTTTTTTAATAATTTTTTTATCAGACTGAAGACTGGTCAGCTCAAATCAGAAAGATCTCTGAATACATTTTCTCCCATAGCCATGAACATGAGAAGATAAATTCGTTAGCTATAAGCTGCAGCTGTATTCATTGAACAAAACAAAAAGAGAGAAAGAAACAAAGAAAAGACAGAAATTCAAGTGCTGAATTACTCTGTATTTCCAATGGTCAGAAAGAAACAAAGAAAAGACAGAAATTCAAGTGCTGAATTACTCTGTATTTCCAATGGTCAGAAAGAAACAAAGAAAAGACAGAAATTCAAGTGCTGAATTACTCTGTATTTCCAATGGTCAGAAAGAAAAATATTACAAACAAGAATCATTCCTTGATCATTATTGCCCAATACTGTTGCATAGATAAACAGTATTTGTCATAAGTATGGCAAGGCTACGAAGACAAAAAGATTGGGAGTACATACACCTGTGAAACTGTTGAGTCACAAGATAACAATCCTCAACACTGGAATAAAATGATCAAAGCACCACTCTTTGTGGCAAGTCTACTGGTCCATAAGACCAAATTGTTCAGTTAATCTTGATGGTGATCTCACCAATTTTCTAACAGCGTCTTCAATTATTTTGCGTTTTGTATGTGTGTTTAAAGATAACTGTATTGCACTTTAAGCATGACAAACATTTTCCATCAACCCAATAAATGGAGGAAATCAAACAGCAGCCAGTTATTTTGGGTTTGATCCGTTCTCTCTTACAGATCTCACTACAGTGTACTAAGTACATCCAAAAGCTTAACATAGTTGAATACAGCATAGGTGTGTATGTTTCTACTAATCAAAAACAAATGCTTCTATTGTCAAAGTATATTAGATTATCTCAAGTGTTGTAAATTCTTGGTCTATGTCAGCATTGACTAGCAACTTATGTTTTACTTTGGCTTGTTTGTTTTCCTTTTTCTGTAATTGCTTTAAACTCACCCCTCCTCCATACCCCAAAAGGGACGAAAGGAATAAATACTGTTGTTTCTTGAACAGCGTTTAAGATTCAACTGGAGGGAAAAAACCCATGAAAACAACTAAAATACCTATATCCCCTCCCGTTTCCCCCATCCTCCAAATTCTGCTTGGAAATTTATGCCAAAAAATTCTTTATAATGAGTGCACCTGCACACAGCAAAAGGGAAAAAGAAAAGGATTCTTTACAGAAATTTTTTTTTTCAAATATGCTTTAAATAAAGCTGTGTGAATTTAGAGTTTAGATACTTTTCAAACTTGCTATTTCATGCTTGCAACAAATATGAATATGCAAATGACAACATGGATGAAGAACAAAAAATCAGTGTCAAAATTTCTTGCACATTTTCCAACAACAAGGGTGAACTAACTGGTAAACACTCAGTCTTTCCTTTCTAGCTTACTCCTGACAAACGATCTGCAAAACAAATTTCCTCTACTCCAAAACTGCAAGTCAGTTACCCGCAACATCAAACTGTTCATCTGGAAATGCTCACTGACTTGTGCAATTTTCGAGTACGGATGATCTTTTTTTTTTTTTTTAGCAGATCTTAAGCTCTAGCACAGGTCATAACAATGTGCTCTGGTACATGACCCTTCACTGAGGAAACTATTTCAATTTCTTCTTACAAATATTCAAACAATACCTAAAGTCTTGCCATCACAGCCAAATCAAATTTAAACCGTTCTGCACCGATGATTTCAGTTCTTGAAAGACAAGAATAACCACATTTTAAGCTGATCTGTGTGGATCATTCAGTTCCTCAGAGACAACAATACCACCAGCTGTCCAGACGGATGGGTAGAGAAAAAAATGAACAGTAACTAGAGAGCAGAAAACATGCATTACATGTTTGTGGCAGATCCTCGTCTTCTTCTTCTGCGTACGCAGGTTGATGCTCCTGCGGACACTCGCTATATGGACAGGCAAGTATTAATCCCATCTACCCAACACAGGGAGTGGAGTTTTGTGTGTATGACCGTTTTTTTATCCCACCATTGAGGCAGCCCTACTCCATCTTCGGGGAAGGTGCATGCTATGTGTAATGTATCATCCATACTAACGGCCAAACTGGCCTTCTCTTCCGAAAGTTGGTGATGGGATTTTATGTGTGTGTAAGATGTTATGCATGCGTTCACACACGGAACCTCGGTTTATAGTCTCATTCAAAGGACTGTATGGAAAATGGAGTCAGAACTAATGTTAACTCTGAGGCAAAAATCCCCCTGAACCGAAATGGCCTGGAGGAGATTTGAACCCACAAACCTTGGATTACGAGTCCGGCGCTTTACCAACTGAGCTATTCCGGTCCCCGCTGTCACACGTCATTATATACAGAAAAAAATTGTCTTCTTTCCTTTTGCATTTTAGCCGTGGAATGATTTCTTAACAATAACATATAGTAGTCATACCCTAAGATGCTGATAAATCTATGTTAAGCGTGGAGAGGTACTATGTTTATTATACCAAATATTCTCAACATACATTGTAAACTTATCTTTAAATCACATCATTATCGCAAGTACAATATTCAATAATTCGAAAAAAAATTTGTAGCTAGCTTATCTTGAAAATATAATCATATGTTTGAAACAAAATTTTGCATGCGAGAATCATGTGAAAGATCTCCTTTTTAACTAAAAGAGATGCACGATTTCATCAAAGGGACAGTATTGCGCATTGCAAGCTTTTGGTACTTCTCAAACGTCCAGGCCTTGCAGGTGCTTCCTTATACATACAGTCATATATATTGTTTTACAGTTAGTATTATCACATTTGGCACCGACAGAGCCAAGAAAGTTATAAATTTGATGAGATTCTTGTTGTTTGTATTATTAAAACATGATTGCATACATAACAAAATAAACAATAAAGGTATGCAAAAATGAAGTAAATTACCCATTAACTGAGCAGGGAACTTCAAAACTCTGCTAAACATAAAATCCAATACTTGGACTTCTTACCATTAAAAAAAGAAAAGAAAAAAAAGACTTCTTTACCATCCAACGATTAAGTCTATAATGACCAGTGACCTATCCACCAGATGAACAGAATGTAAAAAGTACAAAAGGTTCTGTTCATTTGAGGGGGGAAGACGGGGAGAGGGGTGGATGAAGCTAGAGGGAGGAGGAGTAGGGGGATGTAACTTCTTACGTTCACTTGCTTCATCTCCTGCACTCCCTTTCCCTGTGACACACCTAACAATCTCTCGCACAACACTGAAACGAAGAATATTTTGTCCTGAATTAAAAACCAAGCAAATATCATATACATCTAACTATCAGTTATGAGATTCTGGTTAAAAAAAAAAGGCCTTGATTCAAATTGTTCATATATTCTGTGGACAAAAAATTACAAGAATGAAAAACTGTCATGTAAGACAAAGGAATATTTTTCAGGTAAGTGTACTTGGCAATGGGCAGGTGGCAAAAAGAAAAATGCCCCCATCCATTTTCTAACTTCAACAATATCATCAAAGGAACAGTGACAGTTATCAATATAAAAAAAAATGATAATATCTTCTAATAAACACTGCAGGATTTCATTAAAAGTTGATGATATTCGATTTAATCTGTGCACTTTTCAGTCAGATTTAAATGAAAATCAGTTGAATGAAGGACAAGAAGAGTGCTACAAGTATTTTGTGCACAATGGATCGTAATCAAACCCTCATATGACAAAAATATTATAATTTTCTGCATCAAATCAAACTTGGCCCACTTATTGAAGCTTATCAAAAAACACTTAATTTAAACTCTGGCAACTTGTAAGGTGCTAGGTGCAAATAAGACACAACCCCAAACATCCATGATACAATAAATCAGAACAGTTACAATAAAAAAAATTGCAATAACAGGCTTGATGCCGACACTCAGAATCTTTTCATCATGCATGAAGAAATTTCATAACGTACATCGCAGGTGGAGCAGACAAAACAGAATTGATCAAATACTGGAAAATAGCGAGAAAAGGCTCACTCAATTGTCAGTTCTTTCAGCTGAAAACCCAGAACCAACCAATTCTTCTGAATCCTGGATGAACAAATTGAGAATAGTTTCACCGGTGGTCAGATCCAGGCTTGATCTTCTCGTCAGCCGAGTTGTCCATTTCTATCATTCTGTACTGGGCTTCCCAGCTGAAAAAAAAATGTTCTGTGATCTCTGCTGCAGGATGCCAGATCTATCTTTGTGCCACTTTCTCACCATTCACTATTTTATCCCAAGTTCAAATGCAGTTTTCAGATATCCTTTTTTCATTTTTTTCTCTTTTTTTTACTTTTTTTTTTTCTTCTTCTTTCCCGCCGTTTCAACGATACTCAATTTGAACTTTGCTCCCTAAACCATTTGCTTTAGGGGGCATGATACTGACAGATGGAGAAGTAACTTGTTAGGTGGAGAATCTTTTATCTTCAATCGATCACAAGATTAAGTTAACACACCTAGGTGAGTTAATATCGTAAGAAGATGTTCACTGGTCACTTTTACGATTATCTTGACCAGTTGGGTTGCACTGGTGATAACAAACCAAGTCAGTTCCATCATCGTTTCATTAACAATTGACACTCCGTAAAAAATCAAGTCACTTTCATCATCGCTTCGTTAACAGTTGACACTCTGGTTGTAACAAATCAAGTCACTTTCATCATCGCTTCGTTAACAATTGACACTCTGGTTGTAACAAATCAAGTCACTTTCATCATCGCTTCCTTAACAATTGACACTCTGGTTGTAACAAATCAAGTCACTTTCATCATCGCTTCGTCAACAATTGACACTCTGGTTGTAACAAATCAAGTACTATTGACACTCTGGTTGTAACAAATCATGTGTACTATTGTTGCTACCTGGTCGCCAGATTATAGTTTAAAGAAGAAAAAGCTGGAACAACATCAAGCGTGACCAGCAATAAAAGTAAAAAAGTTCCCTGAACAAAGGAAAACGGTCCACAAAGGCAACAAGACATCAGACAACTATAAAGCAAGCCCCCCTTCTCTCCCCCCCCCCCCCCCCCCCACAAAAAAAAAAAGGGGGCGGGGGGGAGGTGGGAAAGAGCCAAAGAAAGTGACAGAAAAGGGGAAGTTACCAGCACAGAACTTCCTGAAGACGGGGGGGCCTGGAGGAGCCCCCAGCATCCCTGGGACTGCTGCTTCAACGCATAAACCGACATCAATCAAATGCAGGCTTCTACAGGTATCTATCTGCACAGAAGCCATCACTTCCACCATTAAAACATGCTAAGTAACACTAGCTCGCGATCAGATGGAAAACCCGAGCAAAAATCTTCGTGTTCACTTGACAGTCACAATGAATGCTAATATTTCTCCGGTTCCAGAGTACAGGAGAGAATTCATGGAATGCAAGTTCATTCTTGACCTCATGTTTTACAATGCATGCTAACATACTGTTTTCAGGGCCAAAACACTTGTCTGGGGGGGAGGGGGGGGGGGAGAGTGGGGGGGGGGGAGAGGGGGGGGGGGTTCTTCTCTGAAGACCTGCTGCTGTCAGGATCTCGCTTCGAGTTTCTTCCCACCATTGTTATCAACTTACAAGCGATCCCTAAAAATGAGGTTACCTGTACATAACAAGACAACAAAACACTAGCCTGCATCAAGGTACAGTTCGTTTCGATTACACAGGAACAAAAGCTTTGTTCTTCGAATTATATGATCGCCGCCACCCTCACAGTAATCCTTACACTCAAGCACACACACATCTCACAGAGTCAGACATACACAGGCATGGAGAGGTGCATAATGCAGAAGTCTGGACGAGCCAGGTGTTACGTTTTCTGCCGAAGACCTGCTTGCTGATAGCCTTTGTCCTGAAAGAGGCTGCGAATCATCAGCACCTGTGTCAGGCTGACCGTGATCATGACAAGTATCTGTAACATGACAAACATTCCTGTAACCATCACAGGTATCTGTAACATGACAAACACTCCTGTCATCATCACAAATATCTGTAACATGATGAATATTCCTGTAATAATCACAAGTATCTGTAACATAATGTTCCTATGATCATGACAAGTATCTGTAACATGACAAACATTTCTGTCATAATCACAAGTATCTGTAACATGACAAAATAAAATTAATGCTCCTGTAACCATCACAAGTATCTGTAACATGACAAATGCTCCTGTAATCATCACGATCTGTAACATGACAAACGCTCCTGTAACCATCACAAGTATCTGTAACATGACGAACGTTCCTGTAATCATCACAAGTATCTGTAACATGACAAACGCTCCTGTAATCATCACGAGTATCTGTAACATGACAAACATTCTTGTCATTATCACACGTATCTGTAACACGACAAATGCTCCTGTAACCATCACAAACACCTGTATCACAGCATACATCATTGTGATCATCACAGACACCTGTAACATACCAAACACTCATGCGAGCATCACAAATTCACAGACACCTGTAACAACACAGACACTTCTGTGACCATCACAGGTAATGTATACATGCACATGCACCTTTACTCTCAACAGTTTTTGAGATTTTTGCAATCTGCATGAAGTTTTCGGAATTTTTCGTAACATTCTGCGCATTATTTCTAAAATGATAATATTTTTGTGATGAATTTGTCTGTTTTGGGTTTTTCAGGCGATACATTGCTTCAGATAACAAATACGTTGTTTTAATACCATAATTCCGTGAAGAAAACCCGTCGATCACTGGTAATCGAAATTCAAGGGAAAGAACTGAAGAGAGTTAATGCAGAAAGAAAAAAAAAAATGACACAAGAAAACACTCAATTATTCTCTTCAGATTCTACATCCCTAACTTTTTTTTCTTTTTCAAAGAAAAGAGATAGAGACAGACAGACAGACAGAGCATGTGAAAGAGAGATAGCAGCTTCCACAAACAGCACGGACCTGGAAGGCGGAGAAGAAACATGTTGACCCGCGACAAATTGGCCTCCAGCACATTGCGATCTCTGGCTTCGTGCATCTTCAGCGAGTCTGAAGCTGGATGGACCGATCCAGGTAGTTCTTGGACCGGTCGATGATGCCCTGCAACCCATGGGACACAACCAGTGTGGAATCCCTGTAGAAACGCTCCAAAACCCTTGTCAATGGTGGGTCCTACGCCGACCCACCTAACAAGAAGGGGTTTTAGTTGGGGTGTGAATTTATGGGGACCAAAGAGGAAAATGTCTTGAGGGGAGCGGGAGGGGGGGGGGGGGGGAAGAAAAATGTCTCTAATTATCTAAAGGGATATAGGACTAGCGAGTAAGTCACTTTATATCTTGTTCCCAAGTTTAGGGTTCAACCTCCATCTCGAGACAGCCATAATGTTATTGAGCAGGTGGAGATATGTATCACTAAATACAGAAATAAGCTATCCGTACATAATTACAATGAAGCTATCATACGGATGTTGACTCACAACACAGGTCATGCCCGTGGTGTTGCTGGTTGAGTAAACATTCAAATGTGCAACAGTGAAAACTTGCAGCCATCTGCTAGTGTCATTACGGCCGCCAGCGCCCCCAACTTTTGTGCTTGTGCGTTGGTGGTGGATCGTCAGATTTGTTATTACTTCCCCTTCCCACCAACCCTGTGCCTTGCATTCTGTTGTTGTATCATAGCAGTCAGTCAAATGTCGGCAAATCACCTCTCTTTATCCTTTTCTTTTTTTGTTTCTTCTCTCATCTTCATCCCCCTTCGTGACATCACTTCCTCACTACCACTCTATACTCAAGCGTACCACATCGCACTGTCACAGCCTCAGCGCCGACACTTTACTGGAATCAGTCAACACCAAGTTATTATGAGGCAACCCGGCAAAGAAGGACACAGCCCTGCTGTGGGGAGGTTTAGTAGTGTTCAATGTTCTGCTCCAATGGCGCGCGCCAGAACCTACACTCAAGCTCCTCATCAAATCTATGACTGCCCGTCAAGGAACCAAAGTAAGGGTGCCATCAAGTCCATCCCAGATCAATCCCTTTGACCTTGCCCATGCTGATGACTCGACTAAATTCACAGCAGGTACGAGGTGGAGAGGAAAATGAAATCAATGCTGTACCAGCATGAGCTCAATCAATGCGTAACCAGCATGAGATCAATCAATGCTGTAACCAGCATGAGATCAATCAATGCTGTAACCAGCATGAGATCAATCAATGCTGTAACCAGCATGAGATCAATCAATGCTGTAACCAGCATGAGATCAGGGCATGAAGGATCACAAATCTGAAATTTGTTTTGAGGTTTATTTTCAGGTTTTCTTTGTGATGTCTGCAACATGAAAAGGGCTATATTGAGAGTCTCCCCCTCTCCACCTACCCCTAACTCCTCCTCCTCTCCCCCCCCCCTCCCAGGAGAAAAACCCTTTCTTCTTACAAATATTGTTGGTGTGACTTTTAATCTGGATCCGTTTTACAACTCATGCTGACTAAATGTGTTATGTTCTATTTGCTTTCAAGGCCGTCATATTTTCTTAAAAAAATGATGTGTCATTTCCGCATTAGCTCAGGCTCTGTTTATAAACACAGAAAAACATGTTTGTTTTCTAAAATGCCTTTTATCCAGACATGACAGTCAAATGGTCTAAGCACCCACTTTTCAGTTAGATGGTTACAGATTTCGAAGCCTGGTCCGACACTGTCAAAATTAATCACGTATGGAGCAGGCTGTGTCTAGAGTGTCAGCGCGGACATGCAGAGCCTGTGTGACCTTCGCACGATGAAACATGCAGAACACCTGATCCTGTAACGTATATCAGAATTCAGAGGGCCCAACACGCACCAGCTACCTGAAGAGCAGACAGAATGCTGTGGTGAACATTCACAAAGCAGCCACACCACAGTTCATGGGTCGGTCATGGCACCACTGCAACCCAACTGTAGTGGAAATGTTGTTGTTGCTGTTGTTGTTGTCATCGTTCCCTGGCTTAAAGACTCCAGGGATCATCCAAACAGCCGAAGTACTTGAACACTATGGTACAAATGCATCAGCTGGGGATGAGAACATATGTCTGTGACCGTTTTTGATTACCCCGCCACACGGGCAGCCACACTCCGACTTCGGGGGATTTTGGAGACTGATAATGTTATGCTAGGAGCTTGTCACAACTGAAGATAATCCCCGCGTAACTATGCAGAGCATAACAACAACATTTTGATGTAGCCTTGGTGTTCTAGCCTATGTCAGTTGGCCTGACACAGCCTTAAGTCAGGGCGCATGTAATGGGAAGGATAAATAAGAGATGTCACCAGCTGCTGAGGTAAAGTGGTTAACATCCGGGATTTCTGGTTGGGAGGTCATCAGTTCGATTCCCATCAGAACCATGTGGGATTTTTCTGCCCCGACCAGCTCCTACCCAGAGTTGAATTTGCTATGGGCTCAGTTGGAAAGACTGGGACCACACAGTCAAGTTTCTCCCATAAAATGGATGCATCCCTATAAATATTGCTCAAATTTCTTGACCAACACCGCAGGTGTCTGTATCTCTTAGGCCTGGTTGGCACAAGATGTACCATGAAAGCCCTGTCATGCAGTCTCAGACCAGAATGAAAATTCATAACATCATCTTCACCATCCTTGTTGAACAGCATAAAAAAAGTCTAAAATTCTGTGGCCCTTCATGCCCTGCTCTCATGGTGACCTCAGTTTCGATGTCCCCTCCACGTCTGTGGCCTTGGTTTGGTTCCATCAGGGTCACCGGTATCGGCGAGTCCATGGGGGCTGTCGCTGGATGGACGTGGTGGCGCCCTTCGGAGGGAGAGCTCACTCACGCCGGCTCCACGACTAAGCAATTATTGTCGTCAGTAGGGGGCTTAGTAGGTGGTGTCCTGCGTATGCTAGATCAGAACAGACACCACTGAACACCACCGAAGTGACTCGGCAGCATTGCAGAGTCTCCTCCGGTGGGTTGCCTCTTGACGACTTGACACTGACTGCTCCCTGTGGATTGCAAGTGCCGGGATTGTGGCCTGAATGCAATGCCACTGATGTGGCACAGCAGATGGGACAGAACAAAAAAATTAAAAAATTAAAAAAAAAAGGAAAGAAAGAAAGAAGACTTTTTTTCTAAGTCTTTCCTTGCTCATTTCCATTAGCTATAAACTTTCATTCCAAAGAAACCAAATACGGGTACATGGATAAAACGAACAAACATGAAAACATAAAACAGTATGGATAAAAGATACTGAGTAAAACAGAAAGCCAAACAAAATACCAGTTTTAAAAACAAAGAATCACTCCCTTCCTGTTATCATAGTTTACTTCAACAAAGAACAAACCCCTAAGTTATCAGAATATACTTTCTAAATGAAAAAAAGGACGGTTCATAATCGGATGTACGAGTGGACATAGCTTTCCTTATGCGACAGACAAAAACACCACCAGCTTCAGTGCAGACACAGGAACACAGGACAAGTGTTGCCTCCCCCTTCTGACCTTGATCTCCTCCATGGTCATGTCCACCATATCTTTCACCTCCTCCATGTCCAGCTTCCAGTCGTCATCCTCGTCCTCCTCCGTGTCCCCGCTCATGAACTCAAAGAACACCACTTTGGAGGCCATATGGCTGAAGGAATTGTCGAAACAAAACTTGTACTCTCCCGTCATTTCCACCTTGAATCTGGTTTAGAAAATCAAAGGGACATCACCGCTGGTCTGTCTTCTTCTTCCTAGCCATAGAACTAGAGAATAAGGAACAGGAAAAAACAAAAAACAAAAAAAAAACACTGACAATGTTGTCTGTGTTGCTAGGACTTTCCAAGTTATACTAAAGCTCTAAGATATAGACAGCATTTTTTCAGTTTCTTTTTTTTTTTGACTCTATAACATTGAGCTTGATTGTCAAGACAGTGTCCATAGAGATCCTAAATCTATGAATTTTTGTGCCCTTTCTAAAATCAAATTTCAGAGAAACAAAATATATGGCACAGGATAACATTCTCATCTGCCAGTTGACTGAAATGAAGAGCTGAGGGTGTGGGTGGGCGAAAGGAGAGAGAGAGAGGGGGGGGGGGGGGGGGGGGGGTTTACAAAAGGGACCCTGCCTCTGACAAACCTTATGTGGCGGATTTGACAGCAGATAGGAAATCAGCAGTTAGGGCACAAAGAGGGAGGGAATTCCACACACACACACACACACACACACACACACACACACACACAAACAACAACAACAACAAGAACAAGAACAACAACACCACACACACACACACACACACACACACACACACACACACACACACACACACACACGCATACACACATGGATGCACGCACACACTCACACAACTAAACACACACATACAACTACACACACACACACACACACACACACACACACACACACACACACACATGACATACCACATATCCACCAGAGCTAAGATCCCTGAACTCCCAAAGACTTGCAAACGCCAGAATGTAACCACTCACGTGATGCTGTTGTCCGTCGCACCGCTGTCCTGCTTCACAACACTGCCATCAGGTGCGTACAGACTGAAGTCAATATCCATGTCCCCCCCGTCGATCACTGCAGCACATAAATCATGGAGTAACGACCCACCAGCCTGTTGCATCTTCCAACAAGTCAGGGTTGATGGGCAGTTTGGCCAAGTCATGAAAGCGCTGAATTTCTATGGAGAAGAGGCTGATACTTCAAATGGTGATGGCCGACAGGCAGAGAGTCAAACTAATCAACAGTCTTCCGGGACATGCATGATATGGCATAAACAAGTTGATGCTTCGCTGACTCCCTTTGAATAAGTGTGTGTATGTGTTTGCTGTGGTGTGTGTGTGTGTGTGTGTGTGTGTGTGTGTGTGTGTGTGTGTGTGTGTGTGTGTGTGCGCGTGTGTGCGTGTGCGTGCATGTGTGTGTGTGTGTGTGTGTGTGTGTGTGTGTGTGTGTGTGTGTGTGTGTGTGTGTGTGTGTGTGTGTGTGTGTGTGTGTGTGTGTGTGTTGTGTGTGTGTGTGTTTTGTGTGTGTGTGTGTGTGTGTGTGTGTGTGTGTGTGTGTGTGTGTGTGTGTGTGTTGTGTGTGTGTGTGTGTGTGTGTGTGTGTGTGTGTGTGTGTGTGTGTTTGTGTGTGTGTGTGTGTGTGTGTGTGTGTGTGTGTGTGGTGTGTGTGTGTGTGTGTGTGTGTGTGTGTGTGTGTGTGTGTGTGGTGTGTGTGTGTGTGTGTTTGTTTGCTATGTGGTGTGTGTGTGTGTGTGTGTGTGTGTGTGAGAGAGAGAGGGGAGGAGAGAGAGAGAGAGAGAGAGAGAGAGAGAGAGAGAGAGAGAGAGAGAGAGAGAGAGAGGAGTGAGTGTATTAAAAAAAACAAAATATAGACCCACAAAGAAGAAAACTGTTGGACAGATGTGGAGAGAGTGGCTACACCACTTGCAATACCAAACGCATTCCCCTACTCTGCAGACACCATGACCTCCATCTCTCTACTCCTCTCACAGTTTTTTTTTTTTTCTGTACACACGGACCACACAGATTTCTAGAATTAGTCAATGTTTCAAACCAAACACAGGCATTCCATAAATGTAACTGATCAGTTACAGAAGGGCCAGAAATGTGACCACAGCAAAGTCGTGCTTCATGAAATCTCACTGGTTGCAACGGATGAATTCATCAGAGGAATATCTCCTATGTGACCACAGAAAAGACGTGCTTCATGAAATCTCACTGGTTGCAACGGATGAATTCATCAGAGGAATATCTCCTATGTGACCACAGAAAAGTCGTGCTTCATGAAATCTCACTGGTTGCAACGGATGAATTCATCAGAGGAATATCTCCTATGTGACCACAGAAAAGTCGTGCTTCATGAAATCTCACTGGTTGCAACGGATGAATTCATCAGAGGAATATCTCCAATACACTAGCCATGAATAATGAGTATGCCTGTTTAAGCGATGAAGTTTAAAAACACATAAAAAGCAATCATACACAAGTGTGACCAACTGCCTACCTATCTTAAAAAGTACTCACTTGAACACATGCATGTGTACATCAAAGAAAAGCGTGAACATGCATGCACACACGCTCATACACACACATACAGACACACACACACATATGCATACACATACATGCACGCACACATGCATGCATGCATGCATGTTTGCCTGCACACACACACAGACACACGCACATTCATACACACACACACACACACACACTTGCTCTTGTCAAACCATAAGTTCTGAGAAACGGGCACATCGACCATATCACGTTTCAACCTCTTTTAGGGGGTAATGGAAGATCAATTCAATGCTGATGGCTTCCAAAGATATTTTCATCATTTCAGGCAACATCTGGTCATGGACTATGCACCAGTAGGACTATGAGCTCTATGTACAGAATAGTAATCAGATCCTTGTTGCTATGTCTCTCATGTACTTTCTGTTAATCTCCCTTTTCCCTATTTCTTCTTTGGCATGTTCTTGCACTTATCTGGATGCAAAAGAAAAATTTTTGTCTTCAAATTCTGTTTTGAATACAATTAATAAAACTTTGTAACTTCTTTCGTTTGTGTAATCATACAAATAAGAACCAGGAGGAAAACCATAACCAAATCTAAATTAGAATGAATGAGAGAGAGAGAGAGAGAGAGAGAGAAGAGAGAGAGAGAGAGAGAGAGAGAGAGAGAGAGAGAGAGAGTGTGCTTGTGTGTGTGCATGCGTGTGTGCATGCATGCGCGTGACATGCATAAACATTAGGAGAAAAGAATATAACCAAAACTTTATTAGAATGAGTGTGTGTGTGTGTGTGAGTGTGTGTGTGTGTGTGTGGGTGTGGGTGTGGGTGTGTGTGTGTGTGTGTGCGTGCGTGCGTGTGTGTGTGTGTGTGTCTGTGTCTGTGTGTGTGTCTGTGTGTATGTCTGTGTTTGTGTGCGTGTAGTGTGTGTGAGTGAGAGACAGAACAAGAGAGAGATCAGAAAGACCTGAGTCCAAAAACATTGTCTTTTAGTTGCTTGTCCTTTCACTTTGAATTTTAAGAAAGCTTGTAAATTTTATTAAAGGCCAAACAGTGAGCACCAGAAGCGATGAAAGCCATTAAAATAATATTTTAAAAAGTGAAAATCATTTCAAACAAACCCATGCTGACAACTGGATTTTGACAGCAGCTGGTGGTGTGACAGGTTCTGGTTTTATTTCTTCCCCCCCTGGGTGTGGTATTGCTGCATGAAAACCGCTACCATCCTACTGTTGCGAATCACTCCATAACAAGTTCCTGTTTCTCTCTCTCTCTCTCTCTCTCTCTCTCTCTCTCATGTGTGTGTATGTGTGTGTTTGTTCGTTCTTTAATTTAAAGTCTTTTCACTTTAGTTTAAGTGATATTAGACACACACAAAAAAAGCCAAGTGTGTGTATGTGTACGTACGTACGTGTCTGTGTGTATGTGCATGTGTGTGTGTGTGTGTGTGTGTGTGTGTGTGTATGTGTGTGTGTGTGTGCGCGCGCGCACGTGTGAGTGTGTGTGTGTACATGTATGAGTGTGTATCCGCGTGAGAGAGAAAATACTTAAGTAATACTGTATATGCAAATGTGTTTAAATTAGTAATTCTAATTACATTGAAGGGGAGGGAAGGTCAGGATCAGGGGGGATAGGGGAGGGGTCAGGAGAAGGGGGGGGAGGGGTGTCGGCAATACTAAATGGAAAAAAACCACAAACTGTAATACAACCTAACACAACATTATCAAAACAAGGAATCATCAGAGCAAGTTACCAATGGGACTCTTATACAGTCCTATACAATGTCAAATATTAGTAAATAATTCGAAAGTAACTTTTTGAAAGATGAGCGGGATGGCTCAATGTCTGACAGCCAACTAGGCAAATGTTTTTTCAACTGGCAAAGAAAAATGTGTGTGTGTGTGTGTGTGTGTGTGTGTGTGTGTGTGTGTGTGTGTGTGTGTGAGAGAGAGAGAGAGAGAGAGAGGAGAGAGAGAGAGAGACAGAGAGAGACAGAGACAGACAGACAGAGAGAGAGAGAGAGAGAGAGAGAGTATATGATTACATTTTCATAGACAGAATGGTGAGTCTTTTCCAGTGCATGAGAAGAGCACTCTTAAGACTTGATTCAATTTTAAGTATTGGAAATTTTCTGACCCCAATTAAAACTCAATTTGTCAACATCTGATTATATTTACAGGCTGTGAGACCTAGGCTAATGGAAGCCAGTCCCTACACTTCTACTTCCGTTTCTATTACCACTACTATTCAATTGGCAATAGGATACAGGTTCTGATATGATCACTAGGTATGCCTTCACAGCCACACTAACAAAGAAATACAGCTCAGATAAACTGATGGTTGGTTTGTCCCCGTTACTTCGGCCGCCTTACAGTGGAACATGATTAAATCACATCAAGTCATACCATTTCAGATAATATTATGTCATTCCGAGGCTTGAGACTCTTTCCAAGTCTTTGGTCTGGTCTGTCAGGGGTTTGTGCACAGCAGCAATTCCTGCATCGGATGATGCTAGCATTAGCAGCATTAATTAGCACACTTTGTCTGAAAGTAGTATTCTTCCAAACGTAACAGAGTGGGATCCGGGAGAGCATCACCTCACTCCACTTGGGTTTGCCGTTCTGAGCGGCCTTGGCTGAAAGTAGTAGATCTAGTTTGTTAAAAAAAAAAAAAAAAAGGAAAACAAAAAGGAAGAAAAAAAAGCAAAACTAGGCTAGTATGAAAGAAGAGTAAGTTCAATTAAAACGAAAATAAAATGAAATAAAGGTACATACCTGGTATTCCAATTCGGCCTGATTTTTTTCGGTCAGGTGTTGCCAAAAGCATTCCGTATCTCCTGCGGCGACTTCGAAAGTGAGATCTTGATCTGCGCCTCGACAAACCTGATGAAAAACGAGTATACTCAGTGCAATCGAAACTAACACCAACTTTATCGCCTCCATGTTGTTGGGATACTAGTTTCGACTTTTTACATCAACTAAACCTAAACAGTAAACTTTCACTAGGCCGATGAGCGTGCATCGGACCAAAGATCGGACCAAACGCTGATCGTCCGGGTCTCTCGGCAAACGAAGTCAGTCGCACGCAGACAGTGACACGTGCAATACTGAGATGATGGGCAGCTGTTTCACTACTTGTGCGACCGCTTCGCTTTCCAATCGATGAGTATGTGGATGGCCACGGTGGAGCCGTAAGGTAGGGAGGGGTCTGTCGCGACTGATGCCCGTTGAAGATGGGTCTGTCTCGGAACCTCGCAAACGGCTCGAGGGATTGGTGATTTCCCACGATAAGAGATCGAATTTTATGATTAACCGTAGGCCTATGCCTCTCTAATGGACGTACGTCAGTGTTTGTGAGCCTTTGAGTGGAAGTGTAGTATATGCATACAAACACGACCGTGTGCATGCAAATGCGACAACTGTTGAAGGATTTGTGTATGTGGTGTGTGTGTGTGTGTGTGTGTGCGCGCGCTCGCGCGTGCGCGCGTGCACGCGCAATGTGAATGTTTGTTGTTTTTTTTTCCTCTCCCAATTCGTTAATGTTTGAAATGTTTAAATTTCATGCTCAGCATATATCATATCAGTATGGTTCGGCGTCAGAGCAAGGCTTTTTCATTCCACCCTCCCACACCCTTCCTCCGTCTTCTCCCCAAACCCCAATCCATATACACCCATAAGCAGTTCGACTCTTACGAGTAATATGTCAGCAGTTCCATACTTTCATGATCTTTGACTCCCGTGTATTCATGTGGTCACATAGAATTTATGTTTGTGGATATATGGGCCCTTAGTGTGTTTGTGTGTGTGTGTGTGTGTGTGTAGAAATATTCCGACTACAAGCCTGTCTATTGCATTGATGTGTGAAGAGTTGTACTTGCAAACGGAGGATGAAAGTAAGGATATGACTCAAAGGGGGACAACACTTAGCTCTAGGGAGAGAGAGATTGCGGCAAAGGTGCAAGGGGAGACAAGACTGATTATTATGGGGAGAATTGTTTTTAATATTTTTATGTCCTTTTTTCCATGTGTGTGTGTGTGAGAGAGAGAGACAGAGAGAGACAGAGAGAGAGAGTGCATGTGTTTACATGTGCTAGTATTTGAGGGTGTGTGTATGTGGAGGGTGGTGTGTGTGTGTGTGTGTGTGAGGGTGCAGGTGTGTTCGTATGGAGATGTGTGTGTGTGTGTGTTAATTATGTTCCTTTTATTTAAATGAAATATGTTGACATTCAGTTCATAATGTTTTCTTAAATGTCGATACAACCATGGGTTAATCTGACAATAAATTGGTTTCAGTCAGTCAGTGAATGTGGAGAGACAGTTGATGTGTGCACACATGAATCATATTAATGTGTATTGTGTCCAGTTATATGCTTAAGATTGTCACAAGTGCACAATGCATATTTGTGCGCACACACACACACACACACACATACACATTCGTGTCTTTAGATGCAACGCGCGCGCGCGCACACTCATACACACACACACACACACACACACACACACATGCACATGATAAAGTAATGTAAATCTATTAACAAGTAATGCTGGAACCCTTGTAACATGTGGTGATCGAAAAAGGATAATGCAAAGGATGTCCACTGTGTGTACATGAGGTTCCCACCGCTCCACCATCCACCATGGCGAAGGGGTCACCATCACCGTCTCTCAGCTGGGAGGTCGCTGAGGTTTGAAGTGTGGATGAGGGTTAGATAAGGTTAGTGTTTGGGTCAGTGCCAGGGTTATACATTCCAAAGTTGGAGGCTCTTCTTGCTCTCTTATGAATTTTCCCATCCGTAATGCATAATAAATACCCACCAAACTTGTTTGCCAATTCATAACACTACAGGGATGGCAATTGACGATGTACAGGCCAGGACCCTACCAAATTCTGCAGAAGGCCATGCAGGGAGACAGATTGGTGTTGCTGTTCTCCCATCCCCCATTTCCGTCCTCCCCTCCCCGCTTCTTTCTTTCTTTTCTTTTCTTGTTTTTTTTTTTTTTTTTTTCTTGTGCTTCTTCCCAGAGTAGATCTGGATCTAGTGTATGTGCATATGCATGTGTGTGTGTGTGTGTGTGTGTGTGTGTGTGTGTGTGTGTGAGAGAGAGAGACTCAGATTAACAAATGTTAATTGTCATGTGAATCCTTAAGGGTTGAAAGACTCGGTGCGGTAACAAAATCATGAGAAATCATAATTAAAGGATAGACCATAATTCATTTAGGCCCATGTTTGAGACCATTGTTATCTTTTCATGTTCATGCAGTCATGAACATGTTTTGCAGTATGAATGTGTAGGTTGTCATTGCCTAGCATTTCACTCAGACATAGTTTATGCAAGTTTGGGTCTGTCACATCTTTCGACAGCTGCTTTGCTAGCTTCAGACTTCGCAGTTTGTATTTGGAGTAACTGTCTGCAATGTATTAAGTGGTCTGCAATCTAAGGGAAGTAATGATTTTTTTTTTTTACATTATTACTATTATGGGGAGAGTAACCTCCCTTGAAGGTTTCTAGGCGAGGGATCATCAACGGCTCCATTAAAAAAAAAACATCAAACTGTTTAACGCAGTGTTTATCACATTTATCAGTGTGATTGATTATGATGCATAACATACAGTAGTAACTAAAGCGATTACTACATTATACTGTCTGTCAACAACAAAAAAGGAGAAAAAAAAAGAGGTTCATCTTCGACCACACCATATGCTTAGCATTTTTCTGTCTTCTTTGTTGTGTTGGTGCATTTACCCCTTTCTGTTTGTAGGTCATGAGAGCTGACTTGTTCACCAACCAAGAATTAGGATGGCAGTTGATGATGGGTAGTCCAAGGACTCTTCCAAATCCTGTGGAAGGCACAGGAGAAAGACAGGTGTTGCTGTCCCTGTTTGTTTCTTTTCCCTCCAAAACAGATCTTGATCCAGTGTGTGTGTGTGTGTGTGTGAGAGTGGAAATACAGTGGCTGATCATGTTGTGATCTGCATAAGGGAACCACACTTCAGTGCTGTAAATCAATATTGGTGTGATCAGCGTATCACAAAGATCTGTCAGTACATCTGGTTCAGCTCTGCACCTTTACCTTCCTTCTCAGTGTATGCAGTGCCTTTGTTTGCTGGCTATGTGAGATGCTGTTGTGCGCATGCGAACTTGCCATGAAAAATAGAATTTAGAGATATTTTACTGGTTTGTGATCTGTATATTAGATCCACTCTTGAATATAAGGGGCATTTACGGTCCGTTTTCGTGACAATGACCATTTTTTCCTCTCTCGACGGATCTTAAGTCCTTGCTTGTTACAGGGTCATTAAGTCTGTTTAATTTATTTTGTTGCCCTGGTTTGGAGGTGGATATGATTACCACGTCCTTTGCATATATAATAAACACAGAATTTGGTGCTATTATTTGTGTTCAATTCAGGTGAACCATTAATCTGAACATAATCTGAAAGTTCATCAATAATTACATTAAATAGTGGTGGAGTTAGCGAGTTCCTTGGAGTAGTGGTTTCTTTAGGCATAGCCTGTCTGTTGTCTTTAAACTGATTTTAATGTAACCATACGTTGATCTTGTTACTTTATTTTAAAACCTCGAATTCCTGCCTCTGATGCCTGTTCTGTATAGTTTTGTTTGGAGAGCTTTATGGCAAACTCTTATCAAAGGCTTTCTGAAAGCCGTGAGACAGCTGTATAATCCACCATTTCTGTCATTTGATATATTATCAGTGATGTTTTTGAGAAAAACAAAAACCATGACCAGTTGCTCTTTCTAAATCCAGATTGTTCTTGGGCTAATAGTGTATTGTCTTCGGGATAATCAGATATTTTTTTATGTGTGGCAGAACAACTTTCCAAATGCATTGATTATTGTTATCCTTCTGTAGCTGTTTGGGTTTACAGGCTCAACGTTTTTGTAATGGGTATATTGATCTGTTTTATGATCTTCAGAGTATGTACCCAGTTACAGAACTGTTTGTAGCTTCTGAATGATGGGTAAAGTTGGTGGGAAACTGGTTTTGTGATCTCTTGTAATTCCATCAATACCTGGCAATTTTTTTCAAAGATGTTTTGAGGCGGTCCATATTTCTGTTAAGTGTGATGGGGAAGTCAAAGTAGAAAGCTGAGAGATTGTTATTTATTTTTCTTAATAATTTTACACTGCACAATGGACAGCAAGTGTCCACTCTGGACATAATTTACAGACTCAAAATCTGTTTAGTAGATGGGGAAAAAAAGTGTAAATACTGTCTGGAACAGTTGTCAACTGAGTTACAGAAGTTTGCAATTTATAGAGAAATAAGTCTTATCAAATCCTTGGGGACCCTTCATGGACGCTACACTATAGCAAATGTCTTAAAGTATGTATTTGAAATAAACTTGACTTTGAGCCACTGTGGGTGTTTTTTTTTCCTTTGTAAACATGGTCCTGAAAGGGATAACATCTTTCATCCAAGATCTTATGGAAGAAAGATTTCTGAGCAATCTTTGCATGATTTAGAAAATTTGTTTTAGAGTTGTGTGCTTGCTGTTTGTGCCTTTTTCTTTCATTTTTTTCTCAAACATGTAGAAATTTGATTTTGGTGAGACAACAACAATGTGGCCGTTTGACCTGGGCTGGGTGTAAACAGCATGAATTGAATTGAAATAATTGATTTTGATAACTAGAACCTGCAGAGGGTGCCTGCCATTCTACTTGATTTTTCACCATCTGATTGAAATAACAAAATTTTAAAAAGTCACTTGGGCAAATAAAACACTGCAAAGTGGACAGCAATTGTCCACTCTGGACAAAATTTACAGGATCAAAATCTGTTTAGCAGACAGGAAAATAAAGTGTAAAGACTGTCTCAGTGTCAGGGACAATAGTTAAGAGTTTGAGAAATTTGCCATTTATACTGAAACCAAGTCCCGTCAAATCCTTGGGGACCCTCCATCGACTCCCACACTGTAGTATTTCTAAAGTACATATTTTAAACAAAACTTGATTTTGAGCCAATATGGTTTTTCCTTTGTGAACGTGCCATGGTCAGTTGCTCTTGAGCCAAGTTGAAGTTGTTCTGAATCCAGATTGTTCTTGGGATGACAGTTTATCGTCTTGGAGATAATCAGATATTCTTCAATTTAATATGCGGCAGAACAACTTTCTCAGCGCGTTATTTATTGTTATCTCTCTGTAGTTAGAATGCCAGACATTAATACTTTACAGCAGACTCCACGACAATCTTGTTCAGAGATGCTACATCGGATGTCGTATTTGACTCGATTTTCCTGAAAGGGATAAATATTTTTCATCCAAGATCTTATGGAAGAAGATTTGTAAGCAATCTTTGCGTAATGAAGAAAATTTGTTTTGACGAGTTGTGCGTTCGCCGTTTTTCTTTTTCTTCTTCTTGTTTCTTTTTTGAGCGCATGTGTAGAGAATTCATTTTGTCGAGATGGCAGCCATGATATGGCTCTTTGACCTGGGCTGGGTGTAAATAGTGTGAATCGAGATTTTAATAACTAGAACCTACTCTTTGACCTGGGCTGGGTGTAAACAGTGTGAATCAAGATTTTAATAACTAGAACCTGCTCTTTGACCTGGGCTGGGAGTAAACAGCGTGAAGTGAGATTTTGATAACTGGAACCTGCAGAGGGTGTCAGCCATTCCACTTGATGTTTCACCTTCTGATTGAAACGAATAATTTTTTTTTTTTAAGTCACATGGGCAAATAAGACACTGCAAAATGGACAGCAAGTGTTCACTCTGGACATAATTTACTGAATCAAAATCTGTTTAGCAGATGGGAAAAAAAAAGTGTAATGACTGTCTCGGTGTCTGGGACAATAGGCAACAGAGTCCGAAAAATTTGCAATTTGATAAAACAGGTCCCATCAAACCTTTGGCACCCTCAAAGGACTCCACACTGTAGAAATATTTCTAAAGTATGTGTTTGAAATAAAATGTGACTTTGAGCTACTATGGTTTTTTCCTTTGTCCATCATCAGAGCTAATCAGCTTTGGTATATATAACAGCAGGTATGGATTATGATCTGTACACTTCAAATCCTTGTACTCAACATCATCTGAACCATAAACTCAAACAATTCATAAAGAACTAGAGCGACTTTACGTAATGGTTCAATGCCAAAAGTTCTCCTTTTTTTTTCAACAGCAATTTCCTTTTTAACAAGAGAAATGAAGTAAGCCCTACGAGTGTAAATGTTCATGAGCGTGTGTGTGTGTTTGCCTCTTCATGTGTGTATTCGATTAACTATAAATTCAAATGTACGTACATGCTTGAATCAACTGGATGGCACCTGTTAATATGTTGAAATGGAGAACCATAACCAAACTACCATCACACACCAGCACTCATACAATTACAACAGACCACACACAGTTTTCACTTTTCACAGTTTTATTTTTCATCAATTTTATTCATCCATATTGTTCAAGGCACCACAAGCCAAAGTTGACGATGGAATCTATTCTCTGCATGAAGAATCAACACCAAAGCACAATGGAGTGTATATATTGTAAATGACGGAACATTTGGAAAAAAAATAGTCATCAATATCTTGGTATGTATCACAGGGAGCAAAAGGAAGACACCTTCATCATGTGTTGGGCCATCAAAAAACATATGGAGCCTTGCACACAAACACTGAATCTGTAACAGAACAATCCTACCAGAGATGAACAAAAGTCCAGAGATTGTGACCTGGCGAAATGTTGAACACCAGCCTCTCCACACTTAAGGTTCCCACAAAATGTGACTCGATCCTCATCACCAATGATTGTACAGAACAATGTTCCAATGCTCTCCAACAGCCAAATGGTCACCAAAAAAAAAAAAAAAAAAAAATGCCTTACTTGAAAAGATACCTGTTTTTCAGTCATCAGGAAACCAATTTATCTCGCTCTTCGAAAGAATAGTCTAAATTTTATACTCAAGTGAAGTGACACCATTATTTCAAGGCTTTACATTTTAGCCCCACACCCCTCTCCCTCACCTAATGATTTTAACTTTAAGCACACTATGTCACATGGTAGGATCATCAGTTCGGCGGACATTCTTCTGTAGCTTTAGTGTGTCAACACAGCTGGAAAAAACATAAGCACCGACTTGATGTACTCAAGTGTCATGACGACTGCAGGTTCTACAGAAACAAGTATAAACCCCTTGCATCATATTCACTTGAACATCCAAGTGGAAAACTTAAATGGGACTAAACACAACTGTCGCATTTTTGGTTTATCGTCATTTCATACTCTGCTCCTATGCCAAAATCACAGCACTATCTGCTTGCTGCAAAATGTGAACTCGTGGTGGTTGCCAGTACAAAAGAAACTGGCAGCTGAAAAAAACTTCTCCGACTTAGGAATGGTTTCAGGGTGGATAGAGCATAGGCCAAGTGGCTACCCCAAAAGCAGATGCCAAAGACACAGACAGAAAAAAAGACATTACTGATGGAAATCAGGAAGCACAGAACTTCCAGACAGCATGGGTGCTATTTGTAACTGAAGTGCCCCTGGCATTCTCACAGGGAATGGGTAACCTATCAGCATAGAAACTGACACAATCCTGGTAAAGGCAGTGACCGTAATAGCGGTGGCACCGTCACACTGTGCCTTGTTGAAAAGCAACAGGGTGCATGCCCACACACATCCCATCAAAACAATACTGTCTCTCAGTATCTCACTGCATTCATCCCACAGCTTTTACGGCCAGACACACCCTCTATGAGTACCCATGTACGTGATACATAAAACATTTCTCTCACGTGTGAACGAAGCAGCAAAGTAACTATCTCCCATCAAACTGTTCCGTAACAGATATACATGTGTGCAAGACCCCTGACTGCAAACCAGCCATACACATGAAGCATGGTATGCTGCATCATGACTGAAGCTACACGGTAGCAAAACACTGAGAGAAAAAAATGTATCTCCACTGCAATAGCAAAACTCTGACAAAAAAAAAAGAAAAAGAAAAAAAGAAATGTATCTCCATTGAAAAAAAAAAGTATCTCCATTGAAAAAAAAAAAGTATCTCCGTTGCTTTTGCTCCCCAATATTTCTTGACATTTGTATGAGCTTGTATCATCATCATATTAGAACACACACACACACACACACATACACACACACACACACACACACGTCCCAAATTGACATTTATCATGATGAAATGAACACAGCACTTGGAAAATCTTCAAATGTTCCAGGAAAAATTGGTTTCAACCCAATGTAAATATGGAAAAAAAAGTATTTCCTCTATCACATGCACATGTTTCAGTAATACGGACTTCTTAAATTCCAAGAGTATAAACCAATACCATGCTGGCACTGGAACAACTGCTTTTGTATGCAGTATAGTTTAGTGACCTCTTGCATATATTCTCGCCCCTCCCTGCCCTTCCCAACCAATCAGGTTATATCCCCCCCACCCTCCTCTCCTAAATCAATCAGGAAGTTCAATCATCACTTCCTTTTTGAGCAAGTCCCTGTAATGTTATGTTAACAACACTATCATTTTCTCATCACAACTGACTTTGGTGTCAAACTGTTTTCCCCCTGAGTACTCTTTACAGACATTCTTCAAGCAACCAATGATAAGACAAGGGGCAACACTGGCCAGTCTACAGAAATCATTTAATCATTCTTCTTTTTCATTCTCTATGACAATCAACGACATATTCCTTTTCTCTTCTATCCCAGGGTCTTGGCACAACTCTCGACCAAAGCCTCCATTTTCAACAGCATTTATCCATACCTGAGCTTCGCAAGGTAAGTTTTGTTTGTCACTACAGCTCAACTGACGCTATCAAGATTTTGATTTGTGTATTTTTCCTTAAAAACAACAACAACCCAACATACTATTATTATACCTCTCTTCTTACCAGCCTTCCACTGAAATTTATCATTATCAAATTTATAAGAACCAAATTTTCTTTTCTGGTTAACTGAATTTCAAGAAAAACAAAAACTGTGTTTGGGACCAATTGCATCAAACCATTTGCACTGACCAACATTCTGTTTTACTCGGTTTTAGGTAAAGTGTAGCCGACTAGAAATTTACCAACCTATCATTAGTATCAAGAATAATGCCAAGACCCTCTCATTTCTTACTACATAATCTTTTGAGTTGCTGAATTCATATCGCACATGAGCTCACATAGATAATGACATTTTTCTGATGGGTAATGTATGAGACACTGTTCCCTGAACCATTCATGCTGACAATATATATGTCGGTTCTGAATTGGGAGAAAGAAAAAAAATTCAAACGTGATCCTCCCCTCCCCCTTCTGCTGGCATCAAAACATACCCATTCTGGTACCACCATAAACCATGGCTCTTACCGTCAGAATACGCCACACACATGAAAGACATACTAAAATACCACAGTGTTCTTCAAAGGTAAAGGATTTATACTGCACAAACATGCAAAAGTGGGGGGGTGGGGGGGGGGGGGGGGAGAGGAGTAAAGGAAATGCAGTCAAACCTGTTGGTGACCCCCACAGCGAAGCACTTCACATTTACAGATCCTTTCCTCCACAACAAATGTTCAAAGAAGACAGACGCACATATCCATCGATGGCAAACATCATGTCTCTCAACAGAAGCCCACTGACGAACAGCTCAGCACACAGAAATCGTCCTAGGGTGTGATATCATTTCCTCATCTTCTTTTTCAACGCCTTCTGCCGAAGTTCTTCTTGCTCTCTACGGATATCCTCCAGATCCTCTTGGAGGCCAAGACGGGCGCTGCACATACACAGACACACAGAGTGCCAGATTTAGTCTTCGGCATTCATCAGAAAAATAATTCTTGCATTGCTTTGCAGCTGCAGAGGTTTGAGCATCAGTACAAATCCGAACTACAAAGAAAATCTTGATGTCAGAAAATCATGAATCATGGGAATGATAGATATTGAATACAAAATTATTTTAATTAAAGAAGAGAGAGAGGTGAGTGCATGGAGGGGCACCACTCTCCATCCATTTAAAAAAAAAATTAAACTCAAAAGATGTTGGTAACACATCATAAAGATAGTTTTAAGACCGATACATTCATGCATTCCATAAACAGTTTCCCTATTATGTAAGCAATGAAATATCCACAAACCACTTTAGCAATGATACATTTTCAAATAATCGTAAATACCTTGTACAGTGTACACATGTGCAAGGGTAATATGAGTGTAAACAATCATGTGTCTGTGCACGCATGCATATGTGTGTGTGTGTGTGTGTGGAGGGGGGGGGGGGGGGGGGTTAGTTTTAATGTGTTTTTTTTAATGTTTGTTTTCTTTAACACCAGATTAACACAGGGGACCCAGAGGAGCCAAACAGGCCCTCTTGATGAGGTTAAGGGACAGCATTCCTACAGGGTTTATATGGCAGCATTCTCTCTAAAGCTGTAAACTTTCTGCAATCTATGACGTCTGAACTGACATTTCTTGAAGCTTCTCCGTTTGCTCTCTTCCATAGATGATTATGGACATATGCCCATGGCAGAGTGTTCGATTAACAATAATCCATCTAAAGTCAGGTTTGTCTGCTGGCGGAAAAAGTGAACCCTTTTGTTTCTCCCCTCTCTTTTCTTTAGAAAACACACAATCTGGAGCTGTAATAGTCTGGCCATCAATCTTCACATTTTTCAATAACAAACATGGCTGGGACAGTAAAACATGCCTTTAAAAGTTTAACGTATGTCATTAAAAGTTTAACTTAACCATAAAATGTGGCCAAACAGACGCAAGCTGTTATTTCCTCACTTAGCAGAACCATCACCTGTGTTATACACAAAAGACAAAAACACGAAAACCAACCTTCTGGCTTCCTCTTTCATGACCTCTCTGAAGCCAACCTCCATATTTCTGTCATCGTCATCATCATCGCGATACCTGCACAACAGAGCACCACAGAGCTATCCTTAGTAACTAATTGGAAAAAGATTATCCAGCTTTCAAGTAGTCCAATATCCAGTTAGATAAAAAAAAAATATCTAAGTGGTAACTGGTGAGTTGATTTTAACGTGGTGACAGCCCTGATGTGGCCCTCTGCGGTCGGCTGGGCTATAAGCAACATTATCTTATCTTATCTTACCCAAGTGGTACAGCAGATCCAGCCCTGTTCACCCGAAAACAGCTGTTGGTGTACTTTTCAACAAAAAGATGTACAGTTTCCACAAAGGGTACTAGTCTTCCCAATATCTCTAAAACTTACTAAAAACAGTAAAAGTTAAGGGGGAGGGTGCAGGGGGGGGGGGGGGGGATCTTCCAAGTTCTTGTAAAAGCAGGGGGAGGGAGACAGGTGTGGGCATCTTCCAAATTTTTGTACAGGGAGGTTGGGGGTGGGGGTGGAAAAGATATTTTCCTTAGCCATCTCACATTGATCAGTGAGCTGAGCCTGAGGGATACCTGATCCTGCAGAAACTACAGTAAAAATATGTTCTTCCAGCACATGCCACTTTCCTACCTGATTTACCAACACTTTGGCACAAGTTCATGCCCTCTATCCGTTCCTTTTCCTTTTCTTTTTTTTAAAACATTTCGGGATCTGTAGTCTACCATTTCAACCCATCAGCATGTCATCAAAGAAGCAGACACAGCCAGACATGATTTCATGCGTGAGAGTTAGCTTTTTGGTCAAAGCACCCAAACTTGTACATTAAAACAACATCATGGTAACACTCCGCCAACGTAATTACCATTCAGAGCTTCACCTCTCAATTTGTTTTCTAACCCTAGATTTTAACATTCTGGTTTAACTCTGTTTCCTAACCCTATATTTTAACATTCTGGTTTAACTCTAAGCAAAAGACTAACATATCAAATCGTGTGTGGAAAAAGTCAACAGAAAAGAGAAAGAACATGTAAACAGTCTCACTTGTGCACACACACATGCACACTCTTAGAGAATATCAATATAGTTTGCACACACAAAAACACAAAAGAGTGATATACACATTTGTAACTTGTACAGGGGAAAAAGTACTTACTTCCTTTTGTCGTATCCAAACATCTTCTGAATCATACTGGAGACGGAACCCAAATCCTCTTCACACTCATCATCGATGAAGTCGTCCATTTCGTCATCATATTCGTCTTCTTCTTCACTGTCAATCACCATCTTCCTTTTCTTGGAAGCTGTAAAAATATGATCATGGTGAAATGACTGAATATCAAAAACCAAACTCAAAAAGTACTCATAGTCATACTGTTTGGACATTCTTAACCAGTGCCCAGAAAATTTCATAAATTTCTCAACCAAAACCTCACCTTCCTCCACCATAATCAACCTCTCCCATCTCTAAATCAGAACAAATGAAAAAACAAAATTCTTAAAAATGAGGAAAAAAAAATTTAACGGTACTGTTGTGTCTGTACCAATGAACACCCTGCTAATTGTTATTTTGCTAATTTTGTGACAGTTCCTTAATTAATCAATGCGACTTCAGTGTTTTAGATCATTACAAATGGCGGTATAATACCTTTGAAGCAAAAAAGAAAAAGAAAAAAAAATATCATGAAAATTCAGAAATGGGTAGGAAATGTATTATTTCTCAGACGTTTACTAACAAGAGTGATAACTGGCACAGTGACAACTATAATGTGAACAAAATTTGCTGCCCATCAGAGTTGCAAAACTTTCTTTGTCTCTCTCTCTCTCTCTTTTTTAAACCACAAGCCACAAAACCGTTGGTAAATCAAATGAGACATTACCATCAAACACAACTGCTTGTTGACAACAGTTTTGCTTCTGTTCCTTTACACCTAATGACTGTGACCTGTACCACAAGAATAAACTCCCTTTAAAAGCTTACAATTTGTTGTCAAGTCACACTCACCTGAAAGTGTAAATGATGGAGAAGCAAGCATAACTTTCAACATTGAAAAATAAGAAGAAATACCAAATTCACTTTAATCCGTGCCTCTGAAATTTCTCAGTTTAGGCATACTTATCCCTTAGTTTCCTAGAAAAGGGTATGAATATGTACAACTTGCTTTAAGATGACCTGAAACACTGAAATATGCATGAAGACAAGCAGTTTTTTCTTTCTTTCTGCGTACGCAGGCTGATACTCCTGCGGACACTCCCTGTATAGCCAGGCAGTGGAGTTTTGTGTGTATGACCCTTTTTTATCCCGCCATTAAGGCAGCCATACTCCATCTTCGGGGAAGAAGACAAGCAGTCACGATATTTGAGAGAAAAAGAGACAGCAGGTGCACACACAAAAAGAAATAGAGGGGGGAGGAGTTGAAGGAGGAGGAGAGAGAACTCCAGAGAGAGAGAGAGAGAGAGAGACGGTGACTCCACATATGCAATGACTGTGAATGAGCTACATTACTGACCTGGAGGCTCTGTCATCTTCTTGTATTCCGGTCGACTGAAGAGTCTGTCCCAGGCGTTCCTCTCCTTAGTTCTGTCTACAGGAGCACCACCCGAAGTCTGAAGACGAGGCTGAGAAGAAGTATCACGTGATGACGATGATGATGACGACGGACGAGGCTAGAGAAGTATCACGTGATGACGACGGGCGAGGCTGAGAAGTATCACGTGATGACGATGATGATGATGACGGACGAGGCTGAGAAGTATCACGTGATGACGATGATGACTTGTGCTTCTCCTCGCTGTTCATGTACTTTGCCATGGTCTGGGGCTTGTTGGCGATCATGCCGGGTCTGGTTGGGTGAGGCTTAGACTTAGAGGTAGGCACTGAATGGCTAGCAGAACTCTGAGAGTCTGAAGGGCGATTTGTCACCAGGGTGGCTGAGTGTTTGTCAGGTTTTGCACAGCCAGGTTTGTCACTTTTGCGTGGGATGGAAAATGGCCTTGACTGACTCTCGGTAGGGACGACATTGTGAGTTGGGCGTAGAAATCCTCCAGATGGAGACTCAGTGTTCTCTGGCTTGCTTTGCTTCTTGTTTGCACTGTTACTTCCATACTTATACCACTCTTGGTAATCTTTAGATTTCAGCCGCTCTTCCCTAGCCTGTTTCCGATCCAGTTCCTCTTGAGTCATGGGTCGACGATCCTTCTCCTTCTTTGGGGTAGTTTCAATGACGACTGGTTGCGCCTGCTTTTGCTCAGCCAATTTCATCAGATCAGAAAAATTTACTGGAGGAGGTCGTGGTTGAGGTCTGGCTTTGACTTTGGGTTTTTCTTGCATCTCATCAAACCGGTTAAACTTGCGTGGGGCTTTAGAGTCCAACTTTCTTTCATGTTTTTCACTCACAACTTTCTTGCTGTCCTTCACTTTGTCCACTCTCTCTTTGTTTCCCCTCTTCTCTTTGTTCTCTTTTGAAGGTATTTCTGTCGAAACTTCAGGTCTTGGTTCAGGCCTTTTTAAGCTGGGTTTTTCTTCTTCGTCATAGTCGATTTTTTCCATGCAGGAACCGGTGAAGTCACCGTCAAGTTTTTCCCGTTTGGCTCTTCTTTTTTTGACTTCTCCCCAAGACGCTCTCTTGCGATTGGAACCAGACTCATTTTCAGCCATTCTTTCCCGAATAGCTTGCAATTTTTCCAGAATTTTTGCTCTCTCTTCTACAGAACCTCCCGTCCTGTCTATAGTTGGTTTCAAATGATGTCTGGTTAGCGTTACTGGAGCACTGAAAGTTTCCTCAGCGGCGTCAGTAGAATGGTTGCGTTGTACAGAACCTGCTGATTTAGTGCTTTCTTTCATGTTTGTGTTATGGGCATGGTTCTTTGTCACAGAGGGTTTCGATGCTGGAAGCTCTTCCTCCTCCTCTGCTGAACTTATATCAGGACTGGTGACGTATCCGCTGGATTCATTTTCTGCAACTATGATTGCTTTGTCTCTGATGATAACACACTTGTCCTTTTGTTCTGTGCGACCGTCTTTTTGTTCTGTGCGACCGTTCTTGTGTAGCCCATGCTCTGACGTTTTACTATGACTACCAAAGCTGCCACGAGATTTCTCTTTTTTACAACTACTGTGAGTCTTACTGCTGCCCGGCTCGTGTCTTCCTGAAGAAGAATGTCTGTACTTGTCAGAGTGATGCTTTGTCTTCTCTTTCTCCGAGCGATGATCACCTTGTCCTCTGGAGGTATGTTCGCCAGACCTATGTTTGCGGCTGTGGTGACTAGAACTTGAACTACGTTCAGAGGTCTTGTGCGAATGTCCATCTTTCTTTTCAGAATGTCTGTGCGATGATGATGATCTGTGTGATTTTTCAGAGTCACCATGGCTAGAGGATGATTTATGAACACCAAGGTGGGTCTCGGGTTTTGCTGTGCTGCTGCTGCTGCTGAGTCTGGGTTCGTCACCAGAACTAATAGATGAGAATGACTCCACGTCTGATGGAGCATCCTCCGCGGCAGTCTTCTTTGGAATGCAGAATGTGTTTTTCCGTTTTTCCTCCCTTTCTCTTTCTTGCCTGGCTTTCTCTGCAAGAGATTAAGCATTATTTAATATAAAAATTAAGAAAAAACTTTTTTTTTTCATTTTTCTTCCATGTTTTATGAAAAGTAGTCAGTATTTCAGGGATGTGTAGTCTGAGTCCTAATATCCTATTCAACATTTTTCATTGTCATAAGTAAAGCAAGACTGATAACGTCTCCTTTTAGACCTATTTCAGAAAATGTTAATTCATTGTAAACTTAACAAGGCAACAACTGATTGCTGCAGCACTTTTTAATAATGGACTTGTATGCTCTCTAACACATTTATGGGTGAAACCAGGAAAAAATGAAAAGCAGGAAGGCCAGGGGTCCAGGGGTCCGTGTGAGGCCCCCTGGCGGGGTCAAGGGGCAGAGCCTCTTGTCGGGAGTCAGGGGGCTTTGCCCCTGAAGCTGAAAGGTTTCTACGCCTTTGACAAGTACAATCTAGGCTTTTGGAGACACCCTACCTCCTTTTTACCATGTTATCCACATGACGACCATAAAAAACTGACATTAATCATCAATGTGACTGATCTGTATGCAGTGGAGTTCACTCAATTCAAGACACTGGAGGCAGCAATTATTTAATTAACTCTAATTTGTATTTACCACTTCTGAAACTTATGAAGCCAGCTTGCAATTTGAACTCAAGAAATAGTTTGTGGCGACCAGAACTAGTGCATCTGGTGTTAGGAGAACTCCCTTGTGTGGAAAACTAGATTTTTAAAATTTTTACTTCAATCGAAAACTTGTGTGGTCTTGTTTATTCCATCAGGAAGTTCAGCCTGAAACCCTGTATCTCTGGGGGAAGGGATGGCAGTGGCATATGGGTGGGGTGGAAGCTATTGGTGCAACAGGAATGTGACTTGACTCATGTAATAGTCATAGATTTAATCAGTGAAGTTACAAACTGATGCTTGGATTTAAACATTGAACCCCCCAAATAAGTATTTTTGAAGAGTCCTGACAAATTTCAATAAATTTACTACGAAAATGAAGATCACTGAACTCTGGGCACAAGTTATTTTCTAGTGGAAGCAAAAACAAATAGTCATGTGAACAAAGTGTATAGTCTATAGATATTTTTTTTAAATTTATGAACCATGTTCTCATGAATCTTATACATAAGTTGTATAATACACTGGGGTGACAAGCTTACGGATCCAATCTCCTGATTATAATAAATAAGACGTGAAAAATAAGAGTTGAAAGATCAGTGGGCATGACTGTTTTGCCAAAATAAATCAAGTGAAAATCTATCATATAAACAGAATATTTTTTTTAAAAATCTTGATTGAACAATATTTGTTAATTTTGCTTACTACATTAACCAACTGGTGCTTTGTCAATAAAGAACTAAGAATAACAAATTAACCTATTTAAAGTGGCCTTTCAACTCACATTAACTGACAAAATAAAAATGCAATGAATGTACTTGTAATTAGTTAGGACATTACTTCAACAGTTTTTTCTTTCTTTCTTTCTTCTTCATCTTTTTTTTTTTTTTTTTTTGCTGTCCCGACCTCTGCGCCACCTCAGAGGCAGTGCACCCACGCCGCTCATTCCGACACCCATCCACAGCCACAGCCCAGTCCGCCCTGCCACAGCCCCTGCACCGGCAATCCACAGGGAGCAGTCAATGTCAAGTCGTCAAGAGGCAACCCACCGGAGGAGACACTGCACTGCTGCGAGTCACTTCGGTGGTGTTCAGTGGTGCCTGTTTTGATCTAACATATGCAGGACACCACCTACTAAGCCCTTACTGACGACAATAATTGCTTAGTCGCGGAGACGGCGTGAGTGAGTTCTCCCTCTGGAGGGTGCCACCACGTCCGTCCAACGACAGCCCCACTGACTCGCCAAAACCGGTGACCCAGACAGAACCAAACCAAGGAATAGACATGGAGAGGACATCAAAACTGAGGTCACCATGAGAGCAGGGCATGAAGGGCCACAGAATTTGAGACTTTTTTTCCAATGCTGATTGATGAGCATGAGGATGATTAAGATGATGCTACGGATTTCCATTTTGGTCTGAGACCACATGACAGGGCTTTACTCTACGCTTCCTTTCATAATAATTATATCCCGGCGTCAACCAGGCCCGAGAGATACAGGCACCTGCAGTGTCAGGAAATTTGAGCAACACTCTCAGAAACGCATCATTAAGTGGATGAAACTCAACTGTGTGGTCCCAGTCTTCCCAACTGAGTCCGCAGCAAACTCAACTCTGGGTAGGAGCCAGTTGGGGCAGAAAAACCCACATGACTCTGATGGGATTCGAACCAGGACCTTCCAGCCAGGAGTCCGCGATGCTAACCACTTCGCCACGGCGGCTGGTATTCTTTTTCTCTTTTTGTAAGCATATAACTAGAGACATGGTTACCCATTCGATTTCGCCAAATTTTTGTTCGCATGATTAGCGAAAATACGACGGATAAGATGAACTTTAGGAGGGCGAGGATGGAGAGGGGTGGGGGTGGGGGGTGGGGGGAGAATTGGTGAAAAAATTCTTCATTCTTCAGACGATAAATTCGAGTGATAATTGCACTTGCAGACACTAACGTGGGAGGGAGGGGGGGGGGGGGGGGGGGGGGGGGGGGGCAATCCAACCAACGACTGACAACTCCTGCTCGTGGGCGAAATGATGTCGGGCTGTGTCAAATTTTTGACAATACGTCCAGAAACATCTAATAAATCGGAGCGTGAGGCTGTACTGAAGTATGTTGCTGAATCAGGTTTGAGAGTAATTTGTGCCAAAAAGAACCTATTTCACTGTCGTTAATGTGATTGTGAGACTGGGCGGGTTACTACCGGGAAGAAACCTCTGCTGTGTGGTGGCATTTCAGAACGAAACTTTTTGTAACACTGGCATTGATCGCAGGCGTATTTTCATTAATTTAAGCTCAATGAACGGCATTGTGACTATTGGCCAAAGCAGCATTTGCGCATTCTCTCAGCCAAATGAGAGAACTATAAACTCATGGAAAAAAATCACAATACCACTCATCTAATTTTCGGCCACGTGGCCTTTTTCAAGAGAAAAAAACAAAAACAATGCAACTATGTAATGTCCATCTTCGGTGGCTGGTCAGGGCAAAGAATTGACGTCATAAATATCTTTATGCAATTTCTGACATCATAATGTGTGATGTCTCAACAAGGGAACAAAAAAAAAAAAAAAGAAAAAAAGAAAAAAAAAAAAAAAAAAAAAAAAAAAAAAAAAGAAAAAGAAAAATATAAGAAAAAGGGGGGGGGGAGCGGGGGGGTTTTTGAGGGGGGGGGGGGGGGGGGAAAAAAAAAAAGAAAAAAAAAAGAGAAAAAAACAAAGGGGTGGGGTGGGGGGGAGGAAGGGGGGCAAGTTGTGTGTGTGTCTGTGTGTAGTTATACAGTAACCAATGTACTCCAAACAAACATAACAACACGCTCCATAAATCACATGAAACTGCGACCTAGTCCTTCATGTCTGTGACGTGCATGGCATACCAAGGATCTGTCACTGAAAATATATATAATATTTCCTGCATTTCAATCAAATGTTGTTTACAGGTAAATTGGATAGGGTGGTTACAAATTTGTCTTAACTTACATCCCATTTGGCACCCTTGTATCAATGTCCTTATCATTTTTTCTTCGCAGTAAGACTCACAGTGTTGGCAAAGCTTACAGTGAAAGCAAAAAGCTTCAGACTTCTTATTTGCTGAAAAAAGCATGTCTGTTCAGTTTATCCAATGTGCCTACAGAGCAGTGTCGCCAAGAGAAGAGATAGTAGAAACCCCGGGCATAAAAACTTTAGATTAACCAAATTACACAAATGCTACAAAACTAGAGCTGGACCTTTCAAAATACACCAAAACAAAAACGAAGGTAATCTGCATGCCTTTAATGCTGCACTATGTAATACTTGGAGGCATCAACTAATAACGCCGCCATTCAGCAGGAACGAGGTGTTGCCTCTTAGCCTACAGGAATAGGCGCACCCGCAGCTTTTACCTCTAGGCGGTTTGTCTTTAGCTCTCGGCCTATGTTCATTAGCCGTAGGTGCTTTGCTAGCAAAAATAAAAAATCTAACTACAAAAGCACTACAGCACTTGGTTCTACTAATAACAGCTAACTTTTTAGTTCTTTAAGCTGATAATATAAGCACTAGCTGACTCAAACATCACGGATGTAGAATTTATCGTTTACAGGCCGATTTTGATGACTACAAAAGACAAAAGTTTGATTTCAAACGAAAGCCTGAGGACAAGTTTTCTCACAGCCAGAACCGAGCAGATAAAAGGAATGCTTTAAAAACAAGGTAAACGAGATCATTAAACTCTGTTCTGAACAGACTCACATTTACAACGCCAAAGGGTGTTTATATTTAGTTTATGGAGTCTAAAACATAACGACCATCGATATTGGATTTATATTATTTTTTTGATTTAAATAAATATTTTGAGTTAGAAAAGAAACTCAGCATGGATAAGATTATGGACGGTCCTGACGAATTGTTTGAAGCAATGCAAGAAGATTTATCAGAGCACTGAATGATATTGAGTTAGAAGTCATTGATCAACTCAAACGTCTATTAGGCAAGTGTTGCCTCATGCTATTTCTCAAGTTCCGGGTAAACTAACAATAGACCACCGGTTAAAGTAATGTTAGCTGTTTAATGCGATATGAGACAATAAATGAGAAAATCTAGATGTTTGGTCTCAACTAAACCAACAGGACTATTCTTTCTCATTATGACTTAACACCCGGTGGGCAGACCAATGCTTACACAGTGTGATGTGGCCGCTGAAGAGCCAAATGAGGGGGCTCTGGTTGGTTCAGGGGCGAAAAAGTCTTAGAGATCAGATTTTTAAACTGGCTAAGTATTCACGATTGTAGGCAAGCTTACATTCCATACCTCCAAGCATTTGTTGCAAAAAGAGCAGTTCTAAACATAAAGGAATACAGGGACATCAAAATGTTTTATGTGGTGTGTTCTTGCAAGGCTGCATTACGTCCGAAAAACGCAAGACGAGATTGTCTAACTATCACCGCCCCCCCCCCCCCCCCCCTACATCAATGATCCTAAAAACCCTCCCCCCTAATGTGGAATATCCTTTCCTGTTAGCGTGGATTCCATTGATCAGTTGAAGACAAAACCAACCAATAACTGTTAAGTATACCATGGATGAGGAAAACATATTTGGTGCCAATTAAAGTGTCCACAAGAACAGTCCAACAATAGGCGAACAGACAAAATCATGTTGACTTACTACTGATGCTTTCACCAGCGGGGCTACCGCATTACACTTGGATATGCACGATGAGCTTGATAATGATAGAATACTTCAAATGATCATGCAACAAGAACTTCTGTAGAGCAAAATGTTTAACAAGAATTTCCATCCCGCTCAAGCCGCAAGCGAACATAGGAACATTGTAGCAGCCTCAGTTGACTGTAAGACGGAAACTAATTACGCCCCTGAGGCAGTAAAGTTAGTTTTAAGAATGGAAACGGCTGCATAATTCTCCATAGTTGTTTACGCGAATCACCTCAATTGTTACTTATGACAAGGGCCAGGCTCCACAAAAACTTCGAAAAATCAGTCTTAATGAGTAATCATCTGGATTTGTTCATTTGCCTTCATTATTGTTAGGTCGGATGGCGCTCATTCAACGACCCAGATTGATATAGCGGACCAGATGCTGCAGGATACTTCTTAAAACGCATGAGCAATAAGGTGCGTTAACGCCTGTTCTAAATAGTCTTGGATTTATCTGAAATCATGATGACGCATGAAGACATGAACTGTATGACTTAGCCACTCACTGTTGGATTTGGGTTTAGAACTCAGTGAGGAAGCCAATCCAAAAGTAAGAGACCATGATCACATTAGTGGAAAGTTTTCAGAGGGGCAGCCGCAACAGTAAATGCAATTTCAACTAAAGTTTGAACCAAAGAATGGAGCTGACTATATTCTTTCATAACTTGCGAGGTTTACGACTCTCACCTATAAAGCAAGCATGTAACCAGCGCCTTCAGGTAGCATGCATCGCACAGTCATCAGAAAAGTACATGGTTTCACTTTAAATAAACATGTCTTTTTATGACTCCTATGAGCACATGATGCGGTTCATTAGAGTCGCCTGGCTTATGTCCTTAAGTCATGCCAATACGGAAGGATTATTTAACCCCACGCTTGTTTTAGAAAGCGGTGTTTACCCTCTATGTGTCATTGAAACAGTTGGGAAGGTTTATCGAAGATACCACCTTCAGTCCTAATGGCGCGGTCTTTTATAGTCTTAGAGGGAAAGGACATCAGTGATTCTGATTCAGCATGCTCAAGATGCGTGGCAGAAGTTAGATTGTTTAAACGATGGAGACTATCATGATGATACTTAATGGCCGATTGTATGTTTGTTGGCGGACGTTTTGAAAAGTACAGAAAGACCTGCATGAAAAACATTATAGCCTCGGATCCTGCGCATTACATTTCTGCGCCGGGATGAGTTGGGACGCTTTCTTAAAGTTTACTGGCGTAACAGGATTGATTTATTTGTCAGATTTCACCCCCCCCATGTTCCGATGATTGAAAACGGATTGCGTGGAGGAATTAGTATGGCGTCAGCATCATTTCTGTAAGCAAACAACCTAATACTTGGTACGACTATGATTCCAGTAAAAGGTCTAACCTATCTTCATTGTATTTTAGAGGCAAACATTGTAGGGATGGGCCATGGCGCAAATCACTTCCATTACGCAATTTAAATTGTACACAGGCTGGCGATACGAAAAATTTCAACAGGCATTAAAGTTGTTGGGGCAGTTTGGCGCCGGCATTGTCAAACAGCGTGGATCATTAGGAAGTTGACTTAGAATAGCCTCATGAACTCCAGGACCTGCATAATGACATCCATTAGCAGCAGAAAGTCTAAGATGTGAATCAAGAGAGCCGGCCTAAACTTGTGCCTAATCTTCGAGGCAAAAAAAATATGGTCTGTCATTCACAGACTTCTACAATTTTATTTAAAGACACGGTTGAAGTTGACAGATGTTCATCGTATTATTGCTTTTGATCAAGAACGATTCATGAAATCACACTACATCATGAAGAACACTGATCTTAGATCTAATCCACAGATGCTTCAGTAAAAAGACTTTTTCATAGCTGATGAACAACAGCTGTTTGGAAAGACTATGGAGATTCCGCACAAGCGTTAGATGTTAGATTGGTCACCAGAGAAAACGAAGCATTAAGCTGACTTTCAAAACCTAATTATCAGGACTTTAAAAGTTTCTGATCAGCTTTTTGAGCATAATGATGAAAAAAAAGAAAGTCAAATTGGAACCAAACCTGTTTTTTATTGGGTTTACTGTTTTTTAGAATATCAAAGCTTCTAATGTTAGAATTTCTTTATGACTACTTAACCCCTGTATCCAGTAGTCCAGAGTGCCTGTTACACAGATACCGATTGTTTTGTTATAGATGCTCCCTATGAAGACATCTATAAAGACATGAATTAGAAGTAGCTAAAGGAGCGAGTGGATGGTATGACACATCCGATTATCTAAAGATTCGCATTTGAATTCACTACTACCCCCCCTCAGGTTTTAGGGATAAGATGAAAGGATGAATATCTGGAAAGGTGGTCAAGAGTATTGTGGGGGTTAAGGTAAAAATGTACAGTATTCGAGCAGGTGGGAAAAAACCATTAAGAAAAGCAAAGGGAATATCTCGCAGTGTTGTGCAGTCGAGCATATACATGACAACTACAAAGATGATTGTTTGACAATAAGACTTTTCATCATGACATCGTAAACCTCCGATCTAATCTACATGAGATCAGCACAACAGTGTAACAAAAAAAAAGTCATTAGATAGGAACAAACACAAAAACGTGTGTTTGTTATCCAGAGTTTTCTTATGCAACGGGCACTACAGAAACCGTAAAATAATTAAAGCGGAACTGTGTCTGGTTCTGGTGGGATTATCTGCAGTTCTTCTTTCACAAAAGATCTTTGAGGAGCTGGTTGTTTTGTTGTGTCGTTTCTGTTAAATAATACACGGCGCGTGATTCATTTTTTACAATTCTTTTTTATTTCATATGGATCGAACTACAAATGGATCGGGTTTTGCCCTGATGTCGAGTGTTCCCTTATGTTCCCCGGGAAATAAAGGTACCTTACTTTTAAACAAACGGTAATAGTTTGGGTTGTACTGGAGTCTTCAGCAACATTTATTTGTTTGGTTTTTAATTGATTCTTGTATGGTTTTAGCCCTTTAATTATTCATTATTACATTGCGCGCCAAAATTGAGGGCAGTCTTTAACCCATTCTGTTTTCGAGAATTGTCAATAAGCTCCCTGTGATACTGGTAGAAAAAATGTCTTTCAGATAACTGTTTGTTAAAGTTTTAAACTAAAGCCTGTGATCTAAGTGAACGCCCGGAATGCCTTCTTTTGTTGGTAACTCTATGTTTTAACAATAATTGATTCAATTGCCTTTAATTCTTTTCCATCATCGACTCTTGGATTCATGCGAGGTAATGTTAACGGGCCTCGTTGGTTATATCCAGTGTATGGCCTAACGCAAACAGAAGAAGCACTTTTTGTGTTAATGGTTCTGCATCCTTTGTATCTGTGAAGCTATGTCATGACTGTAAGTTTGCGTACCTTAATATTGTTCGTCTAATCGTCTCATGGGGTAATAGAGAAGGTCCATTTGATGGTGTCGGTTCGGTTTTTTTCCCCCTCTTATATTTTTTTCCTTTTTTTTTTTTTTTAGGTATTGTATTCACCAAAGTGTGGTTCTGTATTCGTCTAGGAGGCGGTAATTAATTTGCCATATCGCTTGTTTAAAAAACATTCTTTTGCTGTTTGTTCATGACTCCTGCTGCTTGGGCTTAGACTTTTTAATTGCTGTGATTCCCTTCCAATATCCTTTGCGGCGAATAATAGATTTTGTTCATTTTTTATTCAGTGATATTATGCGCAACAAAACTACACGACAGTCATACCAACGACAATAAACCCGATTTCTTGATCTTTTGTTTTTCTGATGGATGATAAAAGTACAAGATAATATTCTTTATTTGCCTGGCCAACATTTTTAAATGTGTAAAGCTGCATTGTCCCTGTTTTTTTCAGTGTGTTATTAAATAAATCTAACTGCTCAATCTCTGCTTTCATAGTTATTCTGTGCTGCAGCTAGGTTGCTCCACAGCTTTGTTATGTCTTTTTCTCCTCCCACGTCTCGTCTGTTTACTAAATGCGTAATTACTTCCGCTAAAAGCAAGCGCATTCACTACTGCACCGCCTTTCATCATATACGAGTGAAGCCATTTTTTATAATGTATTTTTTTACTTATTATATTCTCTGGAAATCTAGTCCTTGCTTAACTAGAAATCTTATGTAGCAAATGAAAGCTGTAATAATAGCGATTAGCTTTGCTGGAATCCTCAAAGTTCTAGTTTTGCCAAGATCTGCGGGTTTATTTTTAACAGGCTTTTTACCAAGCATGAGTATCCTACACTTAGCCTCCTATTCGGCAGAAGAATGGATACAAAGGTTGGGCAATAGTTTTCGGTTGTCATTTTAGAAAATAAAATAATTATAATTTAATAAAAACATGACCAGCGATGATCTGCTAGAGCTATCAAGAGGGGCCTACACAGTATTGACTTAACAAAGAAGAAGTGATGACCAAGTATTATGCCCAATTAGGATAAGGTTGTATTCTTGGCAGGCATGTGGAAAAAACAAAAACAGTTCCTCGGACTAGAATTCAGCATTGAACAGATTCAACAGATGTCGCACAAGACATTCTAAAGTATCACAACAGGTATTGAAGCGCCATTAGGTCGAGAATGGTGGTGAAAAGTGTGGGGCAAACGGTTCTTAGTTTGTACTCTCAATAGTCGTAGATTTGCTCCATGATTCTGAACAAGATCTTAAGTATGATTTACGGCAGGGGATCCAGTTCTAACAAAATCATTAGGTCTCTCTATGCGGTGATTTTACTACAGATTTGGAAACATTGTTATCGCCACTAATCATGGGATGAATTACTTTTAATCATATAGATTTTATTTCCCTTTCAAAATGAACGAGTCGGAAAAGAAAATCAGCAGAATCAGGAAACACTAGAATCAGAAAACTTGAAATCAGGTGGAGAAAGTGACAGTAAATGGCCCTCTCATCCTGGCACGCGGTTGAGCAGGGAAAAGAGTAGCAGGTTAAACAGACAAAGAAAAATTAAACTTAATAGAACTTAAAACGGTTGCCATATTTGGCGCCATTGCTGCTGCTGGGGGCAGTATTTACGGTTTTTAAATTATATACCAAAGGCAACAAAAACAAAGCAATCAAAAAAATCTGAACCACTAAATACAGAAGACAGCAGCCACGCCAGCACGCCAATAAAAAAAATCATTTTGATCCTTTTAAAATGCAATAATATTTTAAGGAACTTAAATTTAAATTTTTTTGATAAAAAAGAGATCATGCGGTTTATTATTTGTGTAAAATGGATGAGTCAATAAATAAAGACATGGAGTCTATATAAGACATTTCCATGACCAGAATTGTAATCAATGCGGTTGCTTAGGATGTAAGAACTTCATTAGATCTTGGCTAACCGATTCTTTGTGCGCAAGGATCGCTGAGCTAGACATCCTCAGCGATGACTCGTTTTTTGTGAGGCGACTTTGGGTGTACTATATTAGTACATCTACTATTTAAGATAAAAAAATAGATTGTATTTTTTTTGATAAGATAACTTGAATTAAGAAATTGGTTGTACTTAAGGATGACTTTGAGGATGACTTAATCAAGAAACTTATTATGAACTTTATTAAATTAATTATGAACTTAATTAAGAAACTTGGGCGTGATTTGAATTAAAAAACTTAATTAAGGACTAGGGAGGTAAACTTAATCATGAACTTATTAAGAACTTAATTAAAAACTTGGTGTAACTTGATTAAAAGTATTAAGGGACTGGGGGAACTTAATCAAGAACTTAATTAAGGACTTGGGGTGAAGTGTCAAGTGTCTCAAAGTTGAAACTGGGGCCACTTTCTTTGTGACTAAAAGCAGCTACTGGGCCAAACGTTCTTTAAAAGGAACGTTTGAACCTAGTTTACTGCTGCGCTTTACAGGTCAACGTTCTTAAAGGCAACGTTTGACCTAGTTCGCTGCTGGTGCTTGCAGGTCATGCGTTCTTACAAGGAACGTTTGACCTAGATTCGTGCTGTGGTTTGCAGTGTCAAAGCGTTCTTACAAGGAACGTTTGACTAGGTTCGCTGCTACACCCTGCAGCCTCTTGCTGCTTAAAAATAACGGACTCATTCACATTAACAGTTTGAGCAACAGTATATATGAACCCAAACATTGAAAGCTTTCACTATTCTATTGTGGACCAGTGTAAATGTTGATAAGTTGTTTTTTATTTAAGTAGAATATTTATAAAGAACCAATCAACAACTGTATCTTACATTACTCTTTAGTTACTAGGTTTGTTCAATATTTATATTAAAATACTTTAGCATATTAAATATAAAAATATAGATTTAACAATTAATTCATCCTCAGGGAACTACGAATAAAAACTATTAAAGGGAGACAATTACGGCCCGCTGTGGCAGCTAACAGCCGTCGTGTCGACAGCTCAAAGCACTTTAATTGCCGCTCTGAGGACTCGGCCTTACCAGTCGAGGGAAACAATGGCGAAACCGGTCTTGTGGCGTGGCGGCCTTGAGTGGCAGTGGACACGTGACAGTGCTAGAACATTCGCTAATGCAATGGCTATGTTGCAAGTTAACGCGCCGCGGGATGGCTTTATTGATTTTTGGTCGCAGTTGTAAGCCGTGCCGCTGTGTGAAACAAAGGCCCTTGGTCTGCGCAGCCGTAAAATTAAGCGAGAGGTTTCAGCCTCGTGTAGGTAGAAATTAGTCAAAATAAGTGTCGCGGATTTTATGTTCAAAATATAACTTAGTTTTAAAAGACAGGCCAAAAAAAGTTTAGTAAATTAGTATGAAAACCGGTAATCCGACACAGTAGGCCTGTTTGTAGATATCGTTATATTTGGTTATTGAAGTTTCTTATTGTCTGAGAACAGGAATTGCGGGGCTTTTAGAGTCACTTTCGCCCGAAAACTTGTGTTGAGGTGCAGAAGCCAGAGAATGCCGTTTTAGGCCACTTTCGCGAAACTTGGTTGAGAGCAAGTGAGTTGAATGGAATAATTTTATAGTTCTATAGGGCATTTCCCATATCATTTTCCAATAATGTATTATAAAGAACCTGATGGTAGCTTTTTTTTCCTAAGCATACGTAATTTGAGCCATGAAGCCTTTTTGTTACCGAAAAAGCAGGAATTTGGCCACCACCATTTTGTTACACCCTGATAGTACTGATCTCTAGTTTTGGTTTGTCTTCATTTCCGACTGTTTTAACTTAAAACAGCAGACTTTCGTGTGTTCAGTAGGTAATGAACACAGGTAGACGGACTTTTCGAAATTGCACTTTCAATTTAGTCACTTTCAGTGTTGACAAATATTGGTGACGTATATCGATTCGTGTCCGTAAATTTTGTTGAGATTTTCGATCAACACAGGTATTTTTTCCTGTGTACACTTTTAGAATAAAACCATTATATCAAACGATCGTTCGGTCCTATTGTGTGTATTTTCGTCCGTTGATAAAATTGTAGAAAATCGCCTTCATGACTGAACGTGCTTTCATTCTTTCGTTACATAACAGTTCGTGTCGATTAAAATATGCGGAACTTTTGAGGTGGTGTGATTAAAGTTTCCGACATAAAAGTCACTACTTCAGGGCACGTTTCTTGTGACATCATCACTTCAGTGTGTATAGGTTGTTTACTTTGTTGTCAGATTCCGTGGGAAACGTTGGCGGTTTTCGTGCTATTTTGCTGGTCAAGTTTTTGCGGAACCGATTACCACATCATTTTGTTAGGTTATTTTCTTCGTTCTTACTGTAGGAAGACATGCTTATGATTCAAGATATTAAACTTTAAGTTTTAAACACTTTTTTTACGCATTTTAATGTTTAGCAAGATTGCATTTCTCGATAAATTACAGGACCACATGAATATTTTAACTCGAGAGGCCAATATGTTGATTTTTTCCCCACCAGTCACTGTTTCGATTGAAAGACTAAAAACATCCACTAAATGTTGATGCTAACATTGCCAATGCATGATATTTACTATGTGTCTTTATGTCATTACTCTTATGTTTGTTTGTTGGTTTTAAATCAGGAATGGTCGTAATCAGTTATGGTCACACATATAACTCTCAGACACCACAAATGTTTTCTGTTAGCATTTAATGGATAAATTTATACTTTATATATATATTATATATATTACGAATAGGCTCTTAAAAAGTACCAGCCTCAAGCGCTCTTATATACTATACTATACTTTGCTATTGCTGTGCTATGCTATACTATACTATACTACACTATACTATTACTATACTATTAGCATGATGGAAATGATTACAGCTTTTACATCTGGCCCCGTTTTCATAATATTAGAAGATTTTTTTTTTTTCTTTTTTTCTTTTCTAACAGGCTGTAAATAAATAAATAATCTCAACTGAATCTGTTTTGGTCACGCTGATAACAGACACACACAACATTCTCGAGTCTTTTTGTTATGTGCAAGACCACTTCTGCTTTACAAGTAGGATCAAAACTCATTTTGTAATATACTACTTTTATTATACTTTGAATTTTCATTTTATTTGTGTTAAGCTTTTGGGCTGTAAGCATAAAAAAGTGGCCTTTAGTCGTTTTTTTTAAGGGGGGGGGGGGGGGGGGGGGGGGTGTTATAAATTCCAGTTGTCAATTGTATCCAGCTTGTGCTCATGTATTATCAGTAATTCTATGTGGTTTTGTGCTTAATATGCATGTTCAGAACAGACAACTATTCAAGACAGCTTTTGATTGGTTGTTTTCATGATTGTGTCTGTGTTGTATCTTTACTCAAGTGACATAGAAATTCATTAAACTGCAAAAATTTCCTCGGTATCTTTATCTTCCAACCACAATGCTGTGTTTTTGCTATTTACACAAAGGCCTTCTTTTTTGTGTATTACTATAGTCTGTTAAAAACAAAAACTGTAGTAAAATTTCACTTGTTAGAAGATAACGTGTCAGGTGGTTTTTTTTTAAATTGATGTCTAAATTACGGTTGTTGTTGAAAAAAAATTCCTACTACAGGATTAATAACAGAACGGAACTGAAAGCTGTTTCTTGATCATTTTGTATAAATGTTCATTGTTTAACCTTAATATATTTTTCAAGAAAAAGACAACATGTTTATATACGTCACCATCAATACCTCAAACTTTGAAAGCTTCTCAAAGTCAAGATACCACTCATAAAGGTATCTGTCAGTATCAGACCCAATTTAATATTTTAAGGTTTAACAAATTATCATGAAGTAAATTACATGGACTTTTAAATATATTCAAAATTTTGCATTGTGTAAACACTTCTGTAACCAGGATCGGAGCTGTACACTTATGGTGTAAGTGCTCCGATAACCCCCAAAATTTACAACGATTCACCCATCAGCAGTATTGCAATATCAACATTTATACCCAAAAGAACAGGTGTTCCTACAGCTCCCAAGAACAAAAGTCAAGGGTTTTCAAGGGTGTTTGTTCTAGTTTAAAGGCTACAATATTTGCGTAAAAATTGAAAAAAAAAGAAATTAATGTTAGTTTGATTTTTCTTGTGTTACGGTGATGAAAAAAAAAATTATTTCCTTCAGTGTAAACCACATTTTATTGATTTTCAAAGGTTTTCAAGGTCTTGAAATTCACTGTCAGAATTCAAGGAGTTTCAAGGGGTGTACGAACCCTGAGAAAGAAAACTGCTAAGTATTGAGCAGGGAAAAAAATTGTAGAAAATCTTAATAAAAATTTAAAAAGAACAGGAAAAGTAGATTGTATGAAAAGAAGAATCTAACCAATACGCTAGCAGTTAATCTACACAAGTATTATGTCAGAGAAAAAAACAAAAACAATGCAACTATGTAATGTCCATCTTCGGTGGCTGGTCAGGGCAAAGAATAGACGTCATAAATATCTTTATGCAATTTCTGAAATATAATGTGTGATGTCAACAAGGGAACAAAAAAAAAAAAAGAAAAAAAAAAAAAAAAAAAGAAAAAAAAAGAAAAAAAAAAAAAAAAAGAAAAAAAAAGAAGAAAAAAACAAAGGGTGGGGTGGGGGGGAGGAAGGGGTGCAAGTTGTGTGTGTGTCTGTGTGTAGTTATACAGTAACCAATGTACTCCAAAACAATAACAACACGCTCCATAAATCACAATGAAACTGCGACCATAGTCCTGTCTGTGACTGTGCATGGCATACAAGAACTGTCACCTGAAAAATATATATAAATTTCCTGCAATTCATCAATGTTGTTTACAGGTAAATCTGGATAGGGTTGTTACAAATTTGTCTTAACATTACATCCATTTGGCACCTTGTATCCAATGTCCTTATCCATTTTTCTTCAGCAGTAAGACTCACAGTGTTGGCAAAAGCTTACAGTGAAAGCAAAAGCTTCGGGATTATTGCTGAAAAAGCATGTCTGTTCAAGTTTATCCAAATGTGCCTACAGCGCCAGAGTCGCCAAGAGAAGAGATAGTAGAAACCCCGGCATAAAAACCTTTAGATTAACCAACATTACACAAATGCTACAAAAACTAGAGCAGGACCTTTCAAAATACAGCAAAACCAAACGAAGGTATTCTGCTGCCTTTAATGCTGTTACCTATGTTAATACTGGAGCATCAACTATAAGCGCCGCATCAGCAGGAACGAGTGTTGGCCTCTTAGCAACAGGCATAGGCGCACCCGCAGCTTTACCTCTAGGCGGTTTGTCTTTAGCTCTCGGCCTATGTTCATTAGCCGTAGGTGCTGCTAGCAAAAAAATAAAAATAAAACTCCAAAAGCACACAGCTATGGTTCAACTAATAACAGCTAAACTTAGTTCCTTTAAGCTGATAATAAATAAAGCACTAGCTGACTCAAACATCACGGATGAAGAATTTAATCGTTTACAGGCGATTTTGATGACTACAAAAGACAAAAGTTTGATCTTCAAAGAAAGGCGAGGACAAGTTTTTCTCAACAGCCAGACCCGAGCAGATAAAAAAGGAATGCTTAAAAAAAGTAAACGAAACATTAAACTCTGTTCTAAACAGCTCACATTAACAACGCCAAAGGGTGTTTATACTTTAGTTTATGAGTCTAAACACAAAAGACCATCGATATTGATTAATTATTTTTTTGATTTAAATAAATATTTTGAGTTAGAAAAGAAACTCAGCATGGATAAGATATATGAAGGTCCAGACGAATTGTTTGAAGCAATGCAAGAAGATTTATCAAGAGCACTGAATGATATTGATTTAGAAGTCATTGATCCAACAAACGTATAGGCAAGTGTTGCTCATGCTATTTCTCAAGTTCCGGGTAAACTAACAATAGACCCCCCGGTTAAAGTAATGTTAGCTGTTTTAATCGACTATGTAACAATAATGAAGAAAATCTAGAAGTTTGGGTCTCAACTAAACAACAGACTATTCTTTCTCATAATGACTTAACACCCGGTTGGGCAGACCAACTGCTTACACAGTTTGATGTGGCCGCTGAAGAAGCCAAAATGAGGGGCTCTGGTTGGTCAGAGGGCGAAGTCTTAGAGATCAGATTAAAACAGGCTAAGTATGCACCGATTGTAGGCAAGGCTTACATTCCACTACCTCCAGCATTAGTTGCAAAAAGAGCAGTTCTAAACATAAAGAATACAGACAACAAATGTTTTATGTGGTGTGTTCTTGCAAGGCTGCATTACGTCCGCAAAAACGCAGAGAGAGTGTCTAACTATCACCCTTACATCAATGATCTTAACTTTAGTGGAATATCCTTTCCTGTTAGCGTGGATTCCATTGATCAGTTTGAAGAACAAAACAAACCAATAACTGTTAATGTATACACATGGGATGAGGAAACAAATTTGGTGCCAATTAAAGTGTCCAAGAACAGTCCAACAATAGGCGAACCAGACAAAAATCATGTTGACTTACTACTGATGCTTTCACCAGCGGGGCTACCGCATTACACATTGATATGCACGATGAGTAGACTAATGAAGCATACTTCAAAAGATCATGGCAAACAAGAATTCTGTAGAAATGTTTAACAAGAATTCCATCCGCTCAAGCCGCAAGCGAACATAAGAAACATTGTAGCAGCTCAGTTGACTGTAATACGGAACTAATTACGCCCCCAGAAGGCAGTAAAGTTAGTTTTAAGAACTGGAAACGGCTGCAAAATTCTCCATACGTAGTTTACGCGAATCACTCATTGTTCCTTATGAAGGGCCAGCTCCACAAAAACTTCGAAAAAACAGTCTTAATGAGTAATCATCAGATTTGTTCATTTGCCTTCATTATTGTTAGGTCGGATGGCGCTCATTCAACGCCAGAATTATTATAGAGGACCAGATGCTGCAGAATACTTCTTAAAACGCATGCAGCAAGTGCGTAACGCCTGTTCTAATAGTCTGAATTTATCTGAAATCATGATGACGCCTGAAGACCAAGAACAGTATGACTTAGCCACTCACTGTTGGATTTGTGGTTTAGAACTCAGTGAGGAAGCCAATCCAAAAGTAAGAGACCATGATACATTAGTGGAAAGTTCAGAGGAGCAGCGCACAGTAAATGCAATCTTCAACTAAAGTTTGAACCAAAGACATGGAAGCTGCCTATATTCTTTCATAACTTGCGAGGTTACGACTCTCACCTTATAATGCAAGCAGTAACCAGCGCCTTCAGGGTAGCATGCATCGCACAGTCATCAGAAAGTACATGTGTTTCACTTTAAATAACATGTCTTTTTATGACTCTATGCAGCACATGATGGGTTCATTAGAGTCGCTGGCTATGTCCTTAAAGTCCTGCCCAATAACGGAAGAATATTTTAACCCACGCTTGTTAGAAAGGGTGTTTACCCTTATGAGTACATGAACAGTTGGGAAAGGTTTAACGAAGATACACTTCCGCTAAAGGCGCGTTCTTTTCTAGTCTTAGAGGAAAGGACATCAGTGATTCTGATTACCAGCATGCTCAAGATGCGTGGCAGAAGTTAGATTGTAAAACGATGGGAGACTATCATGATGCATACTTAATGGCCGATGTATGTTTGTTGGCGGACGTTTTTGAAAATTACAGAAAGACCTGCATGAAACATTATAGCCTGGATCCTGCGCATTACATTTCTGCGCCGGGGATGAGTTGGGACGCTTTCTTAAAGTTTACTGGAGTACAGATTGATTTATTGTCAGATTTACCAATGATTCAGATGATTGAAAACGGATTGCGTGGAGGAATTAGTATGGCGTCGCATCATTACTGTAAAGCAAACAACAAATACTTGGACGACTATGATCCAAGTAAAAGGTCTAACTATCTCATGTATTTAGATGCAAACAATCTGTATGGATGGGCAATGGCGCAATCACTTCCATTACGCAACTTTAAAATGTACACAGGCGGCGATCCGAAAAATATTCAAAAGGCATTAAAGTGGTTGGGCAGTTTGGCGCCGGGTCAACAGCGTGGATACATTCTAGAAGTTGACTTAGAATATCCTCATGAACTCCATGACCTGCATAATGACTATCCATTAGCAGCAGAAAGTCTAAAGATGAATCCAAGAGAGCCGCCTAAACTTGTGCCTAATCTTCGAGGCAAAAAAAATTATGTCTGTCATTACAGACTTCTACAATTTTATTTAAGACACGGTTTGAAGTTGACAGCTGTTCATCGTATAATTGCTTTTGATCAAGAACAGTTCATGAAACCATACATCATGAAGAACACTGATCTTAGAACTAAATCCACAGATGCTTCAGAAAAAGACTTTTTCAAGCTGATGAACAACAGCTGTTTTGGAAAGACTATGGAGAATCCGCACAAGCGTAAAGATGTTAGATTGGTCACCAGAGAAAACGAAGCAATTAAGCTGACTTCAAAACCTAATTATCAGGACTTTAAAAGATTTCATGATCAGCTTTTTGGCATAATGATGAAAAAAAAGAAAGTCAAATTGGACAAACCTGTTTTTATTGGGTTTACTGTTTTAGAATTATCAAAGCTTTTAATGTTAGAATTTCTTTATGACTACTTTAAACCCCTGTATCCAGAGTCCAGAGTGCTTTACACAGATACAGATAGTTTTGTTATAGATGTCCCTACTGAAGACATCTATAAAGACATGGAATTAGAAGTAGCTAAAGGAGCGAGTGGATGGTATGACACATCCGATTATCCTAAGATTCGCCTTTGCATTCAATTACTAACAAGAAGGTTTTAGGAAAGATGAAGGATGAATTATCTGGAAAGGTGATCAAGGAGTATGTGGGGTTAAGGTAAAAAATGTACAGTATTTCGAGCCAGGTGAAAACCATTAAGAAAGCAAAGGGAATATCTCGCAGTGTTGTGCAGTCGAGCATATCACATGACAACTACAAAGAAGCATTGTTTGACAATAAGACTTTTCATCATGACAACGTAAAAACTACGATCTAATCTACATGAGATCAGCACAACAGTTGTAACAAAAAAAGTCATTAGATAGAACAAACACAAAACGTGTGTTTGTTAATCCAGAGTTTTCATATGCAACCGGGCACTACAGAACCGTTAAAATAATTAAAGCGGAACTGTGTCTGGTGGGATTATCTGCAGTTCTTCTTTCACAAAAGATCTTTGAGGAGCTGGTTGTTTTGTTGTGTCAGTTTCTCGTAAATAATACACGGGCGGATTCATTTTTACAATTCTTTTTATTTCATATGGATCGACACTCCAAACTGGATCGGTTGCCCTGATGCGAGTGTCCCTTCTGCTTCCCCGGTAAATAAAGGTACCTTACTTTTAAACCAAACGGTAATAGTTTGCTGGTTGTACTGGAGTCTTCAGCAACATTTATTGTTTGTTTTTTAATTGCTTGTATGGTTTTAGCCCTTTAAATTCTTCATTATTCATTGCGCGCAAAACTGAGGGCAGTCTTCTAACCCATTCTGTGTTTCGAGAATTGTCAATAAGCTCCCTGTGATACTGGTAAGAAAAAAGTCTTTCAGATAACTGTTTGTTAAAGTTTTCAACTAAAGCCTGTGATCTGTGAACGCCCGGAATGCCTCTTTTGATGGTAACTCTATGTTTTAACAATAATTGATTCACTTGTCCTTTAAATTCTTTTCCATCATCGACTTGAATCATGCGAGGGTAAGTTAACGGGCCTCGTTGGTATATCAGTTGTATGGCAACAGCAACAGCAGAAGCACTCTTTTGTGTTAATGGTTCTGCATCTTTGTATCTTGAAGCTATGTCAATGACTGTAAGTGCGTACTTAAATCTTTTTCGTCTAATCGTATCATGGGGTAAATATAGAAGGTCCATTTGATGGGTGTCGTTCGGTATTGTATTCACAAAGTGTGGTCTCTGTATTCGTCTAGGGGCAGGTAAATAAATTTGCCAAATCGCTTGTTTAAATAACCATTCTTTTGCTGTTTGTTCACTGACTCCTGCTGCTTGGCTTAGCTTTTTAATTGCTGTGATTCCCTTCCAATATCCTTTGGGCGAATAATAGATTTTGTTCATTTTTTATTCAGCTGATATTATGCGCAACAAAATACACGACAGTCATACCAACGACAATAAACCCGATTTCTTGCATCTTTTGTTTTTCTGATGGATGATAAAAGTCACAAGATAATATTCTTTTATTGCCTGGCCAACATTTTTAAATGTGTAAGCTGCATGTCCCTGTTTTTTCAGTGTGTTATTAATAAAATCTAACTGCTCAATTCTCTGCTTTTCATAGTTATCTTGTGCTGCAGCTAGTTGCTCCACAGCTTTGTTATGTCTTTTTCTCTCACCGTCATCCCGTAGTTTACTAAATGCGTAATTACTTCCGCTAAAAGCAAGCGCATTCACTACTGCACCGCCTATCATCATTACGAGTGAAGCCATTTTTTATAAATGTATTTTTTTACATATTTATATTCTCTGGAATTATTCCTTGCTTAACTAGAAAATCTTTCGTAGCAAATGAAGCTGTAATAATAGCGATTAGCTTTGCTGAATCCTCAAAGTCTAGTTTGCCAAGATCTGCCGGTTTTATTTTTAACAGGCTTTTACCAAGCATTGAGTATCCTACACTTAGCCCTCCAATAACGGCAGAATGGTATACAAGGTTGGCAATAGTTTTTTCGGTGCTCATTTTAAAAAATAAAATAATTATAATTTAATAAAAAACATGAACAGCGATGATCTGCTAGAGCTACAGAGCGGCCTACACAGTCTTGGACTTACAAAAGAAGAAGTTGATGACCAAGCTATTATGCCCAAAAAGGAAAGGTTGTATTCTTTGGCAGCATGTGGAAAAACAAAACAGTTCCTCGGAACTGAATTCAGCATTGAACAGATTCAACAGATGTCGCCACAAGACATTATAAAGTATCACAACAGGTATGAAGCGCAATTAGGGTCGAGAATGGTGAAAAGTGTGGGGCAAACGGTTCTTAGTTTGTACACTAAAACTAGTCAGTAGATTTGCTCCATTGATTCTGAACAAGATCTTACGTATGATTTAACGCAGGATCCAGTTTTAACAAAATCATTAGAGTCTCTAAGCTGTGATTTATACTACAGATTTGGAACATTGTTATCGCCACTAATCATGGGATTAATTACTTTTAATCATATAGATTTTATTTCCCTTCAAAATGAACGAGTCGGAAAATCAGCAGAATCAGGAAACACTGAATCAGAAAACATTGAATCAGGTGGAGAAAGTGACCAGTAAAATGCCTCCTCATCCTGGACGCGTTGCAGCAGGGAAAAGAGTAGCAGAGTTAAACAGACAAGAAAATTAAACTTAATTGAACTTAAAACTGTTGCCATTTTTGGCGCCATTGCTGCTGCTGGGGGCAGTTATTACGGTTATAAATATATAACCAAAGGCAACAAAAACAAAAGCAATCAAAAAAATCTGAACCACTAAATACAGAAGACAGCAGCACGCCAGCACCGCCAATAACAAAAAATCATTTTGATCCATTTAAAATGCAATAATATTTTAAGAACTTAAATTTAAATTTTTTGATAAAAATAGATCATGGCGGATTATTATTTGTTTAAAATGATGGAGTCAATAAATAAAGACATGGAGTCTATAAAAGACATTTCCATAGACCAGAATTGTAATCAATGCGGTTGCTTAGGATGTAAGAACTTCATTAAGATCTATGCTAACCGATCTTGCGCAAAGAACGCTGAGCAAGACATCCTCAGCGATGACGCGTTTTTTGAGGCGTGTGTGTACTATATTAGACATCTACTATTTAAGATAAAAACATTTGATTGTATTTTTTTTGATAAGATAACTTGAATAAGAACTTGGTTGTACTTAAGGATGACTTGAGGATGACTTAATCAAGAACTTATTAAGAACTTGATGTAAATTAATTAAGAACTTAATTAAGAACTTGGGGTGATTTGATTAAAAAACTTAATTAAGGACTTGGGGTAACTTAATCAAGAACTTATTAAGAACTTAATTAAAAACTTGGGGTAACTTGATTAAAACTTAATTAAGGACTTGGGGGAACTTAATCAAGAACTTAATTAAGGACTTGGGGTGAAGGTGTCAAGTGTCTCAAAGTAGAACTGGGGCCACTTTCTTTGTGACTAAAGGCCAGCAACTGGGCCAAACGTTCTTACAAGGAACGTTTGACCTAGTTTACTGCTGCGCTTTACAGGTCAAACGTTCTTACAAGGAACGTTTGACCTAGTTCGCTGCTGTGCTTTGCAGGTCAAGCGTTCTTACAAGGAACGTTTGACCTAGTTCGTGCTGTGCTTTGCAGGTCAAGCGTTCTTACAAGGAACGTTTGACCTAGTTCGCTGCTACACCCTGCAGCCCTCTTGCTGCTAAAAAATACACGACTCATTCACATTAACAGTTAGAGCAACAGTATATATAAACCCAACACATTGAAAGCTTTCACAATTCTATGGTGACCAGTGTAAATGTTGATAAAGTTGTTTTTTATTTAAGTAGAATATTTTTAAAGACCAAACAACAACTGTATCTTACATTACTCTTTAGTTACTAGTTTGTTCAATATTTATATTAAATACTTTAGCATATTAAATTAAAAATATAGATTTTAACAATTAATTCTCTCTCAGAGAACTACGAATAAAAAAACTATTAAAGGGAGACAATTACGGGCCCGCTGAGAGCATTAACAGCCGTCGTGTGCCAGCAAAGCCACTAATTGCCGCTCTGAGGATCGCCTTACCTGTCCGACGGGAAACAATGGCGAAACCGGTCTTGCTGGCGTGGCGGCCTTGACGTGGCAGTGACACGTGACAGTCTAGAACATTCGCTAATGCAATAGGCTATGTTGCAAGTTAACGCGCCGCGAGGTGTGCTTTATTGATTTTTTGGTCGCAGTTTGTAAGCCGTGCGCTGTGTGAACAAAGGCCCTTGTCTGCGCAGCCGTAAATTAAGCGAGCAGGTTTCAGCCTCGTGTAGGTAGAAATTAGTCAAAATAAGTGTGCGGATTTTATGTCAAAAATATAACTTAGTTTTTAAAGACAAGCAAGTTTAGTAAATTAGTATTGAAAACGGATAATCCTACACAGTATGCCTGTTTGTAGATAATCGTTATTTTTTGGTTATTGAAGTCTTACTTGTCAGAGAACAGGAAATGGCGGCTTTTAGGTCACTTTCGCCGAAAACTTGGTTGAGGAGCAAGTAAGCCAGAATGCCGCTTTTAGGCCACTTTCGCCCGAAAACTTGGTTGAGAAGCAAGTGAGTTAGAATGAATATTTTATAGTTCTCTAGGGCATTTCCCATATCATTTTCCAATAAAGTATTAACAAAGAACCTGATGGTAGCTTTTTTTTTCCTAAGCCATACGTAATTTGTAGCCATGAAAGCATTTTGTACCGAAAAAGCAGGAATTTGGCACCACCATTTTGTTACACCCTGATAGTACTGATCTCTAGTTTTGGTTTGTCTTCATTTCCGACTGTTTTAACTTAAACAGCAGACTTTCGTGTGTTCAGTAGGTAATGAAACACGTAGACGGACTTTTCCGAAATTGCACTTTCAATTTAGTCACTTTCAGTGTTGACAAAATCTTGGTGCCGTATATACGCATCGTGTCCGTAAAATTCGTGAGATTTTCTTCAACAAAGGTATTTTCAGTGTCACACTTTAGAATAAACCATATATCAAACGATCGTTCGTCTATTGTGTGTATTTTCGTGTTGATAAAATGAGAAAATCGCCTTCATGACTGAACGAGCTTTCTTTCTTTCGTTACACTACAGTTCGTGTCGATTAAATATGCGGAACTTTGAGGTGGTGTGATTAAAAGTTTCGACATAAAACGTCACTACTTCAGGGCACGTTTCTTGTGACATCATCACTTCGTGTGTATAGGTTGTTTACTTTTTGTCAGATTCCGTGGGACGTTGGCGTCTGCTATTTGCTGGTCAGTTATATGCGGAACCGATTACCACATCAATTTTGTTTGAGGTTATTTTCTTCGTTCTTACTGTAGGAAGACATGATTATGATGCAAGATATTAAACTTTAGTTTAACACTTTTTTTACGCATTTTAATCGTTTAGCAAGATGCATTTCTCGATAAATTTTCAGACACATGAATATTTAACTCGAGAGGCAATGTTGATTTTTTCCCCACCAGTCAATGTTTCGAATGAAAGACAAACAACATCCACTAAATGTTGCATGCTAACATTGCCAATGCATGATATAACTAAGTGTCTTTCATGTCAATTACTCTTATGTTTGTTGTTGTTTTAATCAGGAATGGTCAGTAAATCAGTTATGGTCACACAATATAACAAAGACACCAATGTTTTCTGATTAGCTTTATGTATATATATATATATATATATATATATATTTATATACGAATAGGCTCTTAAAAAGTACAGCCTCAATCGCTCTTAATACTATACTATACTATGCTATGCTGTGCTATGCTATACTATACTATACTACACTATACTATACTATACTATTTAGCATGATGAAAATGATTACAGCTTTTACATCTGGCCCCGTTTTCAAAATATTGAAGATTTTTTTTTTCTTTTTTCTTTTCTAACAGGCTGTAAATAAATAAAAATCTCAACTGAATCTGTTTTGGTCACGCTGATAACCCAGACACACACAACCTTCTCGAGTCTTTTTGTTATGTGCAAGACACTTCTGCTTTACAAGTAGGATCAAAACTCATTTTGTAACTTACTACTTTTATTATACTTGAATTTTCATTTTAATTGTGTTAAAGCTTTTGGGCTGTAAGCATAAAAAAGTGCCTTTAGTCGTTTTTTTTAAGGGGGGGGGGGGGGGGGGGGGGGGGGTGTTATAAATTCCAGTTGTCATTGTATCCAGCTTGTGCTCATGTATTATCAGTAATTTCTATGTGTTTTAGTGCTTAATATGCATGTCAGAACAGACAACTAATTCAAGACAGCTTTGATTTGTTTGTTTTTCACTGATAGTGTCTGTGTTGTATGCGTTACTCAAACATAGAAAATTAAACTTAAACTGCAAAAAATTTCCTCGGTATCTTTATCTACCACCACAATGCTGTGTTTTGCCTATTTACAGCAAAGGCCTTCTTTTTTGTGTTATTACTATAGTCTGTTAAAAACAAAAACTGTAGTAAATTTCACTTGTTACGCAGATAACGGTGTCAGGGTTTTTTTTTTAAATTGATGTCTAAATTACGATGTTGTTGAAAAAAATTCCAACGTACAGGATTAATAACAGAACCGTGAACTGAAAGCTGTTTCTTTATCATTTTGTATAAATGTTCCATTGTTTACTTAATATATTTGTCAAGAAAAAGACACCATGTTTATACGTCACCATTCAAAACCTCAAACTTTGAAAGCTTCTCAAAGTCAAGATACCACTCATACAGGTCTGTCAGTATCAGACCATATAATATTTATAAGGTTTAACAATATCACTGAAGTAAATTACATGACCTTTTAACATTATTCTTAATTTTTGCATTGGTTGTAACACTTTCTGTACCAGGATCTGAGCTGTACACTTATGGTGTGCTCAGTAACAAAAACATTTACAACGATACACCCATCAGCAGTATTGCATTATCAACATTTATACACAAAAAGAACAGGGTTCCTACAGACTCCAAGAACAAAATTCAAGGAGTTTTCAAGGAGTGTTTGTTCTAGTTCAAGGCTACAATATTTGCGTAAAAATTGAAAAAAAAGAAATTAATGGTAGTTTGATTTTTCTGTGTTACGGTTGATGAAAAAAATTATTTCCTTTCAGTGAAACCACATTTTATTGATTTTCAAAGGTTTTCAAGGTCTTGAAATTCACTGTCAGAATTCAAGGAGTTTCAAGGAGTGTACGAACCCTGGAGAAAGAAAACTGCTAAGTATTGTGCAGGGAAAAAATTGTAGAAAATCTTAAATAAAATTAAAAAGAAAGGAAAGAAGATTGAATGAAAAAGAAGAATCTAACAATAACGCTAGCAGTTAATCTACACAAGTATTAAGATTCTTCTGTGTACTCTACATGTACATAAATTCGCACAGAGAGAGAGAGAGAGAGAGAGAGAAAGAGAGAGAGAGAGAGAGAGAGAGAGAGAGAGAGAGAGAGAGAGAGAGAGAGAGAGAGAGAGAGGAGAGAGATGCATCCTGTTTCCCAAGATACCAGAGAACTCAGCCCCATGTTGTTGAGGGTGTAATATAAAAAGAAATTTGAAATAAGAAAAGGGGTTCTAGCTGACCATAAACAGCTACGTAAGGGTTATTTTGGCAGTGAACAGTCACAAAAGATTTACAAAAGTAATAATACCTATATCAAGAAGAACAAAGTACAGCAAGAAGAAGAAGAGGAAAAAGAAGATGAAAAAAGAAACAAGAAGAAGATGAGCAAGCAACATATCAATTTTGATCTGCGCAATTAACATTTACCCTGAATATTTCTACACGCACCTTAACACGCACACACACATACACACACACTATGAGCCTATATTATACACTAGCATGCAGAAACATCAAATCTATGTGGCCACATGCAAAACACAAGAGTGCAAGATCATCAGAGTATGGAACAGGCTGACGTATTATTTAAATAAAAGTTGAACAGCTTATGGGTGTGTATCACTTGGCATGGGGAAGGGGGAGCAAGAGGGTGGGAGGGGGAATGAAAAAGCCTTGCTCTACGTGTAAATTAGACACTGAACCATACTGATATGGTACATATCTAGAGAGAAAACAAAAATTTTCAAACATTCATGACTTGGAATAGAAAAAAAAAACCTCTGTTGGGAAGGGAGGCGTGTGTGCGTGAAAAATCTGTGGAGTAGATGAGATTCGATAAGATAAACAGCCAACAGTGCCAGACTCCATCCAATCTCATAACTGGGATTGAAGAACACACCAGACAATGTCAGCCAAAGCTTAATTTAAGACTACAACTTTAAGAGACTTGATCTTATAAAAAGGCTGAAAGCGAGTTCTTGTACCAGTACAGTCAAAGAAAAATGAGGAACACACACACACACACACACACACACACACACACACACACACACACACACACACACACACACACAAAGTGTTTCTAAATTCTCTTACCTATTCCCATTTTCTTCCGTTCCTCGGCTTCTCTCTTTCGCCTTTCCTCTCTTCGCTTCTCATCAAGAAGCTTCTGCACAGCCTCAGATTTTGGACGGCTGGACTTCTCTTCTTTCATCGCTGGTGCTGTGAAATTCGTGTTGATTCTTTTGACCAGCTGAGACTGCAAACAAGATGAAAATGATACCTCTGTTCACACCTATGATGTCTGCATAATGTCAGTTGTGTACAAATTGTGCGGATATAATCATTTATGATAAAATCTCTAGGTTAGATATATTTCTGAACAGAGTTGTTATGAGAAAATGTAGGGCATAAACTGGTGATAAAGATCTGGGTTATATCTGAGGGCAATCTTTTAAGATTCTGATTAAAACAATAAAAGAGGGTTTTCTTGAAAGATTCAATGATGGGAGTTTCAAATCCTCCGTTACATGTTTTGGAATGTCACTTCAAGCTGAAGCAATACTAATTTCATAACGATTATTTTTGTTAACAGTGACTTTTTGTGTTTCACGCTCAAATGTAACGTTGGTAATCACAAATGAATATTTTGCTTGTGATAAGCTGGAGACTCATGCTGGTGGACTGGTTCAATGAATCAATCCATCATGACAGACAAACTAAGAACTGATGTATGTCAAAACTTAACCCTTTCATCTTCAGCCCTCCCAAGCTGCAGGCAGCTGAAAACTAGCTGTGCAGCAGAGCCGCTGTGGGGTATTAGATTTGAAAGGCTGTTAGTGTAATATTTGTGAACCACTGCACCGATTGCCATCATTTCTAAATCAAGTTATGTAAAGAAGACACATTAATTTGCACTACGTACTATTCAATAATGAATGGAAATCTTAAAAAATAAAATACACATAGAAATGAAAACTGAATCACAGCATGCTTTCGGTGCCAAGCAGCTGTTCAGCTACTGTGGTGATGAGTTAAGAAATTTTATTTCTCAGGAGACAACAGATTAATCAGCTGGGTTTGCCTTTCCTTGTCATAGCACTTGCACTAAAACAACCTGCTGCATATAATATATATATGTTTTAAACAAACCTTCTTAATCTCATGCTCTTGGATACGTATATATGTATTCACACTCTTTCATAGTTTTCAACTAACTGGCTTCTTTATTTACTAAATATTACTAAGTAATATAGTTACACTATTTCAGTATTTGTCAAGTTTATATTCTGCATTTCACGGAATCAGTATAATTCGTATCATATGTTTTGAGTAAATCTGTGACTCTGTAGTGAAATGAGAGTGGATATATATGTCATGGTCAATCCACAAAAATGATTTTGCCTCACGCTTAAAGTTCTTCATGATTATGTCATGACTACTAGTACTACAACTAGCCTCTGTTCGTAATGGGGTTGTTGTTTTTTTTAGGCCTGCTGGTTTGGGGCAAGCAGTACAGTACAAGGTAGTCCCACACAGAATGCTGCAAACAGCTTTGGGCCAGTGACAAGTGAAAATCTGCCATGATGGAAAATTTTCAACATTGTTTTGTAGCTGGAAAGAGAGTGAAAAAAACAACAACATATGTATAGGAACCCCTGCTGTACTGTGGATGAGATCAATATTATAATTCATAATGTATGTCTGGATGAGATCAATATTATAATTCATAATGTATGTCTGTTCATTTTTATGGAATGGAAGATAGGGAGCTGTGGGGCTTCATGCAATGAACAAAATGGGAAGCCTGGCAAAAGGTGGGCGTGGGGAAAACCATTTATGGTGGTTGTTTTTTTCCTTTTAGTATCCAGAGGAGACTATCTAGTGGTATACCAATTACCACTCATAGACCTGTACAAACAATATTTTGTTGTTGAAAATGTATTCTTTACTATACATATGTGTGTGTATTTACGGTACTTGTGTGTGTGTATTTGTGTGTGTGTGTGTGTGTGTGTGTGTGTGTGTGTGTGTGTGTGTGTGTGTGTGTGTGTGTGTGTGCATACATGTGTTACACATCACTGCAAGTTGATGCAGCCTTTGTATCCATGTGCGAAACCCGGAAAAAAATAAAACACAGAAAAGCTTTAGGCCCCGTGGTGGGGTCAAGGGTCAGAGACCCTTGTGGGGGAGGGGTTGTGTGTGTCAGGGATCAAAGCCCCCTGAAGCAGAAGAGTTTCTAAACCAGATCTTTTTTTCCCCACTTGAACCAAAAATGTGTGTGGTCTTGTTTCTTCCAGCAGAAATTGAGCCTGCAACCCCGTATCCCTGGGGAAGGGGTGGGAGTGATGTGTGGGTGGGGTGAAAGTTATCTGCGCAACAGGCATGTGACTTGGCTCATAAAATTAAACAGTAAGGTTATAAACTGATGCTTGGATTTAAACCTTGAACCCGCCCACAGATGTAGTTCAGGCAGAGTCCAGAAATGTTTCAATAAATTTATTTGGAAAATGGAGGTTCTTAAATTCTGGGCACAAATTACAAGTTTTCTAATGGATGCAAAAATAAATAGTCACGTGAAACGTAAAGATGTTTTGTTTACCTTTTATGAAATGGGTTCTAATAAACCTTGTGTTGCATTATAATTTGCATTAATTAATACTGTAACACACTGGGGTAACACACTTAAGGATATAATTATATACCAATCTCCTGATTATCATAAATCAGACATGAAAAATAAAGTTGTAAGATCAGTGGGCATGACCGCTTTGCCAGAATAAATCAAAATAAAATCTGTCAAATGAACAAATGTAAAACAAATGTAGCTTTGAAGTAGAAATGAACATTCGTTCACTGTGCCTACTACTAGCTTTTAACCAACTGGCACTTTGTTACACAATAAAGAACCAGGAATTTAAAAAAAATGCCCACTTCAAGTGGCCTTTCAGCTCGCATTAACTGACAAGATAAAAGCGCAATGAATGTACTTTAATTTGTAATTAGGGTAATACTAAATAGCATTTTTTCTTTTCTTTTCTTTCTTTCTTTTTTCTTTTTTTTTCATGCAATAATGAAATCACGTCAGGCTGTGTCAAATTTTTGACAACATGCCCAGAAACATTGTATAAATCAGCAAGAGAGCAAAAGTCTGTGCCAAAGTATGTTGATGAAACAGGTTTGAAAGTAATTTGTGTCAAAAGTTACTAGCCAGAAGAAGCATAGAGCTGTGTGGTGAAATGTGAAAATGAAACTTGTTCTGAACAACTATTGCTGAAGCAGTCTCTCAACAAAATGTCGATGCAATGATCAGTTTGGAAAACAAAAACCTGGATTAGACTGAGAAATCAGGACGCTGTTTTACCAAAAAAAAAGAGAAAAAAATCAACCAAGAATTTTGTGATTTCAAGTTCTCCGAACAAACAGCAAGGTCAAATTCGGTTTGCTGCATTTCTGGACATATCGTTTCATCCATGCCTTTGGTCACATGACAAGATTACATATGGGAAGTAAAAACCCAAAGTGATATATATGAGAGATAATAACTTAGGTGACTTGGTTGATGTGACAGAGACTGATGCTGAAAAGAACATTGGTGTGACATTCAATTCGGACCTAAAGTTTGATACCCATATACAAAACATTGCCCCAAAAGCAAACATGATGGTTGGACTAATAAGAAGATCTTTTTCATATATGGATGACGGTATGTTTAGAACATTATATGCAACAATGGTAAGACCAATACTGGAATATGCACAAATAATCTGGGCACCATCGTTAAAGAAACATATAACAACCTAGAGGCAGTTCAGAGAAGAGCGACAAGGCTAGTGTTACACATAAAGGACTTAACATACGAAGACAGACTGAAACATTTGAATTTGTTTTCACTAAGCTACCGACGAAGAAGAGGGGACCTGATTCAGATAGTACAGACTTATCAAGGAAAAGGACAATATTGACATAAATGAATTAGTGACCTTTAATAAAGGAAACAGAACACGTGGACACACCTTTAAGCTTAAAAAAAAATTAAATGGAATAAAAGATTGCAGAAAGTATCATTTCTCTAGAAGAGTCTTTCAAGACTGGAATAGGCTTAACGATGATATAGTCCTGAGTACCAGCGTGGATGATTTCAAAGACAAAATAGACAAATTTTTTTCAAGCACACATTGGTGCACAAAATAGACCACATTTGCCAACGACTGGAAGCAAGTGAGGGAGCCCATAATAAGCCGTGAGGCTTAGGGCCCATACCTGATACCTGAAGAGTCATTAAAAAAAAAAAATATTGCAGCGAAATGGTAGTACAAATAGTTGAATTCATTTTGGAAGAAACAGGCCTCAATAATTTCACATACTGATGAAAACTGAGCAGGCAGCCTGGGAATGTGAGAAGTGACAAGAAAAAAAAAGGATTAAAATTGTAACATATCATTCATACACTGATAATAGATAGCGATGACCCCAAGCACTGTACTGATCACTGTGTCTAATATCATCTGGCGATGAAAAGACATTAAACAAACCTCTGAACTGAACTAAACTGTACTGATCACTTTTAATGAACCTCAGTTTTTATCCACAATATTATTAATTATTATCAACAAACTGGCTTCTGCTGCAACAACAACAAAATAAAATAAAATGGAAAAAAAAACAAAACAAACATATAATACAGAAATTTGATAATAAAACCATAATCTATAAGTTTGTGAGCAAGTTTCTTGTGCAGGACTTAATGATTAACCGGACATGACTCAAACCACATGCAAAATATTTGCAGATGACACAAAAATATATGATAAGGCGACAAACAGCACAAAGATCCAACAGGACATAAACAAGCTACAAGAATGGTCAGATGAATGGAACCTTTACTTCAATGTAGCAAAATGTAAGGTGATGCACATTGGCAAAAAGAATAAACAGTTTGAATATACTATGATTGTGAACGACGAATTGCAGAAAATTAATACATGTGATGAAGAAACAGATCTGGGAGTAACTTTTGATAAAGATCTATCCTTTGATCCTCACATCCAGAGAGTGGTGAACAAAGCAAATCAGATGATGGGACTCATCAGGAGAAACTTTTACCTTCCTAGAAAAGGAGACATTTATCAAGTTATTTAAAGCATTTGTTAGACCTCATCTCGAATACGCTAATGTAATTTGGAGTCCCCATCTCAAGAGACAGTCAAAAAATGATAGAAAATGTACAAAGGCGAGCTACTAAAATCCTGAAAGAATGTAGTAATTTAAACTATAAAGAAAGATTACACTATCTCCAATTACACTCACTGAAAGGAAGGAGGATCAGAGGAGACCTGATCCAATTTTTTAAAATATTCCATAATTATGATGATGTTTAATGTGCATGCGCTTTTCAAATTCTCAGAAGTGGATTGCACAAGAAATAATGAAGGCAAGATTTTTATTAGACATTGTCATACTAACAAAAGAAAGTCTTGTTTTACCTTCAGAATTGCTAATTATTGGAATGCACTGCCTACTAACACCAAATATGCACCTGACATCAACAGCTTTAAAAACTCCTAGATGAAGACCCTAAATTGAAAGATGTTTTCTTTAGTGTGGATTGAATATAATGTTATTTATAAGATGATAGGCATGCAACCAGACGAACTTAAATTGAAAAATAAGATGGGGGGGGGTGAACACAGCTTACCGGTGCGAGCGGACGCTAATTTTCGTAGCTCTGACAAAAATTAGATTTTGCGTTGATTGGACGCACCATGACCGGTAATTAGTTGTGAAATCAACTGCTGCGACCTCACACAGTAAGTTGGCACTTTAAATCAAGACCATGAGATAAAAATCAACGTATTATAGTTCTTTTTCAAACTGGAACCGATGAACCGTAAACGCCCAGCTAAATCACAGTCTGGATCGAGTACCTCCGATTCTTCTCTTCTTGATTCGTCCAACCAAAGACTGTAAGCCCTACGGAGGGCGAACTATCTTTGGCCCAAAAGCAACAAAATGAAACTGTGCAGTCCAAAAGTGCCAAGAAAAAAGTAAAAACCTACTGCGCAACCAAAGATCTCTCGCGATTCACGTTCGAGCCACGATCGGACAAAGAAGCGATCATGGAAGAAGCTGCGACCATTGAACACGTCGACTCTCCTGACGCTGTTTTCGCTCCCGGTCCGGATAACGACTCCGCCCGTCCCCGTCTCACGGCGTTACAATGAAGACATTATGCTGAAACTGTGCGCTAACGGCTCCGTCATCGCAAAAACTATCCCAGACAGTAGAAGAGCTGAGAGCAGCAATCTTCGCCCTCAAAAACGAAAACGACAGCTTGAAGCAGGACCTAAGTGAGGCGAAGAAGAGGGAAGAAGAACTACGGAGCCAGGTGAGGGAGGCGAAATTCGCAGCCGAGTGGCAGACCGCAAGGCGGAGGAGGTGTCGGCCTACGTCAGGAGGAACAACCTGAGGGTCTTCGGTGTGGCGGAGGAGACGAGCGGGAGCAGGGAGGAGACGGCGGAGCAGTGTGAAAGGAAGGTGTTGGCGCTGTTCCGCGACAAGTGCAGGTGAAGCTGGACAGAGGGGACATTGAGGTTGTGCACAGACTGGGGGTTAGGAAAACACGTCCAGAGGGGGGGAAAGAGAGGGCCCCCCGGGGAATCATAGTTCGTTTTATTTCAAGAAAGATCCGTGATACTGTATTGTATGCCCGATCAAAACTGAAAGGCACAGAACTGTGATTGTGGAAGATCTGACCCCTCGCGCTTACGCTTGCTGTGCCACGTCAGAGACGATACATCAGTGTGTAAACAGGCGTGGACCAAGAACGGCAAGGTAGTCATTAAGACGGTGACCAACAAAATTGTTGCCATACACTCGCTGGCTGACCTTGCAGAGCATAGACGCGCGTGTACCGGAGCACAGGGGGCCGTGTCGTCTGCTACGGACAGTAAGTGATTCCCCTCACGACAGCGGACAATCGAAAAGTTAAGTTGTGTGGAATTGTACTGCACTTTAAACGTTTCATGTCTGAAAATTTGGTCGATATTGTGCGTTTTGTGTGTATTGTAAGTTGCAACATTGTCATAACATTATTTACTTGGCAATCGTCCCTTAAACAGCATGGCGTGTCTCACGTGACTGGATGTGTTTGCCGTGTGCTTTTTGAACGAATTTCTTTTCTCTTTGTTGCAGTTGGTTATTGTAAATATACGACCCTAAAAACATCAAATGAACAATCAGTGGCGATCTATTTTCTTCGCAATCGAGTTTTCTTTAAATCGTTTATCTATTATTTTTGCTCAATTTTGTGTGTGTATTATTGGTAGCTGCGAAGATATCACGTGTCCGACATAAGGGTTCGAGTCAAAATGAAAGCGGATCGGGGTGAATGTTTGGATGGCTATATTCTTCTTCTTCCTAAAATACTGGTTCGCTCAAAAACGAGTAGGTCACCAGCGCGCATGTTAAAAAGTAAAATAAAATAACATAAAATAGTGCGACTCAGACTGTTGGCCCCTGGAGCAAATTTTGGCAACAAGGTGTCGCACTCGATATTCAATGAAGTTAAAAGCAATGACCAAACTCAGGCCAGCTAACAGTAAAATATCTGGGGAAGTTAAAAATAGTAAATCGTCAATATGCAGATATTGTTTCAATGTGTGATAGGCATCGTGTTCTCTCCCTCATGGAACTTATATTCATTGTAAGGGTGTGGGATAGCAGCGGATGACCCAGTTTTGCTCAACGGAGGTGGATGGGTTTATGTTGTTGTTGTTGTTGTTTCTTTTCAAGGGGTAAGTGTTGATTTTTTCTTTTCGTTGTTTCTGTAAGCTCATCAGTGTGCATCAAAATGGCAAGTCAATGTTCAAGTGGATTAGTTACAGAGTCATGGGCAAAAGGAAACTTATATCTATGTGCGTGTGTTTGTGTACTGGCTGGTTCATGCTTTCTTTTTTTTGTGCTGTCTTTGTGCAAGAAAGAATCAGAAGGGACTAATATTTGGTTGGTTGACCTTATGAATTTTTCATATGACACAATCCCAGTTTGTAGGTTGATGGCTGGGAAAATTGTTGATGGCTGGAAGTTTGTTTACAAATCCATTTTATTATTTTATTACTGCTTTGTCTAATGGTAATTTTTGCTTATATGCAAGAAGCTAGGTCTTCCTGTGTGGGAGACATGAAGAATTTTTACCCATGGCAAGTAGAATATATTTTGGGAGTGCCCTGTGCTGCGGCAAAACAATGTCTCTGTTCAAATAAGAACAGTTGCAGCTGAGGGACAGAGCTGGTAAACAGGTTGTATTACTACATGGTATAGTGTTATATGTTCTCACAGCAAAATGGACAGTACTAAAACACATTGGGGTAATTATGCAAGCCATGATTACAATGATTATTCAAATGCATGCTGTTGTAAAGTATATTCCTTTTTGCCTGCTTATTGTGACATTGAACTGGATTCCTGTTTGTTGCTTCTATCCTCCTGTGGCACTTGATGGTCTTTTATGTAATGTTTTTGACTATAAGGAAAAACACCATGATTCAGTTGGTAACAAGGCAAACATGTTAACAATTTCATCTTTGAACTGTCAAGGTCTAGGGAATTATCAGAAAAAGAGAGATGTATTTCATTATTTAAGAAAAAAACAATACTCTATTTATTGGCCTACAAGATACTCATTTTGAAACAGATACAGAAAAGTATATAAGAGCGGAATGGGGGTTATGATTGTTTTTTCTCCTCATACAGATCTAATGCTCGAGGAATAGCATACTTTTTTAATAAAAATTTTCGAATTCAAAATAAATAAGGTGGAAACAGACATGCAGGGTAACTTTATCATCATATTATTTACAACAAATGAAAAGGAACTGTTGCTAGTAAGTGTATATGGACCAAACAAAGACGACCCAGCATTCTATGAGGAACTCACAAATACGATTAAAAAGTACAAAAATAATAACATTATTGTGGTGGGGGATTTTTAATATAGTACTAGAACAGGAAACTGATTGTTACAATTATAAACTTTGTAAATAACCCCAAAGCTAAAAAGCATTTGAGGATATGATGCAAGATTTGTCATTAGCAGATATATGGAGAGAAAACAACCTGGATTGTAGGAAATACACATGGCGTATAGACCTACCCCCTTGCAACAAAGTAGGCTAGACTTCTTCCTTCTGTCAGAATATTTAATCTGGAATTTTGAAGATACTGACATTTTACCAGGCTATAGATCTGACCATTCACTAATTACACTAAAGCTTCAATTCGGAAAGGAGATTAAACAAAACTCTTTGGAAATTTAATTCATCTCTATTAAAAGATAAAGAATATGTAGATGGAATCAATAATCTAATAAAGAAATAACAGAGGAATACACAGATAAAGATGAGGGAATGATATTAATGCTGACAATAGCCAAGATGAAAACCAGTCGAAAAGCCCAGACCTTAAACTAACAGTGTCTGATCGGGTCTTTCTTGACTTCTTACTAATGAAGATAAGAGTAAAATCCATCCAGTATTCCACAATTAAAAAAGAGAATCACAATGTAAAGAAAACAGCCTTATGCAAACTATTAAAGATATTGAGAGTAAAGAACTTAAATCAGAGGAGGATTTGAAGACAATTGAAGAGAGTAATAGAGAATTAATATTGCTAAGAGAAAAGGTTATGAATGGTGTACTACTAAGATCAAAAGCAAGATGGGTTGCAGATGGGGAAAAGGTTAGTAAATATTTCTGCAGTTTAGAAAAGCGTAAATTCATTAGTAAACAAATTGTAAAAACTATTGGATGGACAAGGTAATACACTGGATTTAAAACCCGAAGACATAAAAGTTACAGTACAACACTTTTATGAAGATCTATACCGAAAAAGACCAACTGTGAAATGCAATATTTAAGATTGGTGAATAAGATACCGAAATTAACAGAAGAACAGACTAAATCATTCCAAGGTGAAATAACAATAGAAGAAGCAGGGATTGCATGAAAAATATGAAGAATGGAAAAAGCCCTGGATCGGATGGGTTTGGAGCTGAGTTTTTCAAATGTTTTTGGAAACAAATTGGTGTGTTTGTAACCCGAGCTTTAAATGAAAGTTTTAGAGAAGGTGAACTATCAAACACCCAGAAAGAAGGTATTATAATTTGTATACCCAAAGAAGGAAAACCAAAAGAATATGTAAAAAACTGGAGACCTATTTCACTTTAAACCTTATATACAAAATTGGCTCGACTTGTATTGCCAATAGAATTAAAAAAGTTCTCCCATCACTGATTAGTGAAGACCAGACAGGATATGTCCCAAATAGATACATAGGTAGTAACATTAGGTTAATTTATGACATAATACACCATCTTAACATAAAAAATATCCCAGGGATGCTAATTAATTTAGATTTCGAAAAGGCGTTCGACTCGTTAGATTGGGATTTTATGCACAAAGTGCTAGAGGCTGTAGGTCTAGGTAAAGATATATGTAAATGGATAGAAGTATTCTACAAAAAACATTAAGTCTACTGTTATCGTAAATGGCCAAACATCATCATGGTTCACAATAGAAAGGGGTTGTAGGCAAGGAGATCCAGTCTCACCATATATCTTCGTATTATGTGCAGAAATATTTTTCCTAATGATCAAAGAAGAAAATAGTATTGAAGGTATACAAATCGGGGAGAAACAACACAAGATATCACAATTTGCTGATGACACTCAACTGATGAACACAGGAATAAGGAATCATTTGAAAAAATCTATCGAGATTCTTGATAGGTTTGGGAAAACATCAGGTTTATTTTTAAACAAAGAGAAGACACAAGTAATTTGGCTTGGAAGACAAAAGCATAGTGAAAACAGATATGGAACATTTAAAGATGATCTGGAAACCAAAAGAATTCAAAATATTAGGAATTTGGTTTACTCAGGACTTAACACACATGGAAAAAGAAACTACAAAGATAGAATGATAGAAGTGAAGGCACTATTAAAATTTGGCTTAAGAGAATCATTACCCCCTTAGGAAGAATTGCTGTCTTGAAATCATTAATTCTGTCAAAACTAATTTACCTATGGTTGATGCTTCCAAATCCACCTGGCACATTTGTTAAAGAATTACAAGACTTATGCTACTGGTTTGTATGGAATAAAAAACAAGATAGAATTAGTCGAAAAAAGTTATTAAAGATGTACAGGATGGTGGGCTGAATCTACCTGACATAAATGCTCTCATCACTGCATTAAAATTAACATGGATTTAAAAAAACTGAGACAAACAACACACAGATGGAGAGACATGTTGATTTTTTCATACCCAATTATTGAGAATATTGAGAAATACTCTCCAAATCATCTGTGCAACACCACTCAAGACAATGTTTTCTGGAAACATGTATTCATGTCATATAAGCATTCTACTACAAAATAAAACCAGAAAATGCTAGAGAGCTACTTGCAGACCAATTCTTTACAATGAAATATCAAAATAGGAAATAAACTGTTAAAACACAAAACCTGGAACAACAGAAATGTATTTAGAGTATCTGATTTTTTCAAAGCCAATGGAGATTCACTATCCCATGAGGAAATTCAGAACAAAGTATAACATTAAAATAGATTTTCTATCTTATGGTGGATGCATATTATCCATTAAAAAATACATTTAGAGAACAAGGGTTTGAGAATCAGATAAAAGATAACATTGAAGCAGAAGTCACACAGCTCTAAAGAAAATATATTCTGTAGATAAAGGTTCCAAAGCTTATTTCAGAATTATAGTAAAGATAACTGGGAACCAAACTGTTGTGCAAAATGGACGGAGAAGCTAAATCGGCAGATACCTTGGAAGAAATGCTTTAGAAAGTTCATCAGATTAAGGATATTAAGCTAAAATGGATGCAAATAAGAATAGTGCATCGAATAATTGCAACGAATGTAGTTCTGAAGGAAATGGGGATAGTAGAAAGTTATAACTGTAGTTTCTGTGAAGAGGAAAAAGACAGCATTGAACATATGTTTTGGAGATGCATGCATGTCAATGAATTCTGGAAATCATTGCAAGAATTAATAAAAGGAAAGTGTTTAATAGCAAATATCTGTCTTTGACTGAAAACATAATAATATTTGGAGCAGATGACAATTCACAACTGATACAACATTCGATCTTATAATTCTGATAGCCAAACACTACAGAACAAGAAAAGAAACACCCGAAGGTGCCGGGGAGGACCAGAGAAGCACTGTCTTCACCTGCCCCCAGAGCAGTCCCGCACCACCCTGGAGGCCTGCGCCGTGTTGACGACGGGCACAGGCACGCACATGACACCCCACCAAGGGACACAACTGCTCCTGAACAGAGGTAAACCAAGACTACAGGATGCAGCTCATAACAGCCTTAAAGTAGCATCCCCATGGGTGTACCAGCCCGTATTTCATGACTGCCGAGCCCACCGGCGAAATACACCACCCTCCAGCTGCCGAGCACACCCCACGACCCAACCACCTGCCCACGGACAGATGAAGACAGTGCCACTCCAGACACAGCCAAGCTTTCGCCATACGGTCTTATGTGCCTCAAGAGAGAATCCAAAGTTGTAGTCTTTCCCACTGTCAACAGGACTTTCCCTGTGGTCAGGGGTCTTTCCTCACCGTCACTGGACCTTTCTCCAGGGTCAGCCTAGTTAAGGCAAGAAGAAAAAGAAACACCCGAAGGTGCCGGGGAGGACCAGAGAAGCACTGTCTTCACCTGCCCCCAGAGCAGTCCCGCACCACCCCTGGAGGCCTGCGCCGTGTTGACGACGGGCACAGGCACGCACATGACACCCCACCAAGACACCAAGGGACACAACTGCTCCTGAACAGAGTAAAACCCAAGATACAGGATGCAGCTCATAACAGCCTTAAAGTAGCATCCCCATGGGTGTACCAGCCGTATTTCATGACTGCCGAGCCCACCGGCGAAATACACCACCCTCCAGCTGCCGAGCACACCCCACAGACCCAACCACCCCTGCCCACGGACAGATGAAGACAGTGCCCCTCCAGACACAGCCAAGCTTTCGCCATTTCGGTCTTATGTGCCCTCAAGAGAGAATCCAATGTTGTAGTCCCTTTCCCCCTGTCAACAGGACTTTCCCTGTGGTCAGTGGGTCTTTCCTCACCGTCACTGGACCTTTCTCCAGGGTCAGCCTAGTTAAGGCAAAAGAAAAAGAAACACCCGAAGGTGCCGTGGAGGGACCCAGAGAAGCACTGTCTTCACCTGCCCCCAGAGCAGTCCCGCACCACCCCTGGAGGCCTGCGCCGTGTTGACGACGGGCACAGGCACGCACATGACACCCACCAGACACCAAGGACACAACTGCTCCTGAACAGAGGTAAACCAAGACTACAGGATGCAGCTCATAAAGCCTTAAAGTAGCAAACCCATGGGTGTACCACGCCCGTATTTCATGACTGCCGAACCCCCCGGCGAAATACACCACCCCCCAGCTGCCGAGCACACCCCACAGACCAACCACCCCTGCCCACGGACAGATGAAGACAGTGCCCTCCCGACACAGCCAAGCTTTCGCCATACGGTCTTATGTGCCCTCAGAGAGAATCGAAAATTTTTAGCTGTAAAATAAACAAATGTAAGCCTTCATTAACAGTATTTCTAAAAATACTAAAGAGAAGATATATTCTTGAAAAAATACATAGCAATTGTGCAATTGAATATGCCAAAATTTAACGCTAACTGGATTAATTATGAAGTATTATTTGATAATTAGAATTATAGGATGCTGGATTTAATATGTGCATGTGTATGTGTATCATTAAATCAAAAGAAGAGAGAAAGTGGGGGTGTGGGTGGGTGGGGAGGGGAGGGGGTGTAAATGGAGTGAGTGGCTGCGTTGGTTTGCCATTATGTGTTTGTAGTTTATAAGAACTCAGAGGATTGTGTCTAGGATTTTTGTTTGTGCATGTGTTTGTATATCCAACAACAGCAGCAACAACAAAAAAAAAAAAAAAAAACTTTCCTCGGCATACATTGAACTCTCTCTCAATTCCATTCACCCGAAAAAAAAGACAACTCAGTTCTAATATGTTTCACGGATCATTTGCTACAATATTGTCAAACATGTACAAATAGATTAATAACAAAAAATATGTAGTAATTTGTATCTGGAAATGTACAGCAAAGAGAAAGATCATGTTGATGAAAGAATGGAGAAGAGAGAAAGAAGGAACTGTGGAATGGAAGACAGAATGAGGAAAGAAATTAAAAAAAAGTATTTAAAAAAAAAAAAATTGAAAAATAATGAGGGTCCGACGCAAATCCTTTTTTTTCACGTGACGTCATAGATTGCTGTGCACCACGCCGGCGGCCATTTTGTTTCCCTAAGTACGATGCCTATCTGTGGTGTTTTCCCCCTCAAATAGACTTCTTGCCCTCACCCCCTGTTTTTTCCTCCCCCCCCCCCCCCCCCCCCCCCCCCCCCCCCCCCCCCCTTCATTAAGTATACTTCTCATCATTTTAACTTCCTCGGTGCACCCCTTTGTTCCTCTCTTTGCTCTCTCTCTCTCTCTCTCTCTCTCTCTCTCTCGTACCCCCTCCACCACCACCTTTCCCTCCCACCGCCCCCTTTCCCCTTCCCTCTCAGCCACCCGTCCAACTATTCCTGTCCCCTAGTACCCTCCCGGCTCCTTCATTCCTCCATCCCATACCCCGTTCCCACAACCCATTTTCTCTCTCTCTCCCTTTCTCTTTCTCTCTCTCTCCTTCCCTCTTGCTCCCTCTCTCCCTTTCTTTCTCACTGTCTCTCTCTTCTCCACTACTCTCTCTCTCCATCTCTCTCTTTCTATTCTCACCCACTTTCTCTCTCTTTCTCTCTCTCCCTTTCTCTCTCTTTCTTTCTCTCTCTCTCTCTCTCTCTCTCTCTCTCTCTCTCTCTCTCTCTCTCTCTCTCTCTTTCACCCCATGCGAACTATGCTTACATATGTATATCAGTGTGCTTATCTGGATGCGCTTAAGCGCATACATGTCTGTGCGAGTGTGTGTGTGTGTGTGTGTGTGTGTGTGTGTGTGTGTGTGTGTGTGTGTGTGTGTGTGTGTGTCGCGCGCGTGTGTGGCGATGAATGTGTTTGATGTTGGGTATGTGTGAAAGATCTCCAAGGTTGATGCAGTGTATATGTGCGGGTATGTGTGTGTGCATTGTGTGTGGTGTGTGTGCGTGTGTGTGTGTGTGTGTGTGTGTGGCAATGAATGTGTTTGATGCTGGGTATATGGGAAAAGTCGCCAGGGTTGATGCAGTGTGTGTGTGTGTGTGTGTGTGCGTGCGTTGCGTGCGTGTGTGTGTGTGTGTGTGTGTGAGTTAGTGTGTGTGTGTGTGTGTGTTGGGGGGGGGGGGGGGGGGGGGGTAGTGGTGTGTGTGTGTGTGTGTGTGTGTGTGTGTGTGGTGGTGTGTGTGTGTGTGTGAGTGTGTGTGTGTGTGCGTGTGTGCGTGTGTGCGTGAGCACACCGACATGTTTTCCACTGCCTCTCAAACGATATGTTCGTGCAAGTGATTTTAATTCTTTTTGAACTGAATTCAGCTTCTGTTTTATGTGACAGGGACTTGGATGTCTGTGTGTGTGTGCGTGTTCAGTTGGCCAATCTTTTAGCCTGAAGAAGGTTTGCAGAGGTTCCGCTAGACTATAGACTTTGCCGGTACTTGGTACCGACAACAAAAATTTCGGTACAAGTCTTAAATCAGCCGGTACCGCGCTTGGCTGCCTGCCATGCACTACACACTCAACCGCGATTCTGGGTCACGCGAACGGGCGATAGCGAGCGGCCTACCGGCACGGATAGCACGTAACAGGCTTGTCAGTGACAGCCTTCAGTCAACTGAACTCAACAGAAAAGTCGACGGAGAGAGTAACATGCAAAAAAATCATAAATGAAAACAAAAAGCAAAACAAAACAAAACAAACAAAACCAACCAACCAAAACGTAACTTGAAAGAAAAACAAACAAACAAACAAACAAAACAAAACTTCTCACTTACCTATCCACACATGCGAAAGAATTCCGTCAGTGTTCGTCATCGAACCATGCAGTTACTCAAAGTGATGTTGAAAACAGCGACAGTCAATTGAAAACTGGGTCGGGGATTACCGCAAGTTCAATCCAGGTCAGACTGTCAGTATGACACGCACACACGAAACTTTGGCTACACGCTAGGGAACCTGGGGTTCTCAAAGAAAAATGGAACCGTCCATTTTGACGCGAGTGCTGTAGTAATCAGCGCTGTCCATTGAAAAAAAAAGGGGGGCAAAGGTCCTGGGACTGAAAGGAAGGGGGAAGAGGAGTGATGTCAGATGTATTGTTGTCGGCATGGCATGGCTTATTTCCTGCCTGCCATCCCCGCTCACCCGCTGACAGGCGGAGAGACAGACAGTGCAGGGATAGAGGAGAGTCAAAGCGCTCAGATGTTCTGCCGGTACACGGATACCGGCGGCTTTTATTTTTTTCGGTACAAGGCAAATATTTACCGGTAAAAACCGGCATATGCCAGTCTAACGGAACTCTGGTTTGTAATAAACCGAAAATTTGCTTGGTACAACGGCGTTACGCGTTTTACTTGTTTGAGTCTTATATATACATTAACATTCTAATAATAAATGGTTGAAAATACACCAGTACTATTCTAAAACCAAAAACACTACATGTAGCTATATTAAGTTGCTTTATCAGGTATGCAAAATATGTTCATCTTATGTTATTTTAATGTACATACTCAAAAATGTAACCTTGCTCTTCTTCATCATTTAGCAATATACACAGTACAAAGGTACAAATGTATTTTTTATGTTTAGTTTTCAAAAATGGTTGGAAAATGCAGTTAGTATGTACAAAAGTTGAAAAAAATACTGGAGGGAATAAAATAAATGCATTGCACCAGTCAGGTATTGACATGCATAATATGCATTGTAAAAAAGTTTCAATTTACATTATATGCATTGAAAGATAATGAAATCCTCATTTATCTATTCGTGTGTCTGAACAATTTCACCCATGAAAATGAAAATTGTATGCACAGATAAGAATATCTATAGATATACATGCAAAAATATTATGCATGAACTGCATACATGTTACAAACATTCATGTAAAATGTTCACATTTATATACTATATGCCAGGTCAAAATGAGAGAGTTTCATAAGCTAGGGAAGCAAAATGGCGGACAAGTCGATCGCGGACAAGTCGATCGCGCTAAGTATTGTGGGTATTTGTGTTCTATTTAGTGACGTCAGTGAAAATGAAGGATAGGCTGTAAGGCCTAAGACTAAAAAAAAAAGCCGGTTCCCTATTTACTACTACTACTACTACTAACTGTGCAACTGTAACACAAGATCTACAATGTGAAACCATACTGATAATTAGATAAAAGATTGTTTCAGTCAATGTTATAAATTCAACTGGTACACAATTATACAAGCCAGTAGTTACCTGGTTCATTTTCTGTTAGGCCTACTCTTTTTGAAAACTCTTTTTGAAAACTGGTTTGACCTCCGCAAGTTTCCAGCTGTCCAGTACTTCACCTGCTCTACGCATAGAATTTTAATCACATTAACAGATTTCCGCCACAGACTCAGTGTAACACCGAAACAATACCAGTAGGCCTAACCACGGATGTTATAAGTTACCGATCTAATCTAATCAAATGTTCCCTGTGACTCACCGACATTTAAGAAAGATTACATCTTTCACTCTTATCTTATCATCATCATGTCATCCGACTCCGCCCGAGTGACGATTCTCCTTCCGTAGTCTCCACAATCACTGGCTGATTATTTTGCTAATCAAGCTCTTCACAACTCTTACAGAAAAGTTAGTTTCAAAGCAAGACGACTGAAGGCAGAAAATGAAGCAATTGTTTTTGAAAAGGAAAGATTTGCCGCAGACAATACAAACAGATCACAGGACAAAACACAGAAAATACTAGAAAGAGACGCGTAAGTGACTCGAACTAAGCGCATGAGCGACAATCTACAGAAAATAGTACTGTAAATAGGCTACTATTTTATAGAGAGACAATACCTTCTTAGCAGCTTCTTGATGATTCCTGTCAGCCTCAAGAAGTAACTCCTTAAAATCCATTGCGTAGATGTAAGCTGTAAGCAGCGAGAAACTGTTGAAAAATAGCAGCTTTGCACAACACGTCTTCTCTCACTCTCACTCTGCGAACTGAATGACTTCTACCAGGCAAGTGGCTTCAGCCGTGGCGACTTCCGGTTGCTTGACAATAAACGATAGTAGTCTCCCCTGGTGTCCTTTTACACAGGCCACACGCCACAATTAGGATTTTGCACTATGATCCTGTATAATCCATGTACGCGTTTTGAGGCCCATCATAAATTTGAGCCATCATAATAAGAATAAGAAGATCTTTTTCATATATGGATGAGGATATGTTTAGAACATTATATGCAACAATGGTAAGACCAATACTGGAATATGCACAAATAATCTGGGCACCATCGTTAAAGAAACATATAACAACCCTAGAGGCAGTTCAGAGAAGAGTGACAAAGCTAATGTTACACATAAAGGACTTAACATACGAAGACAGACTGAAACATTTGAATTTGTTTTCACTAAGCTACCGACGAAGAAGAGGGGACCTGATTCAGATGTACAGACTTATCAAGGAAAAGGACAATATTGACATAAATGAATTAGTGACCTTTAATAAAGGAAACAGAACACGTGGACACACCTTAAAGTTACAAAAATTAAATGGAATAAAAGATTGCAGAAAGTACCATTTTTCTAGAAGAGTCTTTCAAGACT
>CM031614.1:16530790-16613290 GCA_018398815.1 Conus ventricosus
TGGAATACAATCCAGAATCCAACAAAAGGCAATTTTGGTCCCTTTTAAACTTAAAATATGAATCATTTGATTGATTTCTGTGACAGTTTTCTTGTTATCAAATGAACGTAAAGCATTCAGAACGGACTGAGAATCGACGCAGAATAACATTTGAGAAATGTTCAGTGGAAGATCAACTATGTAATTAAATTAAGAGCCATAAGTATAGCATTGAATTCGGCGGTAAATATTGATCGATTTTTGCCAATGAAGTATGACTTTCTTTCTTTCTTTTTTTAATGCTGATATTACAAAACCTGAACCAGCACGGTGATCATCTAAGAGTGAGCCATTTGTTTATACCTTTAAATGATTTGGGTATTTATTCTGTTGGTGCAGTCGAACTTCCCTTTGCATAATATTTGGATTCTCATTCTTCTTCACATCAGTGTAATCGATATCAAAATGTGATTTATTCATCTCCCAGGTAAGGTAAGGAGAAACTGCTTGCTGTGCATCAATATTATGTGGATATATTTCCGACACTTTAAATAAGTCTGATACATATGAACCAATTGGCTTCAATGAAGATATCTGTCTTGCCCGTTTAGGAAAATTTATTTCTGATTTTATTTGTACTTTTTCCCGAGACAAAGTTGTCAGTTGTTGAGGTTCTAAGAACGTACATTGCGCATGCAAGATTCCAATATTCATCCAAGGGCAATTCTCCAATTTCTTTATAAGTTCCGAGGGTTGATGCGTGAAAGGGTACACATAGAGCAAGCATGTATCCTTTGCAATCGACACTTTGAAGTTGCTAAAAGTAAATAATCTGGAGCACGAGTGTGTGTGTGTGTGTGTGTGGGGGGGGGGGGGGGGGGGGGGGGGGGGGGGGCTTGTTTTGCCTTCGTATCGGTGTTGTTGTTTTCTTGGTGGTGGTGGTGGTGGTGGTAATGATATGTGCCCATGAGGTACAGTAGTCCAGTGACTGTGGAACACTCACTGCAGGACTGTCCCATACATAAAATGCTAAGAGCAGAGACTGGAGAAGCTCTATGGATCTTTGGAGGGCCTCCGCCATTCAGCAGCTTTCGTCAGTGCCTCTGGGGTACCTGTCTGAGTGTAAGAAGAAAGAAGAAGAATGGCCGTCATGCAATTGTCTACAGTAAGTCGGTCACTGGGTCGCCGGTCACCTGTCGTGGTTGAAGCAAGTAGGCTCAAATAGTCGTCTGCTATGAAAGACTGTGTAGTGTAGATGGGTAGTGCGCGCCACGTTACACATAGTGGGGCTTCATGCTGTTGTGGAGGCGATTCAGATTCGGCAGGCCGTTACGCAATTGTTGGGTTTTACGTCCTCATAGCGAAAGCTTTTAGGGACATGTTTTTCTTTCACGGTAGTATCTGGTTCCATTGGTTTAAGAGATTCGTGGTGCGGTTGGTCATTCTTGCTTTTCGACGGTGATAGTCGTTAAAGTTGTCTTCTTTCGTTGTAGTTGTTGGTGTTCATTTCGTCTTCTTCTGGGGTGGGTCAGAGCCAATTGTCGAGTCCAGAGGACAGGGCGTTGGCAAGCATCCTCATGGGTTGTGTCCCGAGGGTTGGGTGCGGCAGTAGAAATTCATGTAGCTGTAGCTGGTGTGTTCGTCTGTAGTATCATATGGCAGTCATGGCAACGGGGAGGACGGCGCTCGGTAACATGTAGAGGGGCTTTTCTTATTGTGTAGGCGATTCAAATTTGAATAGCCGTTACGCAATTGTCTACGGTAAGTAGGTCACTGTGCCGCTGGTCACGGTATCGTGGTTGGAGCAGGTAGGCTCAAACAGTCGTCTGCTGTGAAAGACTACCGAGTGGAGCTCTCGGTTACACACACCCCACACACACAACACACAGATAGATAGATAGATAGACAGACAGACAGACAGATAGATAGATTGATAAAGGTTAATGTATAAAAACAGCCTCTTAAAGGCGCACTGTTTCATCTTAGCTCTTCCGCAAAGGAGATGTACCAAAGTAATCAATGGCAGGGTGTTCTCTCATCCACACAGTGCGACTGGACATGGCCGAGACAGAAGTGGTCAACGATTTACGATTCCCGGCCTACAGAGAAGGCTTGTAGTCCGCACAGTCGGAGTTTGCCGGGATTTCTCTTTGCACTTTGCAGTTACGATCTGAAGAATCATCCTAGGATGAAATGGCAGTTGCTTGCTTTAATTAATACAGTCAAAACACCCCACCCACCCCACATTGCTCACCCGCACCCTTCCCAATCATTAAGGGTGGTAACACACCAGGTTTATTAACAGGAGGAGAAAGAGAAAAAGTAATGGGAAGTTAAAACTTTTCCCTTTTCTTTTCAGACGGTAGAATTAGCTCTGTCTGAAGAGATTCTGATATCGACTTGATTAATGGCCGGTTTGGCCGTTGGTATGGATGACACGTTACACATAACATGCACCTTCCCGAAGTTGGAGTATGGCTGACTTAATTGCGGGATAACAAATGGTCATACACACAAAAGTGTCAGAATAATCAGCACGATGAGTGTGGACACTAAAAGAAAGAAGAAGGAGAATGGCTAGGAGATTTTAAAGTAGGCCTATAGGCTACTCTACCGGAGAACTTCCCAACCATAACTCCACCTCTAGATATTGGTCAGAACCTTTCTTTCTTTTCTCCGTTTTTAAGCGTTATAACAGTGCGAACTTGAAAAAAACAAATTGCCATAATTTTTCAGTGACTCTCTTGAAGGTCTGTTTGATAAGCTTCGGTTGTGGTTTTCTTTGTTTCTTTTTTTTTTTTTCTCTCTTCTATAGAACATATCTTCTCCGTCAATCCACTTCAGTGTTCTTTTAAAAAGAAGTTCGAAAAAAGAGAGGGAGTCCCTATGTATGTATGCATACTGCCTTTTGAAATGAAACGATTAGATTTAGTGAACTATTTTGCCTATGAGATATGTCCCCTTGTGTGCTTGCTGTCGGGGAGGATTTTGTGTTGTGCTTTCATCATAATGACTGTAGAATCTTGTAGGTCTCAATTATATCAACCTCAGCCTCATATTCTCAAAACTATGAAGTTGTAGATTACTTAATCCTCCTGTTAGGACAAATTGATAATTCTTATAATTTGTCAGTGATTTTTTTTCTGCATATTTGAAAAAAAAGTTTATGTTTTCTTGGGCGGTGCGGAGACTATAATATTATAGCATTTCTATATTCTAATAAGTCCAACCAGTGATTTGAATAATGTTACTATTTTTTCTTTATTTCTAAACTGGATGAAATGAGAAATCATGCCCGCTATTGTATTGTGTTTAGCTTTTTAAATGCAGCATTAAAATGGAGATTTTTGCCCATCAAAACATCCAAATCCTGTTCCAAATTGGTGTCTTCCACGAAGTCAATAGAACGTTTATGATGAAGATATAAGTTTTTAAATTTCAATTTTTTTAAAAACCAGCATTAAATATTTAGCACTTATCACCAATACATTTGATCTGCTTCTTCCCTTACCGTTTAACTAGTTCATCTGTGCTTTCTTGGTGAAGAATTTTGTTTCCTTGTTAGTTATCCCGCAGTATGCTTTTGTGTCATCGGCATTTTTTATTTTTTTAAAATTTTTTTATAAAGCATTCCAAAATATTAGGCATTATTTTACAGTACCTGCTTTTGTGTCATCAGCATGTTTTAGAACAAAGCATTCCAACATATTAGGCATATTGTTGATAAAATTAATGAGCAGTATCGGCCCAAAGACACCACCTGAGGGACAACACCAGTCACTGTTATACCGGACTTTTAATTTTCCCAAATTTACATATTTGCCTCTGCTGTGTAAACAATCTTCTATCCAGTTAAGCAAGTTACCGTAATTCCATAATTTTGCACTTCGCGGATTAGTCTCTTGTGCGGGACTTTACCTTCTCAAGGGCTCTTTGAAGATCCAACGGTGTGATGTTTATCATTGTCATCCGGTCCTAAATAGTTCTCAGTAACTGTGCAACCATCCTGATAATCCATACTGATAATCACTGAGTGAAAGATTTCGTAAAAAGTTAAATGTTTAGTTAATGAATCCCTGATGATACTTTCACAAGTACGATAGTCCACAGATGTAAGATTACACAAGTGGCCTGCATACCTAGTTCGTGTTTGTTACTCCCCCCTCCCCCTCCCCACCCCTCTTTTTGTGTTTTATAAGAAAATTTAAATAGCTCTGCTATTTTCCAGCCGTCCGGTGCTTTCACCAGCCTTTAGATGCTTATTAAAGTATGACAAGACTTCGGGAAATGAGAGTGTATCTTTTGCTTTCTTTAACAATATAGGATGTATTCCACGAGGGCCATGGTGATTTTGAACTGTTTAACCTAATTTCATAAATCTACCATTAATTTGCTTTTCTGATATTACTATTGCAGATGAGGAGCTGTCTGTCTGTGTCGGAAAGTGTGGGATGTTGCTGAGATCGTCCCTCGTACAGTTGTGAAGAACTCGTTCAAGACCCCCCCCCCCTCCCCCACCCCACCTTACCCCTTTTGCTGATTACTCTAAGTGAATGTTCCATTTCGCTTAATGAGGTTAGCTCTGCCCTCCATTGGTATCGTTTTGGGTACGACATAAGCATAAAAGCAAATTTTTTTTTAGCTATCTTAATTTCATGTTGTTTCACAGATTTACGCATGGCCCGTTTTACATGACTTTAGACGAGAGCATATGCAGTATAGTTTTGCTTGCTCCGGTGTCTTCTGATAGTTTGTCGCGTTTCAGTGGACGATGAAAATTACACACAAGGATAGCAGGACCTTGTCGGGATATAGAATTTTGAAAAAAAAAAAAAATGTAGTGTAATTTTCACAACTGCTTAAAAAAAAGCTAGGGATTTGTATGTTTATAGTTATTGCAAGTATTTATTTCAGTTCTAGGAATCTAACATAGTACTAGGAGGGTTTTTAAACTCCACTGAAATCAGGTTCCTTAAAATATTTAGGGAATCTTTTACGAAGGCTGCTAAACCCCTCTCATGAGAACCACTTAAAGCAAGATATCTCTTGATGCTTTTGGCATATCCTATTGAAGGGTTAAACTAAGAACCATTTCCGAGGGTTTTCAGTTCAACCATTTTGTTTTTCAGCTGATCTATATTCACACGAATGCACTTTAGGCTTTTGTTTTTCGGATGAGCATTACATTTTATCTGATCAAAAAAACAACAGCTAGACCTTAGGGACGTGGATAGACAAAAAGAAATAATATTCATATCATCCACAAATTTGTATTTCTATGGACACATAGACTCACAAGTTGAAATGGGCACATAAGACTCACAAGTTGAAATGGATACATGTTCTCTCTCTCTCTCTCTCTCTCACACACACACACACACACACACGCACTCTACTGCAAAACAGTCTGGATCTGGATCTGGACTGACACGTCGCAAGGCTAGCATCCATTTACTAGCGTGGTGATATTATTGGCTTTTGGCTTTTGCCAGACATTAAGTCACACTGAGTGATCGCTGGTCTGACCAAAGAGAAATTATGCAATTTTTGTGTTTGCCGTAAACAGAAAGAAGAAAAAGAAATACAGCCACAGACACATTTGCAGACCATAATTATTATCGCTCTGTTCTGGAAGAAGCGCGACGAGGATAGAAGAAGTGAGACAGCGGGGACCCAGAGATTACATTATTTGAGTTATGTCCCTTTTTGCCTCCCGACAATGAAAAACAAATTGAGTGTACACCGGTATAAAAATGGGGACAGTCCACGCCAAGGTTGTTTTCTATTAATTTTGTCAACACCAATGTATCGTTTTTTTTTTTAGCTTTGATAACGGGCATGAGCAAAATCGTTGAAGTGAATTGCTGCATGTGTACATTGAGGTTATGCGCTCTGTTGTTTTCAGGGATTGTTCAATTATTATTTTGAAACAATAGCCTAATCTTAACGTTTTTCCAGCCGATCGGTTCAAGAAAAGTCGAACAAGTCTAGTTTTTGGAACTAGTTGGTAGTGTGTAGAACCAAAGGTGTTATTTTATCTTGGGACACTGTAGAGGTCAAGTCAAGTAACATTTTTTTTTACGTTTGTGTCGGTGGCACATCGTCGCACACAAAATCACAAATGAATGGAGTTGCAGCGGTTTTTTTCGGGGGGTGGGGGTGGTGGTGGTGGTGGGGGGGGGGGGGGGGGGGGGGTAAGGCAGGCTTCACCTTTGCTGTGACATAATAAACACATCGTTGGTTGTGTCTACTGCACGGAGGAAGGAAAATATTTATTTTGACCATGTAGACTTGATTTGCAACTATATTGAAGTTCATAGGTTACTATGATACTACTTTCACTTTGAAGAGGAATGATGCATCAGACATTTTTTATAGGTCTCGGCCTGAGAGTGTGGAAACCGGTCAAAACTTAAAGGCTTTTTATATTTTGGTTAAAATGTTGTTAAGCCTGCTGTTCTATCTGTGAATCTAAGTCAAGGTTTTCTGTTGGGTATCATTATACATTAGTATTCTGCTTAACCAGCTGAAATATCAAAACCAAACTGAAATTGGTTTAAGCATGAAAACTAAAAAGTCATATTTTTTTTTCAAACATATGATCAAGGCTAAACCCGTACATGTAACAAACATGGAGATACATAGGGTTACTGCTGATCATTTAATTGAAAATGAATTTTCCATCTTTTGGACAAATAGAATTGTTATCCTATTATCCTGTTATCATCTTCAGGAGTCTTGTTTTATGTCAAGTGATATTGATTGACCAGCTACACAACAGTCAACAGGCACATGATGTAACATGTGTGCAGTTTCCTCAGTGAATTCATCTGATTGACTTAGACTTAAAATTTACTCATGTACTGAATTTCAGTTCACACAGGCTCAGTGAAAATTGCTGTATAATGATTCAAACATCATGTTCATACATCTAAATTTTTTAAAATCACGCCATCTCATAGGACTGTAAGTGATATGAGTTCACATATTGCAGGGGGAAAAAAATTGAACTCTTCAGGGTATTAAGGCGGGGCCAATCCAGCTAGCATAGCAGTCCATGAGGTTTAATGCTGACCAGCTCAGCTCTAGCCCGTTACTTACCCTTACTTTATAATTGATCCTAGCTATGTTTTAGAAGGAGAGTTTGCTGTGCTTCCTCATGAATGATACCAGAAAGATAGCCTCAAGCACTGAAGCTGATGAGCATTCTAGACCAGGACAGTGTGTGTGGCTGGGAGGGGGTGATGGAGGGGGACTAAACCAAACATAGTTGATAATCTTGTTATAGCATATTCATTTTAGGTAACAGGACCCATGTGTGGATTTGTGTGTGTCAGGCTCTTCTCACACAATGATATTTTCATTTGATTTCACTTGGCCTCTTGTTGGTTTCAGAATGGTTTTTAAATCTAATCTGGATTTGATATTTTAGTCAGTTTTGATATTACAAGGTACCTATTGACACGTAGTGAAAAGAAGATCTGGATGAATCACTGGCACTGGCAACAGTCTAAGTGCCAGTTCCCATGTGTGGCAAGCTGTACTGCAATTTCATCCAATATTTTGTTTGTTTTAACTTGCAGTTCACGATGTGACATTTAACTTATTTTATTTTTAGGTCACTCTTTCCAAGTTGGATATAGAGATGAAACTTAATGGTTCGTTTTGTCAAGTCACATTTGTGGGCAAGAATAGGTGGTTGCGTAAAATTGTAATTTATTAATAGAAACAAAGTATTATCCTTTAGTTTTGCACTTTCACAGTGTCATTAACGTGTGTGTGTGTGTGTGTGTGTGTGTGTGTGTGTGTGTGTGTGTGCATGTGTGTGTGTGTGTGTGTGTGTGTGTGCGCATGATTTTGTTTTCATTTTATTTGCCTCCAGCCTGCCTCTAAACTTTATTTCCTTAACAAACAAGCCTTATATACCCTCTCCTCTTTATAAGGTTGTTCCAAAGTCACAAGATATGATGACAATTTGAGTCATTATGGAATTAAAGATTAAAACAACAGAGGGGATAGGATAAAGAATGGGAGCCTGACAAAAGAAGATAAAAAGAGTAGATTTATATCTGTGACCCTGATCATCTAGATAGAGATAATTTACATTCTCTTTGTTTTTGTTAGTTTGTTTGTTTGTTTTGGGTGGGTGGGTAGGGTGCTGTCTTATGTTTCTGGGTTAACATGAAAGATTTCATTTGCAGACACCTGAGCCTGCTGCAAGACAGCCTGCGGGGGATGCTGATGACATTGACTTTGAAAAGATACCAGTAAGTGTCCAGCATTATTCACAAGGATTGATTTTATTTTTAGGGCATATCCAGTACAGAGCTTTGTGAAATAAGTTTTCTTTGTCCATACAATGGATAACTGCAGTTTAAATTTTTTTATGAGATGTTAAATGTAATTGATGCATCAGTGATGTTTACTTGAGATGTTATTGATGAGTTATTAGGTTTACAGCAATAAAATGTTGATAGTTGCCCATCACATTTTTGTGTGTATGATAATGAACATCCCCCCCACCCATCTTCCTCTTCCCCTTCTCTCCTCCCTCCCCTTCCCCATTTTTTTGTATGATAAAGATTACAATCAAAGATGGTTCTGAATAATTTCCAAGGAACACTAGAAATGATTAATCATTAAAACTGACATGTTGATAAGTGTAACTGACGTGTCATGTCCGGAATTCAGTTTGATTGGGATTTGATTTTAGAACTGCATTATATGTGAACAGGTTTTTGCCAAGCCATTAAACCTTAAGTAATACACTTATTGTGGCTTAAAAATATCCACAAGTAGTTTAGTTAATTTTGTACTTTTATGGCTTTTTTTTTTTATTAAACAGAGTTGACAAGATCTCCTTGAGAAGATGTTCATTTTCTTTATTTTTTTTTTCTACCCTGTTTCGTACATAAATGATGAATACATTTTTTTCCTTCTAGTTTCTGTAGCTGAGTAAAGCTTCTACCTGTTAGAAATGGCAAAAACATTTAGATGATAAGATCACAGTCACTATGTAGAAAATGTTTGAAAACAAGAAGTATTGATTTTGAATGTCAGATTGTCTAAACAATTGCATAGTCAGATTATGATGTTTTGTATGTTTGTGTTCAGGCAAAAGTTGAAAGAGTTGTGGTGGATGGAGTTGGACGCACAAAAGATGACATTATCATCAAAGAGGTCAAGCCCATTCTGGAATCTTCCACATTTCAAGAGGTAAGTTTCATGCCCCTGCAAATAGTATGCATGCTTACGTGCATACACAGACATTGGGGAACAAAACACAACATGCACAAATTTCTCTGTGCCCAATTTTTTCGGTCCATTTCTCTCCGTCTTTCACAGCACTGGCTCTTTCACTGCTCATTTCTCTTTTTTTTTTTTTTTTTTCTTTCTCTACTCTCAGAGATGCTTCCCTTATCTTGTAAAACATTTCAGCAGTGCAGCTGAAAATTTGATTTGTGAAGAAGGTAAAGTAGTGCATTTCTTATCTTTCATTTTCACTATAAAACATGCTCTGAGCTGTGCTCTGCAAGATGTGAATTTGTCATCTTTGAAAACTGAAGTAGCAGAAGTCCATCACTTGTCACTCTGAGATTGACAGCTATGACTAATTGCCTTGCGCACAAAGCCAAAATCACTGTGCTGTGTTCTGATGAAATTACCCATGGCAAGACTTGCAGATGGCCAGGGACCAACACAGAAATTGTCAGCAAAAAAGACAAGTGAAGATATATCGTCGCATCTGCTTTGTTCTAGCGAACCTTGCCCACTTTATCATATAACAGTGATGTTATGAAACTAACAATACAAAATATATCAACATTGTTGCCACTGATGTTCAGGATAACTGCCTTTGACACATGTAACACACATGATGTTGATGTAAACCTCTGACATGGAGAAACACTCGCTGACACTCCTTCACAAGAAAGTTTCGTTCATCATAGCTTGGTGTTTAATATCTATCTATCTAGTCCTCTTTGTGCTGGTAGCACATAAGGCCTCGACCAGAGCCCGCCACTGATGTCGGTCGGCTGAAACACGTTCCAGACGGCCCCATGTCCAACCATTTTCCTTCATCTCCCTCTCTACTGTTCTCCTCCAAGTTTCCTTGGGGCGTCCTCTTCTTCTACGGCCATCAGGAGTCCATCGTAGGGCGATTCTGGAAATGGCTGTTGTGTTTAATGCCATACCATAATTTCTGTGATCTGCATTCTGTGTAACAATGACAATTTCTATTATGTTGTAGTTCAGTTGGATTTTGAACATTTTTATATCGTCTCTATCCCCACTGCCTCATTGTCTTGTTGAGAGGCTTTAGAAAAAAGCTTGACATTGATGAGCATTTAGTCATTCTTTTTGCCCTTTTTTTTTTGGTCTCACTCTCTGCACCTCTTCAATGGCATAGCTCCCATTCCGTTCATTTCAGCTGATACCAGCAACTTTGACACAGTCACCAGGGGTACAGACAGACATGCAGAGGAAGTAAAAATTGAGATTGCCGTTACTGCAGGGCATGGAAGACCAGAAAAATGTGATTTTTGTCTGGTGATCAATGAGGATGATGAAGAGGATGCTGTGGACTTTCATTCCAGTCTGAGACTAGGTGATGGGACTATGTTCTATGTCTCATTTCATAATGTGGTCCTGGTGTCAACCACGTCAGAGGGATACAGACACTTGCAGTATTAGGAAATTTAAGTAACATTGTCAGAAATGCATCCGGTGAATGGATTAAACTTGAATGTGTAGTTTGTCTCTTATTTAAGCCCTTTCCACGCTCAGTTGTAGGAAGGAGCCGGCCAGGCTGATAAATGCCACAAATTAATGTCTGTATCTGCCTTGGCTTAAGGCTGTGCCAGGCCAATTGACATAGGCTAGAACACCAAGGCTACATCAAATGTTGTTATGCTTTGCATAGTTATGCAGGGTTTGTCTTCAGTTGTGACAAGCTCCTAGCATAACATTATCAGTCTCCAAAATCCCCGAAGTCAGAGTGTGGCTGCCCATGTGGCGGGATAATCAAAAACGGTGACACACGTAATGTTCTCATCCCCAGCTGATGCATTTGTACCATAGTGTTCAAGTACTTTGGCTGTTCGGATGATCCCTGGAGTCTTTTAGCCAGGGTTTGACAACAACAACAACAACAACAACAACAACAGTAACGTCTGTGTGATGGGACTCAAACCCAAGACCTCCAAGGCTGCAGCCTGTGACACTATCCTCAGTGCCATGGCAGATGTTTCTGTTTTCACGCTTCATCTTCAGTTTTGACTTTATCCAGTTTTCCTTGGTTCTTGGCATGGCTGGAGTACGTGGTGATGTTGACGATTTGTGCAGATGGTGCAGAAGAGTCATGAGGTGAAGCTGCGTATGGAGAAACTGGGCCTGTTCAAACGGGTCGGCATCTTTATCGATACTTTCAAAGGTTGGTTGACGTACACAGTCTGTGATAATGCATATACGTAGCCATGACAAATGAACAATTTAAAACAGGCACTGTACATTTCTTTTTTTTTTAGGTCTGAAAGATGTTCTGAACATTTTCGGGTGGAAAGTTTTGTCAGATTGCTCTGAAACTGTGTGGGAAATGTGGTTCTAGTTTACTGAAAGTGGTTGCTTACTTTTTGCCTCTTATGAGGCCCCTACATTTGCATTCCCTTTATTGTGTACATTTTATCGCGAGCAACATGATTTCTGAAACTGATGAAGGTGAAGGTGAGTGAAATGCAGATGATGAAATAGTATCCAGAACTTGTGATTGTGGCAGAAGTCTTGACATAAAGCTAAAGCGGGCCCTCAGACGTTTCTCCTGTTGTGAGTGTTTTACTGGTTGAGTGTTTTTTTGTTTTTTTTTAAACTCTAAAGTGACAGGATTATCACTCTGCATCTATGTGTGTGTGTGTGTGTGTGTGTGTGTGTGTGTGTGTGTGTGTGTGTGTGTCTTTGTGTGTGCTTGATACAGGATCAGGTTTGATATGTGGGTTTTCTGTTTAATGGGTTTCCTCTCTTTTTGAAATTTTTTTTTCTTTTTTTCTCTTTTTTTTTCTTTATTAAAGTAAACCCATAAATGACGAGCACAACTTGCAATCTATCATTGAGCCCAAGGAGTGTTGGAACCAAGCTGTGATTCAGCGTAGTATTTCCCCGTGTGGTTTGCCGATGGTGGGCTGCAAGAGGACAAACTCAGGTGTGGCTGTGTATGGGAGAACCGGAATGAGCTTCATGATGCAACGTCGCTGAAGATGAGAGAGCACCCCCCATCCTCCCCTCCCCTACCCCCCCAAAAAAAGAAAGACACCACCACCACCTCCACCAAACTCACACAACGCACACACACATGCACGCACATGCGCGCATGCGTGCACGCACGCACACACACACATACATGCACACACACACACAAAAGGGAAAAGAAGTTTGAGTCCAGAGCAAAATAATTAACCTTTTGTCGGAATTACTTCTCTTCCCCTCTCTCCCCCCACCCCCACACACATTCGCATGCATCGAACCCTTCTCATGAAACAAAACAAAACCAGAAACAAAAACAAACACATAACCCATTTGATCAAAAACGACTAAAGATAGTTGTCGACTTCAGAATTGATGTTTGATTTGACAGTGGAAAAGAGTGAGAGAAAGAGGGTGCTAGAGAGCAACATTTCACATTTTTGTCTGTTCTTGTTTTTTACAAATGATTTCATTACCTGGGAAAACAGTGCCTGAGATTGTTTTAACACATTATGTAAAGTGATTTTGTTTTGAGTTTATGAATTTCTGTTTTTAGTACATTTCATAATAGTTTGTTGTTGTTATTGTTGTTTATACAGGCAGTGGCTGTTTGTTACAGATTCCAAATCGGCCAACAGTTATGAAGTAACGTTTGAAGTCAGGGAGTTCAGACCAGTATCAGGAGGCATCAATACCTTGATTGGAAATAACGATGCCAGTTTGGTGAGCAGTGCCTTAAGGAATGGGAAGAAAGCATCCTTGCAGGGTTGGATTAGTAGTGTTTCAGCTTCAAAAGAAATGGTGGTTCAAGTCAGGTTCCAAGCAGTTTCTAGTTTGCTCAGAGGGGGGGTTGAATTCCTCTTCAGTGATTAATGCAAGAATGCTCTTTTTTTTTTTTTAACCTTTGTGTGAAGTCTGCATTTGTGTCATATTTACCTTTTATCAGTTAAGAACAGGTAGTGCTTAAGGAATTGAGATACCTCTTTTCTGGTCATACAAAGAGTTGGTGGAAATGTAGGGATAGGATTAACATTCGTCAGGAGAAGAAACCCATGCTCTCAGAATCCACACACCTGCAACACTTAACCACTGCACCACAGCAGCTTCAACTAACATCACTGTTGGTCATGTGAGATGTTTTAGTGAGCGTGGCATTTGAGGGCGAAAACAGAAGAAAACACGCTGTGAATCTCTCTTGTTGTTGCAGTTGTTTGGGCTGAAGCTGCCCAATGTCCTGGGCCGCGGGGAGAAGATGAACGTGGAATACACGCACGGCACAAAGCAGACCAGAGGCTACACTGTCATGGTTACCAAACCAGTCAACGCCAACCCCGACATTCTGTAAGCGCTTCCTTCTCTCCACCCTGTCCCGTTCCTTGTTTGTCGCCAGGGTGCCAGCAGAACGTAAAAAATGGATACTGAAAAGTGTCGAAAGAGGTTGAAAGATATGCAGATTATTATGGAAAGGATTTAATTCTGCATGTGAATGATTTCATGAATACTTGAGCTTTGTATCATTGCTGATAGTTTGGTATATGAGAAAATGATTCCATTGGTTTGGGATTTTTATACATTTTGAAGTGGGAGGGGGGTGGGGGGAGGAAGAGGAGTGATTGGGAGAGTGGGAGCGAGCAGAACAGGCGAGGAAGAGCAGGGGGAGTGTGTGTGTGTGTGTGTGTGTGTGTGTGTGTGTGTGTGTGTGTGAAAGGTCTTTTTTCGTTTCATAACAGAATCATTTTGTGTTTTACTGCTGGTCACATCTTGAACAGAATTACAGATTATAGCAGTGGAAAAAGAGCAGCAAAGAAGCAAGTGCAAGACTTCACTGCAATAGTTATATGTTTGTGTGTGTGTGTGTGTGTGTGTGTGTGTGTGTGTGTGTGTGTGTGTGTGTGTGTGTGTGTGCGCATACACACAGGCTGACAGGAGGACTCTACCAGTTTCATGGCTCCTACCCTTGGAGTGGATACAAAGAGACTGACAGAGGCCTGGACCTGGATCTCACAGTGAGTTGCTCAACCAGAGTCCATATCTTTGTGCCCATACACTTTGGGCATATTTAAGAAAAAATACTTGTAATATTCCACATTGTCTGAAAATGCACATGGTACAACTGTTTGCAGTGTGTTCTTAGTTAAAGCTCTTCTGTCTTTCTCTCTCTCTCTCTCTCTCTCTCTCTCTCTCTCTCTCTCTCTCTCTCTCTTTCAACATCTGGTCTGTCAGTCACACAGGCAAGAGCTGACATCAAGTTTGGTAATGATAAAGACATCATTGAACACCTACTGCATAGTTGTAAAGACAGCAGTTAACACCTGGCTGGATAGTCGCACAGACATGTGATCAATCAAGATTTAAAATTTTTTTTTAGCCAGATAGACAATAATGAATACATGGTCTAAGCATGAAGGACTTTTGTCGTCGTCATTGGGCAGTACATTTTACACAGTGGGATGCACAGGCCAATACTCAGCAGTGATTATTCCCAGAAAAGGTGTAAACGATGTCTGCTTAACTGTCAAACCAAATGGCAGTCAGTGTCTGTGTCAGTGTGTGTCGATCAAACCCAGAGTTAAATAATGTCTGTATGACTATGTGCAGTTCCCATCCTTCCTGGGTACCCACTCCCTTCGGTGGGATGGCGTGTGGCGAGACCTGCGCGCTCTGTCAAGGACTACCTCATTTGCTGTGCGAGAACAGGCGGGCCACTCGCTCAAATCTAGTCTAAAGGTGGGTGATTTGCCTTGGTCTTGTTTGGTATCGTGTGTATACACGGGAGTGGAGTGATGCCCAGTTAGATTGGTAAGATATTTAAAAAAAAAAATTGGATGTGGGAGAAAAAATGGTATGGGATGAAAATGTGAATATATGGGATGAAAATGTGAATATATCTACAAGAACCATGCTGTCTGCTGTGTGAGAAAGAGCAACATAGTCTGCAGGTTGAAGTTTAAGTGTTGCTTCATGTGTGTTGTAACTAAACCATCACAACTGTATGCGTTTGTTCAGGTGAGTTTCAGCTTCTGGCTTTCAGTAACAAAACCGTATTGATCTAAGGAGAGTGGGGAGGTCGGGGGGGGGGGGGGGGGGGGGGGGGGGGGGGGGGGAGGGGAAGCATAGAAGCAAGATGATGCTGTCAAATTGAACATTTCATTGGTCAGAGTCGGCACAGGCTATGCTGAATCAACAACAACAACAACACAAAATGTTGACAGTAGGTGCAAGATATTGGGGCGTAGATGCAAGTGGAGACTAATTGAATGGTTGTTGGAGATTGAGAGAAGGACAAAATCAAGTGTTAAGTAAGTTTCAAGGAGGAGTTCATTTAAGAAATGATGTTCACATCTGAATCCAGGTTCACAGTTCTTTTACAGAGAGCAGTAAAGCTACATTTGCAGTTGAGATGGGATGAACAGATGTAGTCTGCTCTTTGTTTGCAGCATGTGTTCGTACGAGACCGGAGGGATGATGCTATTCTTCCATCCACAGGATCATTGCTAAGGTTGACACAAGTGAGTGCACCATAGATTCTTTTTTGAGAACTTTGTCAACTCTGGAATTATACTGGATGTTTAGTATTCCAACTCTAAATCAACACTTGATCTGCTGTATGTCAACTCTAGATGTAGTAGATCTGCATGAGATTTGTCGCATTTCAACTGTAGATCTACACTGGGTTTTAACATGTCGGCTCTTGATCAACACTTGCTCAGTTGTATGTCTATTCTAGACTACACCAGGTTTGTTGCATATCAACTCTTAATTTACACTAAATTTTGTTTTATTTATCCACTCAGGATCTATAGTAGATTTTTTGCATACCACTTCATAAACCATACCAGGGTCTGTTGCCTGTCAACTCCAGATGTAAATTAGATGCATCACAGATCAACTCCAAGCAAACTTTTATCTATACTAGGTATCTTGCGTGTGGGCTACAGATGTATTACACATCAGCTCAAAATGTGATCAAGCTTGATTGCAAATCAGCTCGAGATTTGAGATGTGCTGCTTCTGCAGACAACAAAATTACAGTAGTTTGGCTCAGCTGAATGCAGCCATGACATGTTTCAGCAGAGGATGGATAGAAAGGTGTTACCAGCAACTGTCATTGAGCCGAGTTTGGTTACCCTAGCACTTGCATTCACTGAGAAAATAGCAGCATGGAAGTTTACCATGGACATACAGATGCACAACTGACAGTGGCTGTAAGGTTGCATTTTGATAAATCAGAAAGCTGAAGGTGGGAGGAAGAAATACAGGGCTGCAAGTCTGATGGAATAAACTGGAAATCCAGGGTAGAAAATTGGCAGTGTCTGGATTGATGAGATTCTGCTTGGAGATTTTTAGGATTGGCAAGACTTTGTTGGGGTACTTACTGATTCCTATAAAGGCAAAAGCAAGCTTTGTGTTGTTTGAAGTTTTTGACAAACAATGATGTTGATATCTTCAAATGAAAATGGGAAAAACCGTACTCGCAAGATTGCTGTCATTATCTGCACAAACTTGACGACAGTGGGCTAGTGCACAAACTTTGGTGCAAGAAGATGGACATTACTGCTGTATGATAGTGAGAACCATGTGGTCGAACATTGAAGCATAGTTCCAGTAGGAGAAATATGTCTGTGATAAGTTGCCAGCAAAGAGTTTTGGGATAGCATCTTACACTGTGATAATTTTCAGGATTGCTAGAATGTAAGCTGGCCACAATTCAACTTCAGAATCAGTGACTCTCCACTACTTGCACTCCTGTAAATCAGAGCAGTCATGTTGTGGTGCGCACCTGAAATATGGTAAAATACATGCAACGAAACACAGGGTTTCCTGAATGTGTGGGATTGTGTTGTGGTCTGATCAGTTCTGTTTGGTTTCCTGGGCGCCAGGAGTATGCTGGGCTGGGAGGCAATGTGGAGTTCTCCAAACAGGAGCTGGAGCTGCAGGTCAACAAATGTCTCTTCTGGGACACGGTAAGGGGCATTGTGGTCTTCTTCAGCACTGAGAAGATTTTTTTTTTTCCTTTTTAAATGAAGAAACAACTGAGTTCACGGATTAGTGTTGCCATTTTCTGTACGAAGGACAGAATAGGGGCTGTAGTTTAATATTCCCAAAAGTATGATTTATCGTGAAGAATCGGGCAGAACTGAAACAGTTTGTTCAGACTGCATTGCTCTGAGCTTGTTCTGAATGTCTTACTCCTTTCTGTTACTACAGTACAGCACATGGATAATCCATGCGAGCTTCAGAAATTCCACTCTCCACCCCATGGCTGAACTATCCTCACTGTCCACCTTACCTCCCCACCTTCTCTGTTCCACCATCCCTCACTCTACTACATGTTTATCCTTTTGTCATTCTCTCCCTTCCCCTATCCAGACCCTGTTCCCTTTGTTTTCAGTTCATTTCAATTCATATTCAGTTATACTGGAGACAGCCACCAAAGAAACCTGAACAGCGGAGATGCATGTTGAAGTTTTAAGGATTTGAAATAAGAATATAACTTTCTTTTTTTAGTTCTTTTTTGGCCGTATCAAGGATTATTTGGGAACACACAATTAGAGAATCCCAATAATCCATTTAAAATAGACAGGGTTCGTACAGAGTCCTGGAAGTCTGGAAAAAGTATGGAAAAATGAAAAAATCATTTCCAGGGCTGGAAAAGTCTTGGAATTTTCTAATTTGTGGCCATGGGTCTGGAAAAGTCCTGGAATTTTGTAAAAGCTGTGCAAACTTTTTCATGATGTCGAATTTCACTTTAAGTTTCTTTACAAAAACATTGAAACAGGAATAAAAACAGAAATTAAATCATGCACAGTGATGGCGGTTTTCAGATTTCCTCTGGCCGGAGGTTTAGCAGACTACATTTTTTTCTGCAGAGTAGCTCCCCTTTACTGTGAAAAGTGTTGCACATGTGCAGTTGGTACCATTGCTTAACTTCCTTTCGAGTCAACAGCGCTGAGAGAGAAAATAGCGTCGAAGTATTAAAGAAAACATGGGGAAATTTGTGTTTAGCCTAGCCTGGCTAGACAATACAGATTATCCCAAATGGATTGCTCCTGCTTCCGATAGATGCAAGAGAAAAGCATGGTGCCTGCTGTGCAAAAAAGACTTCGACATCGGGAGCATGGGCGAAGCTGCTCTGAAAAGCCACGCGGCAGGCAGCTTTCAGACAAAACGACTCGGACTCCAACAATGACCGTGACTGATTATGTTAGGCCCAATTATTGTGAAAAGTGAGTTCTACATTGAAGAAACGGTTGATTAAAAAAACAACAACTTCAGTATGGGATGCGATCATGCATTGAATGGGGTGGGGGTGGGGGGTAGAGAAAATCGAAGGGCCCAAGGGCGATACACTGGCCTATTTTTAGACACATACATACACACACTGTCTCTAGCACACTCTCTCTCTCTCTCTCTCTTTCTCTTTCTTTCTCTCTCTCTCTCTCTCTCTCTCTCTCTCTCTTATCCAAAAATTTCAAAATTTAAATATGAAATTGAATAGAGAGCACATTGGCTTGTAAGCACTCAGCCATGTTGAACATCCATATGAGAATGAACGGACAGTTGAGAGGAGAGATGAAAGTTTTGGTAAGTATTGAATGCCCTGCTATCATTAAATCAGTTCTTTTCTGATGTGTTTAGCATGGTAATCACATACAGAGGTGCACACATACACACACATTCTGAGGTCTGGAAAAATTATGAAAAGCCTTGGAAAAAGTCTGGAAAAAGTATGGAATTTTGTTTGGTCACATTTGTGGGAACCCTGAATAGAAGAAAAGCATGGACTGATGATGTTTTTGGCTTTCTTTTGTGTCTCATCTGTCGCCACTTTAGTGGCTTTACCCCCATGCTGCTCATCTTGGTCCCCATCCACACCACAGTCTGGCATGTCCTGCGGCAGCCCTGACATTGGCAGTTCACAGGGGGCACTCGGTGTCAAGTTAAGAGGAGGCATTGCACAGCTGAAAGTCGCTTATGTGGTGCTCAGTGGGCATAGACAGATCTTTTTTTGTTTGCTTTGTTCCATACTTATAAGTTTCATTTCAAAAGTCTCTAGAATTTCACATCAAAGTGGTCAGTATTGGCAGAATTAGGGTAGTGTTTGTTATCGTCACTGGTTTCTCGTTCAGAGAAGTCCTGTTAGTCTGGCTTTGTGATGAAGCTGCTGTTTGGAATATGAGGGTACAGCAGAAAGGAAGTACACCTAGTGCTGGCCGTGAATTGGAGGAGGCTCAAGTCGGGTTCACTACATGATACAGCAGCAGTACAGGGTCTTCAGTGAGGGGTGGCTTCAAGGCAGCAAGAGGTGGATTAGCTTTCTGCAGACAGCTGGCGCTGGCATGGGACATGGTCAGAAGTGGCTGTGATGAGTGTCAGGTTGGGTGGTGTGAGCGTCTTCCTAGAGGCAGAGAAAATGACAGGGAGAGAAGGGAAAAGTAGCAAGGCTATCCATTCTTTGTCTCTCACTCTCTTTTTTTTTGCCAGTGTAGGGAGAAAACGACAAAAAAACTTGTATGCTGTCACTTCATCTGTCTCTAGGTCTAGTTCCTGCTCGGTCTTTCAACCCTTTTTTCTCAGACTGACCCTCTTCATATTCATTTTTTAGATAAACTTCAGTGACGTACACCTTCACAGAAACAAATGTAGATGGACACAGTCCTCCCCACAGCCCTCCAAAAACATACGTGTTCCTATGTGCACATACACATGTGAACATACCACACTCACACACACACAAACACACACACACACTCTCTCACACACACAGATTGACACAATTGCTTGTCACATTTGCACATTGGCTCTCTCACACTCAACTACACACAAACACGTCCACATTTTCTCTTTCATCTCATACCTTTCTTATTGAATAACAGGTCTTACAGCTGTCGTTGGCTGGTGGTGTGATGCGACCACTGCATGTGAAGGATGATATACGTATCAACGATCGCTTCTTTCTGGGAGGCCCTCTAACCCTCAGAGGCTTCAACCTCAAAGGGGTGGGCCCACACAGTGACGGTCAGTGCTAACAGTGCTCTTGGGGATTAATTAACAACTATTGGCTGTTGTAGGATAGGTGGGATATGTATGCAGGAAACCCGGCCCCCCCCCCTAATTTTTTTAGCAAAGGGTGTTTGTTCCCTATGTCTCTCTTTACCCAGTTCCTAAATTGAAGGGAAAAAATTCCTTCCATGTCTGATTGTCTAGGGGCACAATTTGGCCTAAAACCGACAACAATCCAGGGAGTAGGGAGTGAGGTGAGGAACGTCAGGTTGAAATGATAAAAAGATGAGAGATGGTGTGTGTGTGTCTGTCCAGAACTTCTGTTATCCATCCCCATCCTCCCTGCCCATCCCTGCAGGCATGAGCATGCACATGCACAGACACACACACACACACACACACACACTCAATCACTCACTCACACACCCTACTGCTTTGGATAAGGTTACAATTCCAAGTCCACATTTTCTTCTGAAAAAGTGATTGTACATAGTCATTCACGCTCTTTGTGAAATTTAGGTTTTCATATTGGATAGGAGATTTCACTGTATTTGATTGTACATAGTCATTCACGCTCTTTGTGAAATTTAGGTTTTCATATTGGATAGGAGATTTCACTGTATTTGATTGTACATAGTCATTCACGCTCTTTGTGAAATTTAGGTTTTCGTATTGGATAGGAGATTTCACTGTATTTGAGTGTACATAGTCATTCACGCTCTTTGTGAAATTTAGGTTTTCATATTGGATAGGAGATTTCACTGTATTTTGGAACTTTCTGTGAACAGTTTTTCTGCATTGACCAACCTCCTTTTGATTTTACCATGTTTTTATTGATTTCACTGCATGTGTTGTGTACCAGTGTTTTTCTTTGGGAGCTCTGGTATATATGTGTTTAAGACAGTGCAAGTAAATGACTGGGTTGTATTAACACTTAGCCCCATAGGAGAGGATAATCAGTTGCTGGATGGAAGCTCAACGATTGTCTTCAAAAGCTTCTGTCGGTCAGTTATCTTCTCTTACAAGCTTATTAACTGATAAAACCAATGATTAAATAGTGCAGGGAAATGTCAATGAAGTCCCTTGTGTTAACAATGCAAGGGACATAAGTTGATGGGACATAAGGTGAGACTCATGGGCATTAACATTGTGGATGAGAACTATCAGATTAAAACAAAAACAAACTTATGTACACTGAAAAAAAACAACAGATCATCGATAGATAGATTTGTAGATGATATCAGAATGGCACAAACAGATCAGTAGATTTTTGGGGGATAACTAAATGAAGAAAATAGTTGCTAAGGACATTCTCAAAGTAAGAATATGAATGATCAAGATTAGCAAGGAAGATTTCTTCGCGTGTCAGTTTGCAGATGTGGCTCTGAAAAGCACAAACCACAGGATCACATTCATTGAAAGCCAGGTTGAATTTGGATTGAACACTTGGATTTCCATGTTGACCTGTATTGCTTTTTTTTTTTTTTTTTGCTGCTCCAGGTAATGCCTTGGGGGCCCAGGCCTACTGGCTGTGTGCAGCCCATGTCTACACTCCGCTGCCCTTCCGCCCGGGGAAGGGTGGCTTTGGGGACCTCTTCCGCACGCACTTCTTCGTCAACGCTGGGAACCTTGGCAATATTAATTTCAGTAAGTTGCACTGCCCTCTGCGGTTGTCCCTGGTTCTGTGACCAAGGATTGAAAGTTACTGTGAAGTCATAGCAGTTAACCCCCTTATTCCATTGCCTCTGTTCTCTATCCAACACATGCACACACAAGGTGAGATGTGTACAGAAATTAGGCAGGCTCAGCTGAGTTGTGTACTTTGAAAAGCAGCGTATGTGCTTCTGTTAATTGTGTAAGAAACATCCCACTTGAAGTACCTCCAAATTGTCACCCCAGAATGAGTGAAGTCATATTAAAGCATTTCACCCTGCGTTAGATCTTGGAGTGTGCAGAATAGTTGTTAGTGTGTGTTTAAGGCACAGAATTGCCCCAATTGCTCACAGTGCAATGCATGTAAGCTGAGCTGGTCAGCTGCCTGTCCAAGTACTGAAGACATGGCACAGCATATGAAGTACTGAGTCTGTCATTCTTGTGACATGGATATGTTTGGGTCTGTTGTTATCAAGCACAGTCAAGGGTATCTGTTAGTTCATGGTGGTTCTGTTGTTATCAAGCACAGTCAAGGGTATCTGTTAGTTTATGGACAAGTGGCTTTGGTAAATGACAGGAAGTTTTCATATCTGATTGCTGTTAAGTTTTAAACATTGTGCGTCTTTGATCACACTTGAGTGTTGGAGGCGAAGTGAGATGTAGCCATATATGCTTTCAACCTAGAGCAACTTCTGTTGGTGATGGACTCTCTGCTGCTTATTGCTGGGCTCATGTGTCATTGAGTGCGATATTTTTATGTAGCATTGTTTGTGGAATTCATTTAAGGCAGTTTTTAACATTTGGAGAGACATGGGAAGTCATGTTGAATTTTTCTGGAGTGTGTGTGTGTGTGTGTGTGTGTGTGTGTGTGTGTGTGTGTGTGTGTGTGTGTGTGTGTTTGTGTGTGCATAGGTACATGTGTTACAACATTTATTTAGTACCAGAGATGTGCTGTTGGCGTAACTTTAACAAGTGTGTTCATTGGGGAGACAGAGAGTATGTGCAACATGTGAAGCGTGAACTTTACATAATTCTCATCGGCTGTCAGTTCCATCTTGACTCATCTCAACATGCTCATTTTAGGAGTGAAGGAAAACTGTACACAACTGATGTGGAAACAAGATACAGAAAACAAGATCTGATGTTCTCTCCATGGCCATGCGATGAGGTTGTGTCAAACTTGTCGGCATCTTGGAGTGTCCGTGGGGACTTTTCAAATGGATGTGGATTCACCCTCTAGAGGGGGGTGGCGACTCACTTTGGCTGTACTGCGAACCACTTGTTGTCATCAGCTGGGTGGGTAGTACATGGTGTCCTGCTTATGTTGAATCAAAGCAGGCATCACTGAACATCACATCAGGGAAGTGACTGGGCAGCAGTGCACAATGTCCTCAGATGCATTGCCATATGATGACCTGATGTTGATTCCTTCCTGGGTGATTGGCTCTGAGGCAGAGGGTGTGGCTGTGTGTGTGTGTGTGTGTGTGTGTGTGTGTGTGTGTGTGTGTGTGTGTGTGTGTTTGGGAGCTGGCTGGAATGAGCAGGTTTAGAGTAGTTTGACTGGTGGGAGACAGAAGATGAGACTGGAAACAAGGAGTGTGGAGTCTTGGAAAATAGCTGAGAACGGCTTTTGGGTGCCATGCTTCATTTTTAGGCCTTCCACGTGGGAGGTACTGTGTGTTAGGGCATCCAAATTGACAGCTGGTAAAACTTGTCCAAAAGACATCACAGAGGAATGTTTTGTTAACCTATTTGACCTGTCCGCACCAGATCGCACAGAACTGGAATTTTTGACTAAATGAGAGTATTTGATAAAGAAAATTGCAGTTTACAGTAACATAACTATAGTGAAATTAACCCCAAAGACTGGTTGAGATGTTGTGGTTTGAATTTGATGCATGGTATGGCAGCCATTTTGAGGAACATGCGGTTAAAGATGTTTGTACTTCAGGTTCTTTATTCTTCTTTTGCAGTGCACTTTCAGTATTCCCCAGTGTTCTAAATTTTTGAGAATTGAGTTAACGTTGTATATGCATGAGTGATATCAAGTCCACTCTCTGAACAAGAATGGTATATATTCTCTTGATCAACAAGTTATGTCAGAGCATTTGATCACAGAAAATAAACAAACATGATTTCAAAATAATTTCTTAATTTGTTTTGGATAATTCCAACCTGTTTATGGTAGATCAAGGCCTGATAAAGCAGCTATTTTTGCATGCACACACACACTCTCAAGACACACACACACACACACACACACACACACACACACACACACACACACCAGAGTTATATGATTTGACCAACAGCTTCTTTAAGGCCAGGTTACTCAGGCTAGCCTCTGGTGACTTATTAGAGATCTATATATTAGACCATAAATTAATGCACCACGCTTTTAAACTGTGGTCATGATTTTTGAGTGCTCTTGGGGCAGATGTCATAACCAACGGCTAAGCCATGGAGATCATGTAACTTTTTTTTTTTAACAGACGATGTGGCAGGGTCGGTGAGGGAGATGGGCCAGCAGTTCCGCTGGGCGTGCGGGGGAGGGGTGGTGTTACGACTGGGTAGTGTGGCCAGGATGGAGCTCAACTACGTCATCCCCATGGCTCTGCAGCAAGGAGACAGGTAGGGAGAGAGTGGGCCTCGAACACAATGAGTTCATGACAGGTAAGGAGAGAGAGTGGGCCACGAACACAATGAGTTTATGACAGGTAGGGAGAGAGAGTGGGCCACGAACAGAATGAGTTTATCACAGGTAAGGAGAGAGAGTGGGCCACGAACAGAATGAGTTTATCACAGGTAAGGAGAGAGTGGGCCATGAACACAATGAGTTCATGACAGGTAAGGAGAGAGTGGGCCATGAACACAATGAGTTCATGACATGTAGGGAGAGAGTGGGCCACGAACACAATGAGTTCATGACAGGTAAGGAGAGAGTGGGCCATGAACACAATGAGTTCATGACAGGTAAGGAGAGAGTGGGCCACGAACACAATGAGTTCATGACAGGTAAGGAGAGAGTGGGCCACGAACACAATGAGTTCATGACAGGTAAGGAGAGAGTGGGCCACGAACAGAATGAGTTCGTGACAGGTAAGGAGAGAGTGGGTGGTGGACACAATGAGTTCATGACAGGTAAGGAAAGAGTGGGTGGTGGACACAATGAGTTCATGACAGGTAAGGAAAGAGTGGGTGGTGGACACAATGAGTTTATGACAGGTAAGGAGAGAGTGGGTGGTGAACACAATGAGTTTATGACAGGTAAGGAGAGAGTGGGTGGTGAGCACAATGAGTTTATGACGGGTAAGGAGAGAGTGGGTGGTGGACACAATGAGTTTATGACAGGTAAGGAGAGAGTGGGTGGTGGACACAATGAGTTTATGACAGGTAAGGAAGGAGTGGGTGGTGAACACAATGAGTTTATGACAGGTAAGGAAAGAGTGGGTGGTGAACACAATGAGTTTGTGACAGGTAAGGAGAGAGTGGGTGGTGAACACAATGAGTTTATGACAGGTAAGGAGAGAGAGTGGGTGGTGAACACAATGAGTTCATGACAGGTAAGGAGAGAGTGGGTGGTGAACACAATGAGTTCATGACAGGTAAGGAAAGAGTGGGTGGTGAACACAATGAGTTTATGACAGGTAAGGAAAGAGTGGGTGGTGAACACAATGAGTTTATGACAGGTAAGGAGAGAGTGGGCCATGAACAGAATGAGTTTATGACAGGTAAGGAAAGAGTGGGTGGTGAACACAATGATTTATTACAGGTAAGGAGAGAGCCATGAATACAATGATTTATTACAGGACAGGAGAGAGCCATGAATACAGTGACTTTATTACAGGACAGGAGAGAGCCATGAATATAGTGACTTTATTACAGGTAAGGAGAGAGCCATGAACACAGTGACTTTATTTCAGGTAAGGAGAGAGCCATGAACACAGTGACTTTATTACAGGTAAGGAGAGAGCCATGAACACAGTGACTTTATTACAGGTAAGGAGAGGGCCATGAACACAGTGACTTTATTACAGGGCATGAGAGAGCCATGAACACAGTGACTTTATTACAGGTAAGGAGAGAGCCATGAATACAGTGACTTTATTACAGGACAGGAGAGAGCCATGAATACAGTGACTTTATTACAGGACAGGAGAGAGCCATGAATACAGCGACTTTATTACAGGACAGGAGAGAGCCATGAATACAGTGACTTTATTACAGGACAGGAGAGAGAGCCATGAATACAGTGACTTTATTACAGGACAGGAGAGAGCCATGAACATAGTGACTTTATTACAGGACAGGAGAGAGGCATGAATACAGTGACTTTATTACAGGTAAGGAGAGAGCCATAAATACAGGTACTTTATTACAGGACAGGAGAGAGCCATGAATACAGTGACTTTATTACAGGACAGGAGAGAGGAAGGTAGCAGGAATAGGACTGTATGACAAGAGACAGGCAGAGAGGGAGTGTTGTGGTGTGCAGCAAAGAGACTGGGGGAAAGGAGGACCTTACCACAGACAGGTAGGAAGAGGAGTTTTGTGAAGTAGGGAGGCAGGGAGAGCAAAACTGTAAGACAAGAAGACGGACAGGAGCAAAGAGACAGGAAAAGTAATACTGTATAAAAGGGAGACAGACAGGGAGGAGTGGTTTTGTACAGCATAGAGCCTGTGAGGGTAGGACTGTGATAGGGAGACAGATAGGGAGAGTGCTCTTGTACAGCTAAAAGACAAGGAGAGCAGGACAGTATAACTAGGAGACAGGTAAGGATAGTGGTCTGGTACAGCAAAGAGAAAGGGAGACATATAAATGTGTATGGTAGAGAGCAGTACCATATGTTTTTGATGTTCCATTGTATTAATTAGTAAAAACAAGTTTTTCTTAATATCTGTCCTTTTTTTTGTCCAAAGGTGAGGGGGGGGGGGGGGGGGGGGGGTGGGGGGGGGGGGGGGGGGGGTGAGAGGGGGGGGAGACACTGAGATTTTTCCCCTTTGTTGAACACTGTCTGCAGTGATATTTTATTATACTGTGTTTAAACAAAAACTTGCATCAAAATGCTGTGGAAAAAAAGAAAGTGATGTGGGCTGAGAAGTTACGGATCAGCAGAAACATGTAATTAGATTTGGAACAGTCTATGATTTACTGATCAACAGAAACATGTAATTAGATTTGGAACAGTCTATGACTTACGGATCAACAGAAACATGTAATTAGATTTTGAACAGTCTATGACTTACTGATCAACAGAAACATGTAATTACATTTTGAACAGTCTATGACTTACTGATCAACAGAAACATGTAATTAGATTTTGAACAGTCTATGACCAAGATGTCAACAAAGGATTGTCGACAGTATTCCAACAAACATTTTAACGGCAGTTGTCAATGGTGTACCTCAGTAAAAACAAACAAACATTTTTCTGAGCCTCCTCTTGTCATTGCACCTAGATCTGGTAGTGAGGCAGTATCCATGGCATCAGCACAGACTGCATTCCATCGATAGGTCTGGTAGTGAGGCAGTATCCATGGCACCAGCACAGACTGCATTCCATCGATAGGTCTGGTAGTGAGGCAGTATCCATAGCACTAGCACAGACTGCATTCCATCGATAGGTCTGGTAGTGAGGCAGTATCCATGGCACCAGCACAGACTGCATTCCATCGATAGGTCTGGTAGTGAGGCAGTATCCATGGCACCAGCGCAGACTGCATTCCATCGATAGGTCTGGTAGTGAGGCAGTATCCATGGCACTAGCACAGACTGCATTCCATCGATATATCTGGTAGTGAGGCAGTATCCGTGGCACTAGCACAGACTGCAGTCCATCGATAGATCTGGTAGTGAGGCAGTATCCATGGCACCAGCACAGACTGCAGTCCATCGGCAGAATCATTGGACTGAAGCCCACTCCTGAGTTCCTTAGGCTGTAGTGAAGGCATTCAGGTTTAAGTCTCGCCTCTCACCCTTACAAGGCTGTACTGCAGGTATAACACTTCATGGAGCTGTTCTGACTTGTCCTGGAAAAGAGATTCAGTTGTAGCTGGAAAGGTTGAGTCAGAGGTCAATGTCTTTGTGATTCAGGCAGCATTGTCTTTAGAAAAAAGGGTGGGAGATACAGACATACTCATCCTCTTATAAAACGTAGGGAAGGCATGGAAGGCGGTGGGATTGGTGTAATTGAGCTCATCAACAAATCTCCCTGGCTGCAGAATCGATGGATGTCGGCTTTCCCAGCTGAATTCCCAGGGGTCATCCAGTGTGAGTACTCTTGAAAATCTCTGGTCACTGATTTTCTTTTTTACAAAGAGATGATGGCGTGTATGGACCACAGCTTTATATTTCTGTCCTGATTGAGACACTTAGTGAAAGGGCAAACAAACAAGGCTTTACACATTTGTAATCCAATATTTCTGTTGCTGTAGTCTGAGCAGAGGCATGTATCAAACTTGTGTACTACTTAACTATGGAAAATTAACTTCCCAGAAAGTGATGACGTCATTTTTCCACAATATTGTGTTTGTTGTCATTGTTCTAATATTGCCTGACCACTTGCGTACAAGCTTTCATGCGGCATCTATGTTATCTACAAGAAAATAAACCCAGTCGAGTTTGGTATTAAAAGAATTGTTGGGAATTCGCCAATTCAGTCATCTCAATAGTGCAGATATATTACATTTTTCATGACAATAACTAATTATCAAACCTACAGCCCCATTTGTAATGGCCGCTCAGCCTTGCCGAACACATTGCTGCCAGACCAGCTTTGCACAGATGACATTCAGTTGGCCGAATACAGTGCGGTTAGCTGGCTGGTGCGGAGCGGCCTGCAGAAAACATTCCTTTCCCTCACCTGCATTCACAGCTTGGTCTCTGCAGCTGTAAACTCCCCTGCAACTCAAAACTAAGTAACTTGCTCTGAACAGCCGTGGGACGAGTTTGATAACTGTGTCATGCAGGCAGCCTGTGTCCATCTTCAGAGAATTAAACTCTTTTATTTCAGCCTGTGGGATATTTCTGTGTCAATGGCTCAGCACCACTGGGCATCAGTAATGGGAGTTGGACATAGACCTCAGGGTTGTTTGTGTCAAACACTAAGCTTTTTGACATAGACCTCAGGGTTGTTTGTGTCACATGCCGACTAAGCCACTGGGCAGCAGTAATGGGAGTTGGACATAGACCTCAGGGTTGTTTGTATCAAACACTGGCTAAGCTTTTTGACATAGACCTCAGGGTTGTTTGTATCAAACACTGACTAAGCTTTTTGACATAGACCTCAGGGTTGTTTGTTATCAAACGCTGACTAAGCTTTTTGACATAGACCTCAGGGTTGTTTGTTATCAAACACTGACTAAGCTTTTTGACATAGACCTCAGGGTTGTTTGTTATCAAACGCTGACTAAGCTTAAGGCATGGTTTAAAGTTGTAGTAGCATTTGAAAGTATGAGAGAGGGGAGAGAGAGAGGGGTGAAGAGAAATGGACAAAAGAGGGCTGTGCAATCGCTATTTTTTTTTCCCCTCACCAAAACAATTTGCTGTTTACTGGGCTCTTTTTTATCTTGACCTAATTCTAGCCATTTGATTTTGCATAGAATGCGTCTTTCCTCTCACTCCAACCCCCTCCCCCCTCCCTCCACCACCCCCTAAAGAAGAACTGTGAAATTTTAATAAGAACATTGTCTTTGTATGTTCACAGCGTCAACCCAGGTCTACAGTTTGGCATTGGCCTGTCTTTCTTGTAGCACTGCCATGGAGTCCACTAGCCCAGAAAGTGGGACGGACCAGTTTACAGGACTTGAGTGAGTTCTGTTTCTCTTTTGGCTGGGGACAAAAGGTGAACGGGCCAGATGGCTGAACAGGGCTCTAGGGTCTGCCTGTCTTGACAGTTTTTAAGGTGGACGTACATTGTCATACACTTTGCCAACTTTTGCATGGATTTTTTTTAAATTTCCGATTGGGAAAATCCTTGTTCCTGAATGCATTTGCTTTTTTGTAAAGTGTTGATTTTTTTGTACAATCCCTGATGAAGGTGGAATTAAAAGGTGTTTATCTTGGGAGTATTTGTTTGCAGAATGTTTCTTTTGGTGAGGTGGATCACACTGTGTAAAGAATACTGTACCTGTATACTGTACATATTGTTAGACAGAAACTTTTTTTTTTGTAACGGAGATGATGAATATAGGTGGAATAGATAGCACTAGATCTCACATAATTATGAGAGGCGTGATGGTGTAGTGGCTATCGTCACAGGCTGTGGTGTGGGAGGTGGCAGGTTCAAATGTTACTAATGAAGTCACAGGATTGCATGGCTGGCCCTTGCCGGATTCCACCAAGAATCATTAAGCGTGTTGTGAGCTCAGACGAAAAGACTGGAACCACACAGTGGACTGAATTTTTTTTTTTTTTTTTAAACACATTTTAATGGCTGCATCTCTGAGAGTGATCCTCCAGAGTTCCTGACCAACGCTGCGGCTGTCTGCGTCTTTCTGGCCTGGTCGACACCAGGAATGTGAAAGGAAGTGTAAGGCACAGCCATGTCATCATGGCAGACCAAAAATGTACAACATAGGCGTCCTCATCTGTGCCGTCCTCATCCTCATGAACTAAAAAGGCCTTGTTTCAAAGCTGATTTTGCATCATGCTTTTATGATGACCTCGGTTTGGATTTCTCCCCTTCGAATTCATACGTGCAGGGGTGGGAATTCTCCTCGGATCCGCGGAATTCCGCGGTAGAAGCAAAAGATTTCCTCGGATTTGAAATGTTATTTCCTCGGAAAATGAAATTCGCGGAGATAGGGCCTACCTCTTGTTCGGTTACGGTCGATTTCGGTAATCAGATGGCCTGTCTAGTAGGATACAGTAGGCCTATATCCGGCGCTAAGAACTGTGGGATACATTCAAAAATGGCGTACCGACGAGACATCGTAAAGCGCGGGCTTCAGAAATTTGACGAAAGCAACATAAAAAATCCATGGAGATGGGAGTGGATGGAGAAGACGGCAGACAACGAAAGGCTGTGTACATTCATGAGAAAAATTCTGGCTCCTGGACTCGCTTTTTGTTCTCTGTGTGAAAAAGAAGTCAACTACTCCAGTCGTGGGCTTGTTGCACTGCAAGACCACGTGAAATGTGCCAAGCACAAAGAGCGTGTCAAACTTCGCCGGGAAAACACCACACTTGAAGGAAAGCACGTCTCTATCTCTCTCTCTCTCTCTCTCTCTCTGTCTCTCTCTCTCTCTCTGTCCCTGTCTCTCCTCTCTCCCTCCCCCCTCTCTCCCTCCCTCCCTCTCTCTCTTCCTCCCTCCCTCTCTCTCCCTCTCTCTCTATCTCTCTCTCTCTCCCCTCCCTCCCTCCCTCCCCCTCTCTCTCTCCCTCCCTCCCTCTCTCTATCTCTGTCTGTCTGTCTGACTCTCTCTCTCTCTCTCACTCTCTCTCACTCACACACACACACACACACACACACACACACACACACACACACACACACACACACACACACACATCTCTCTCTCTCTCTCTCTCTCTCTCTCTCTCTCACACTCACTCACACACACACACACACACACACACACACACACACACACACACACACACACACACACACATTCACACACACGCACACACATACATATATATCAGAGAAAAAGTTAGAGGATAACAAGATCAGGTATATATATATATATATATATATATATATATATATATATATATATATATATATATATAATGCACACACGCATTCACACATGCACACACACACACACACCACTTACAAACACACACACACACACACACACAGAGTATATAATACACAAAATTGTATAATGCACACACGCATTCACACATGCCACACACACACACACACACACACACACACACACACACACACACACACACACACAGAATATCACACACAAAATTGTATAATGCACACACGCATTCACACATGCACACACACACACACACACACATACACACACACACACACACACACACACATACACACACACGCACATACACACACACACACACACATACATACACAGGACTCATCCGGATGTGAATCACAGAGGGCAGCACCACAGTCCAGCTCAGGAAAGGACTCATCCAGTAAACGAAAGCAGGCATCCATTTCAATGTTCTTTTTTTCAAAGTAGGGTGAGTATTTTTGTAATGTTTGCATGTGATCTATAGATGAAACCGTGCCCAAAAAAACCATATTTTATGCTCTCTGAATGTTTCATTTATTTGCCCAAAATACACCAGATTGCACAGATATGCATCCTTAAGAAAAAAAATTTTCCGGGGGGGCATGCCCCCGGACCCCCCTAGATTTCCTCTTTTTTGTCTGTTACCAGTTCCCACCCCTGTACGTGCAGTGAGGTCAAAGCGGAACTCTTTCTTGTCGACAAGTGTGTGGGGAGGGTGGTGAAGTGGAAGGGATGGCAGTCTTCCTCTGGAGGATGACACTCCTGCTGGATCATTGACTTAGCAGTTAGAAGGTGGTGTCCCTTCCCACGTTGGATCAGAAAAGCCACCACTGAGCATCGCCAGAGTAGTGCAGCAGCAGTTCAGTGTCTTCTCTCAGGAGTTGCCTCTTGACAAGCTGGATACTGGTGGCTCCCAGGAGACTGTTTGAGCTAGGACTGGGACAGAGTGATCCTGCCTGTGGCTGTGTGTGGGGAGCTGCTGAAAGGGTGTGGAAGATGGGAGCAAACTCCTGATAGTGCAGTGAACTAGCTAGTTGCAAACTCCTGACAGTCCAGTGAATTAGCAAGTTGCAAACTCCTGATAGTCCAGTGAACTAGCAAGTTGCAAACTCCTGATAGTGCAGTGAACTAGCAAGTTGCAAACTCCTGATAGTGCAGTGAACTAGCTAGCTGCAAACTCCTGACAGTCCAGTGAACTAGCAAGTTGCAAACTCCTGATAGTGCAGTGAACTAGCAAGTTGCAAACTCCTGATAGTGCAGTGAACTAGCTAGCTGCAAACTCCTGACAGTCCAGTGAACTAGCAAGTTGCAAACTCCTGATAGTGCAGTGAACTAGCTAGCTGCAAACTCCTGACAGTCCAGTGAACTAGCAAGTTGCAAACTCCTGATAGTCCAGTGAACTAGCTAGTTGCAAAGTGAGGCCACTGCCGGCGGAAATCTAAAGACATCGTAAAAGTTCATGTAATAAATCTGCCAAACATGAACAAACAGATCCCAAGATAAAACATGACGCGTTTCAACCTGATAAGTCTTCTGCAGGCAAGATAAACGACACTGGGGACAAGGAAAAGGAAGAACGAGTAATCGATTATCTTCAATTTTGTTGTCCTGAGTGCTCTTTATCTTGCCTGGAGAAGACCAAAGAGGTCGAAACGTGTTGTGTTTTGTTTTGTGATTCGTTTGTTCATGTTTGGCAGATTTTTTTTACATAAGCTTTTAAAGATTTGTCCAGTGAACTGTTAGCCATGGACTAGTTTGTATATGACACAGTGACTGTTTCCTTTTTTTTTTATATTTCAAATGAAAATTTCACTGAAAAGATCTTTTTGTATAAGCATTGATTCACTCAAAAAATGTCTTTCTCATGTTTGCTGCATTTATATGATATTGGATTGGAAGATTAAAAGCATGAAGAAAAGGATGAAGAAAGGATCTGTTCCTGTGTCATTTGAAGAATTTGTGTCATTTTCATAATGGTTTGTTATTTTATGTTTGAGACTTTTTTTTTTGTTTCACCATCTCACAGCTGAACTGTAAGCATAATCAGAGACCAGTGTGGCTTGGACTCTGAAATGAATATACTTTGCATCCTTAAAAAAAAATTTTGTGTGTGTGTAAAAAGATGTGATCAGTTTGTGAATCAAAATATCACTGTCTGAAGGACTCAAAGAAAAAAAAAAAAGACGACAACCAAAAACAAGATTTCTTTTTACCGCAGATCTTCTGTGAACAATGAAAAGTGTCTTTGAGGATGCTCATCAGGTTTTAAAATACAAAAAAAAAAGAAAAAAAGTAAAAAGAACAAAAATCTACAACGTTTCTGTCATAGACCTTCTTCAGGACTTGTCACATTCTCAAGTCCTGAAGACAGTCTACGACAGAAACGTTGTAGATTTTTGTTCTGTTTTTTTTTTTCTTCTGTTTTAAAGTCTTCTGCGAATCCTCTAAGACATTTTGCAATCAAAAACTAATGCTTGGCCGGCAGCCTTGTTGACAGCTTCTCATCGCAGTGAGAGAACCATCCTTCATCCAGGAACCTTTTGTTCAGTGGCTGTCAGCAGATTGAATGTTTGGAGTGGACTGAACAGAAACAGAGGGAACATAGCCTGTAGGTTCAAGTTTTAGTTCTGTGAATCTGGGCTGCCAACAACCATCCTTTACCCCCAACTTATGACACAGGTAAGGTTTGTAATTAAAAGTCCTGGACCGCAGCCAACGAGAGATGATATCTGACCACCACCACCACCTTCCCCTCCCTTCCCCCTCCCACCTGTCCTCCCCCTCCTTTTCAAAATGTGTGAAGTTGTAGAAAGACAGAATTTGTTTATTTGACATGAAAAATCTCGAGGGGGAAAAAACCCAATAAACAAATTAGCTTTCCACCAGATCAGCTCAGCAGATCTCCACATCAAAATTATAGTTTCAATGAACAGCCAGAAGGAAAAAAGGAAAGTTTTAAAGAAATCTGACCTAAAAAGCCTAGAGAAGAGGAAATTAAAAGCCCGTACAGCAGTCTGTGAACCCCATCATGACAGTAACCAGTGGAAACTTACCTGTTTTTCATATTTCTTTACTCTTCCGTTTGTGGTTTGTGATGAACCCAAACAACATTGAGAATCTGGATCTGAACAGTGCTCAAACAACGTACAGTGTGTATATTTCTGTATTTCCTGTAGGATTATTTCTTCTAGCACTCACATTTCCCAGTCATATGACCCCCTTCACCTCCACCACCCATCACCCCACCTCCCCCACCTCCCCTTACACCTATGTGATTTTCTATCCCCCATTATATGGTTTATATTAATTTCTTGGCGGAATGAATGTGGCTGTGATCTGATTCAGAAATCCCCTTTAGGAAAAAAATGTTTTTCTTGGGGTGGGGGTGGGGGGTGGGGTTACAAAAGTAAACTGTGGATTGAAGCCATCCACAGGCGACCATGGGGTCACTACACTGAAAGACAGAAAGGTGAGCAGTATGAATTCACGTCTTGAGATTTGGATGTATTCATTCCAAGTGCATTAGATATGAAGCAAGCGAGCCAAGATATAAAACGACAATATGATGTTTAGTTTTTCAGCAACTTTTTTCCTCCCTACATTTTCGTTTGATTTCATTTACTATTTCTCTTTGCTGGCTGCTTTGGGGGTGCTATTGGATTCTTTTTTGCACCCTTGGTGGTGAGAACACCGCAGTATTATGGACTGTGGTGTGTCTCTGTTTGACGCCAGGAGCGCAGACACAACCAGCCGTGTCTCCCTGATGAGTTCCGACCCAGCGGACGAAAGGCCTCGGAGCAGGCAATACAAATATATCTGCCTTCAAAAGGGGCGATGGTTCCCTTATGCAGCTAGCGAAGAGTTTTCATATCTGTATATTTCTTAATTTCATGTTCCCAGTTTCTTCATCTGCAAACCCCCCCCCCCTCCCCCCCTCCTTAAGTCCAAATCTTTGCCAAGTCATTACTATAAAGACAGTTCAGTTGTTGGCCTGCGCTTGTTTTCCCCCACTATTAGGTTGTTCGTCTATGTATTTGTCTGACTTTATTCAAGTTTGAAAGGCTGTGCCAGTCTTGAATAAAAGTTACTCTGTGTTAGGTTTTCTTATGGGAGCAAAAGTTACCCCACTTGTTTATTGTTTACTGTTCCCTGCCTCACTTCATTTCCAAATATGATGTTAAATAAAATGTATTTTTGAATAAACGGCACAAGGCTTTCGCAGATGATCAATGATGAAAAAAGGTTCACTTTTTTTTTTAAACAGTAGCATCATGTATTGCGGTCCTCGAGAATTAACCTACCTGACTTTTGACATGAAACAAACAAAAAAAGACTTTACGGAGACATGCATTTTGTGAGCATTACAGATTACTGTTTCCTATGCGGTCACCGTGAAGCTTGGCTCTTTGAAAGAGTGCAGGTCTGCTGATGCAGGTGGAGGAGACACAGTGATCAGGTGTGATCCTAACAGGAAGAAGGAAGTGACAGATATTGATCCTGGTTCTGACTGACAGTGATCAGGTGTGATCCTAACAGGAAGAAGGAAGTGACAGATATTGATCCTGGTTCTGACTGACAGTGATCAGGTGTGATCCTAACAGGAAGAAAGAAGTGACAGATATTGATCCTGTTTCTGACTGACAGTGATCAGGTGTGATCCTAACAGGAAGAAAGAAGTGACAGATATTGATCCTGGTCCTGACTGCAAGTAGCCTGCACTTCTTTCAAAGCGGGAAGGAGCAGCAGAAAGGTATTCTTAAACCTTTTTTTCTCCGTTTATGTTGTTTTATTTTACTGTTGCACATGTATGGAAGACCATATAGTTCACTTACCTGCTTCTGACATCAGTCGTATTGGTGTAATGATGTAGAATAGGAAATGGGTGTACCAACCAGTGATCAATGTATTTTCTGTCATACACAGAACCTGAACAATTAAGTAGTGGGGGAAAACAGAACCTGACACTGAAGTCTCGTTCACCATTTTGGGGCAAACAGGCCTGCTAGGGGTTGTGATGAATGAAAAATATCTGAATGCATTCAAGTTACAAATGAGTGAACCATTAGACATAACATATTTGCTGATATTTGCACATTGATCCTATCATTTATTTCATTATATTAGTAGCGAAACACTCTTACTCTTCGTACTCTTGCTGAAAACGGTAGAAGTAGGCTGAAGAAAAGTTCTTGTTTGGTTTATGAAATCAGGTCACACACATTCTGAAAGGCCTGAATCAAGAAAACTACATTGGTGATTTCCGTACACTCAAGAACCATGAACGAGTTTTCTTCTCCTGCAGGCTTTTCTTTTTCCTGTCTTCTTTTTTTTTCCAATATGGGTACAACATTGCAGAACTGACTTTTTGAACTTAACTATAGAAATTTTGGGAATGCCTTCACCTTTAGACGTTGTTTTGTTTCTGGCTGGGCACCTAGGGCACTGACAAGGATTTTGCTCAGGTGTGAGGGCCTTGATACCAGAAGCTGGGGAATTCCAGACCAAGACTTGGGTGACCCACAAGTCGGCACCAACTAGTACCAGTGTAATTTATGCAGAATTTTCAGCTTCCTCCTCCTCTTCATTCTTCAGTTTGGAGCTCATCTTTGGGGAGAATTTTATGTATGGAACTGGCTTTAATTCCTTCATTCAGGTAACCACATTCTGTCTTCAGGGATATCTAAACATGGCACTGGTCTATGTGTGAATGTGTGTGGTTGTGTGTGTGTGTGTGTGTGTGTGTGTGTGTGTGTGTGTTCCTGTTGGCACAAGAAGGCCTACATTTTTTAAAAAGAGGAATGGAATTGGTCATGAGTACAGGTTTCTGTAGCTGAGTTGTTAATTCTGATTTTTGTTTCAAATGAATCCACACAAGGAACCTTGGTCTTGGAGGGGCATAGAGTCTGCACAGGTGTTCCCTCTGAAGAGTTAATCTCCTGTAGCCTTGCTGTCTTAAATAGGGATCAAACCCAGAATCCAGAGCTTGATCCATTTGGCCACTTTTTCTGTCAGTGCTAGGGAATACTAGACTGGCGAAGTGTTTTTCTGTTTCAGTCATCTGACACTGGCATAAATTGCAGACTTTTTTGTCTTTAAAGCCTGTTACTAGCTGAATTACTGTGCCTTTTGTTCATGACAGTTAAAAAAAAGATCATAGGTTTCGTAGGAGTGGGTGTGTTGTGTGGATGTAGCTGTACATTTGTGAGATTAATGCAGACAGTGTAATGGGTTTGCCCACAAGGTAGTGGTAGTGTGAAAAAGAAAGGTGTCATCTGCTCAGTGCAGAAACAGCAAATACAGGTGTTCTCAGTGTTGACTGTTTGGTACACACAAACTGTGTTAGAGGAGGTATGTGACCTGTGCTGGGAGGGGCTCAAAGTGTTGAAGATGGGGACACAGAGAACATCACCTGTGCATCTTTCTACACCTCAGCTGTCATTCTGTCCCTATAGTTAATTCTAATTGATAATTTGATGTACTAGAAAGTTACGTCCTGGTCATCGCACTCCCCAGTGTTCTAAATGAGGGAGCCGTTGAGGTACTATTTGTCAGTGTCTGTCGTGCAGACAGAGAGAGACAGACAGACACAAGAGAGAGAGAGACAGACAGAGAGAGAGAGACAGCAGAGAGAGAGAGAGACAGCAGAGAGAGAGAGAGAGAGAGAGAGAGAGAGAGAGACACTGACACTGACAATTTTTATTGCCATTGGCAAGTGAGTCCCGTTGGCAAGGGGGGTTACAACTGCTACATTAAGAGACTGTGATGAAGACATGAAATGTAAAGAAAAAGAACTTGTACAATTCCAGAAATATTTGAAATTTACAATGGACAACGTCCTCTCCTCCCAGAGAGAGAGAGAGAGACCAAGCTTCCCCCTCCATGCATGTGACACATGTGTTGAAGGACAAGTTATAATTTTCAATGAATATTGTCTCCTTCCTGTTGCATACATGCTTTAACCCAATGATGTACCTCCCGGTTTTTGCACTTGCACGTGTGTGTTTGTGTACATTACTGTATAACGTTCTAACCACTTCCCCCTCTGTCTTTTACTGCCTTGCACTGAAGTTGGATGACTTGTGAAATACAAACATTTCTTTCTCACTGAGAGCTTTTTAGGATGTGGGTGTAGTTGTAAAATTCTGTAATCTGTTTGGTTATTGAAGGAATTCTGATTCTGGAAGCTTCAGAAATAAGGTTTGTGGTTTTGAAAAGAGCTTTGCTTTGTTAAAAGAAAATCCCTCGTCTTCGGTATTCTCAATCACTGTGTGTATTCAGTTTGTTAACCATCTACATAGTTGTCTTTGCCGAGCTGGGGGTAATGTGAGGGGCAGGCATCTGCTAAATGTTGCCAACAAGACCTTCCCAAATCTTTTTGTGGATGTCTGTAGTCATCCAGCTGTAAACCCAGCGCTCTGTGGTCCCAAGGCTTACCAGATGTGGTGGATTAGTCTGCATGCAGTGACTCTGTAATGAAACTAACTGCTGAAAAATGGGAGTCGATGACATTTTCTGTTGCCAGTGCAGGCTCATTGATTGATTAAAAAAGCTTTGTGTTTGGAGGTGGCTTCTCACCAACAGTAAGCCCCTGCAGGTCAGTTTACGTACCCTGAATAAATGTTTCCAGATCATCATCATCATCAGGTCGTCTGAAACCCTTGACATCTAAATGGCTAAAGGGAGATGATTCATGTGATCCTGGATACCAGTGAGATCTCCAGTGTGTCTGGAAACATGACAGTGATGCTAGTAGGCTGTATGGACTAGCTGCAACTGGTTTGTAATGGATTGTTTAATGGGGGTGGAATGGGGTGTGTGGGTGTAAGGATGAGACACCCAGGTCCATATGGTGAGGAACAGAGGGGTTTTTACAGAAGTTTTAGCGTGTTAATCACCCACATTATAGTAGATCAGCACATTTTGTTTGTTTGTGTATACATATATTTTTGTTTTGTTTATATCTGTTAAAATATGGCCATTATCTCTTATCATGAGGATATGATTGCTTGAAGAATACATGAAAGCATGTATCCTAAACAAAAACCCAAACAAACTGAATGGGTCAGTGCAGACTGAAGGTTCTGTGGTATCATTTAACATGCTGTTTGTCTTCTAAGAAGTGCCTCAGTCTGGAAACTGCAGAAGGCTTTACAAACCATCATTCCCGTGGAGGTGTACAGTAGGTAAAGATCATAATTTCCCCAACCCCCTTATGCAGCTGAAGAGAATTTTGTGTGCCTGAGTGACGGTGATTGCTGTGGATGATATTTTAGGCAGTGATTGAGTGTCGGTACAGGAAATAAAGGAGTGGAAAGGATGGGTCATGGCTTGGTGTCTTTCTCTGAACTTTTCCTGGTGGTCTTGGTGGCAGCTGGCCTACCGTGCTGACTGCATAGGTCATGAAATGCTATGATGACTGTGTCCATGTGATAAAGTGCAAGTGTTGATGTCAAGCTGAATCGTGTGTGGTTGTCTTGAAACTCAAAGCTTGGGTGTGGACAGAATGGGAAAACCATATTTTATATTGACTGTTAGAGGTAATGATGTGCTACATCAGGGAGAATGCTAGATTGGAAAGCCAGCGGATAGTTTGAAAGGAAAGCGCATAGAAATTGTGCTAGTCAACACAAAGTTGAGCTTTACACAAGACTGTATTCATGTGTGTGTGTGTGTATGTGTGTGGGTCTGTGTGTGTGTGTGAGAGAGAGAGAGAGAGAGAGAGAGTGTGTGTGAGAGAGTGTATATGCGAGTGTGTGTGGTGCGCGCACGCATGTGTGGTCTCGTCTGTAGTCATAACAAGCACTCCTTCAACAAAGCCAAGACATTTTGTATTAACAGTTTAATTTTTCCCGTTTAACAATACATTAAAAAAGAAATGTGTATGCCACTGCATAACAGTTGGCACATATGTGATAAAACAAACAAACAAAAGTTTGAAAGAAAGATACAGTTATTAACTGAATGATCAAGTTCAGCCAAGGTAAATTCCAGGCGCTTGGACTGATGTCATTTTCTCAACAATACATGAATCATATCAGCGAGTCAAAATGATCAGTCTGAGAAATAAATAGAAATGAACAGCCGCCTAGCAGAGGATGGAAAGTTACAGCCAGGGTGTGATGAATTCATTGTTCAGTAACAATTTTCTTGTGCACACTTATAGAAAAATATCTGGATGCCTTATATGTGGACAGTGAAACATGAAAACAAAAAAATCTTTCTTTGTCCACATATAGTGCATCCAGCTCTGATTGCGTGTGAATAAACACAGAGGCTGTGTTACGGTCGCGACCATGGTATCAACAGTTCTGTTTTAGAAGGGAAAAAAAAAAGGGCAAAAATATTGAAAACTTAAGGTTTAGAGGCCCCTTATTATTCACGCCAATTTTCACTGTAAAGCCACTGTTAAAAGTCGCCTTACTCCTACCATTGCAGAGTGGCAAAGGAAACCATTGTAGAGACCTAGGCCTTAGCACACTATCAACAGTCGGAGGAAACTGGTAAACAGGTGTGCCGCACCGTGGTGACTCTTCACCGAGTTAGGTGAAAAGAAGAATTCTGTAATGCTGGTTAGTAATGTTCATGTACAAGTGTGATGTTCAGGAAATTATTTCACTAAATGGACTTGTCTTTGCCTTTAATCTTGTTGCGTGTGGTCGATTGGTCTTTTCCTACATATGTTGTAAAACCACAACTTGGTGCGGGTGCAGTCTAGCACCGTTATTCTTTCTGCCAACAATGTAGTTTATGTCATAGTGACTGCCTGGCGGCCGTTCTAGAGACAAAATCTTGAAAAGGAAAAAAGAAAATATTGAAAACCAAATCTCAGTCTCACCAACTTTCTACATAAAGCATTTGTCCCCCTTGGATTGAACAGTAAAAGTGTCTGACCAGTGAAAATCAGGGTAAAAAAATGATGGGGCCTCTACAAAAGAAAAGGTATTTGAAGATGAGGCGCTGAACAACAAAAAAAAAAAGAAAAAAAAAAGAAGAAAAATCCAATGTCAATAGTGTCTGATTAAAACTGAAAGCTATAACTTTGTTTTGAGATCCCATTCATCTGATTCATGTTTCACAGCTGATGTGAATATGATGGAAATGAGCAGGTACAAGGTACATGGTGTAAAATGTGATCAACAATCAACAGTTTCATACTCCAGGAAAACACCGGGTACACAACAACAACAACAAAAAAAAGACCAAAAGAAAAACAAATCATGATACATTCACGTAGAAAGTGTTTCACACACACGGACATAACTCAAAACAGAAATCTGATCAAATTCACAATTCACTGCAGCGTTATTAATTTCCTGTCAAAATCTCAGTTCAAACAAATTCCAAACAGTAAACCTGAATTCCCAACTCTGAAATCAAATGCAGCAGTGATAGCTGCCATTGTATTTGGAGCGGTTCAAAATATGGAATTCCTCTCCAACCTGGTGAAAATGAATAGTGTGTAATGTGTGTTAGAGATGGGGTAGAGGGGGAGGGGATGGTCAGGGGAAAAAAAGAAAAAAATGTCGGTTATACATGCATGACTTAATTCTATACCACAATCATGTAGCGAGACAAGCAAGCAAGCCACTATATTCTCTCCACGTAAGCTGTCAGACAGTTAAGCCCCTTTGCAGGCTGAACCGCCTATGTTATGTAGAGCAAAAGGCTGAAACCTTACCAACTCCTGGAGAGAACCCACACTGACAGTACCAAAAAGCTGCTAGCAAGGTTGTTTTTTTTTTGTCAGTCTCACGTGCAAGCTGGTATGTTGATAATTTCACCTACCAAATGTCCCTTTGAAATAACTCTGTTAAGCTTTTCTCTCTTGCTGAATACTCTTTTTTTTTTAAAGCAGTGATTTGCTTAAACCTCACATTCAACTGCTGCGTTGGTTAAATGCCGTGATACTCTAGCTTTCTAGAACTCGATCTTCAAGCTATGGCCCCTGTCATGCCTAAGTATCCACTTATGATACCATTAGATCAATCGAAATAAAGCATGTACACAAAACGGCATGACGAGACAAAACAGTTGAAAATGGATGTACAGTGGAACATCTCCCAAACTACCTCCTGATAACTTTTTTGCAATGTGCCATGCATGTCCTGGTGGTGGTAAAGCAGGTGTTCTAGTCGGCTGTGCTGGTGAGTGGGCCACGGCAGTCAAAAAAATGTTTTCATTCGCCGACAGCTACAGCCACAACTGAAACATGATTACATTCATTAATGGAAGAAGGAAAAAAAGATAAGTATTTTCTTCTTCTTATAATAGAGATGGTATTCTTGATGCAGACAACTTAAGAAGAAGGAATGTCGGACATTTTCATGTCAGGCAGTCAAAGTTTCCTGCTTTTCTTTTCAATGTCACAGTAGTGTTTTCGTGTTAGGTAAAAGGTATTTTAAAGCATACTGAATGAAATATTTATGTTTTAACCCTTTCCGCTGATATATAACTGTAGGCTTCTACACTCGTATCTAGAGCCATAAAATAACATTTAAAAAATCATCCTGTGCCAAGCACAGTCATTTGTTATGTGGCATCCATCACAAAAGAAGGGGGCAGTGTGCGTCTGTGTGTGTGTATGTGTGTGTTCATTTGGAGAAATACGGAGAGAGGGGTGTGAAGGGAAGGGAGGGGCAGATTGTCACCAGAAGACTTCATTTCATATATGCATATGCAAAATTCCGTCCTTAAAAAAAAAGAAAAAAAGAAAAAATGCTGAGAGCTGCATTAACAAAAATCTGATAAGTTCAAACAAGAGTCGACCAGCCAGCTAGCCTCTCAAACACGATCATCATAAAGTTTTGCACAATAATAGTAACTGTCTTGAAAAAAAGAAAGAAAAAGAATTAGGGCCTGATACAGTGGTCAAACATAATCACCATGAAAATGATAATTTATTACCCATGAAGACAATCATGAAAACAGTTCAATATGACTCATATGCAGAGGTGTCACTGTGTCAGGCTAGGCCCTGTAAAGACTTCACTTGCTAAGGAGTCAAATGCTGAACATGAAATGATTCTCTTTTAATTGTTTGGATCTATATACCTTTTTCCCCCTTCTTTTTACTCATTAAAATGACATCTTAACAGCATCAAAATGGTGAAAATAATGAGAATGACTTTTCACATCCTAAAAACCAACCATCCATTACTGTTTTGACAACCGTGCTAATGGCCTGAAGTTAGGGAAAGACCAACAAGTCTTTGTCTGTAACATCATTTTCCTCAACCAGAAGGACATACACTCGTTTGAACATTGTCATTCTATCATCTGGAGTCTTGACTTTAGCGACGATAATTAACTTTTTCATGATGTGCAATGTATAGTGACTGTTTAACAGCCCCCCCCCCCCCCCCCCCCCCGTGCCATGGGGTTAAAAATCTCCCAGTTTCCTTTCAACTAGTATTGTAAATATTTACATTACTTCGTTTGATCTGTTCAGCGTTTTGGTATTAGCTAAACGGTACATGAAAGCATCGCGAGAGGAATGTTCATGTTTTACTCTTTCCTTTGATATTATATAACCTTAGACTTTCATGTTTGTAATGGGAGGCATAAAATCACAATTTTTCCAATGCGAAAGTATCAAGATTTAAATCCCTGCAGAATCATGAAATAAATAACATCGCCGATATATTACAAGTTTTTATATTACATATATATGTATATGATCTCATGAAGAAAGGAAAACCACATTCCAAACCTGACTGCTGAAAAAAAAAAATGTAATACATGTATCTACCAGCAGGGCACCCGGCGTTGCCCGGGATATGAACATTCTTTGCGATACTCACGCGACGGCAAATATGTATTAATTGTTTTGATTTACAATCAATTCCCCCCCCCCCCATCTTCCCCAATCATTTTTCTGGCCCCTCTCATTCCTCCCTTTTCATCCCCATACCCTGTCCCATCCATGTTGCAAAATTAATTACCGAATTTTATCAGTAATGGTGTAAATTTAGAAAATAACGGTTTTTAACGGTCAGTGTTAAGTTTTGGTTCGAAAATTTGCATAACATTGTTCAGCGCTTAAAACTGTACGTGCATAAGGAATTTTATCAAGAAGGTGTAAATTTAGAAAATAACGGTTTTTAACAGTCAATGTTAAGTTTCGGATCTTAAAAATTGCATATCATTGTTTAGCGTTTAAAACTGCATATGTATATCGAATTTCTTCAAGAATACTCTAAATTTATAAAATAACGTTTTTTAACGATCAGTTTTAAATTTCGTTTGTAAAAGTTGTATATCATTTTTCGGCGTTTAAAACTGCACATGTATACCGAATTTTATCAAGAACAGCCTAAATTTTGAAAGAACGGTTTTTAACGGTCAAATTTAATGGTCATAATGACTATCTAATGACCCTATGTTACCCGCTGGATGTTCCTGTAGGCTTATGTCAAGTTTGGTGGTGATCCGATGACTCTCATGGCCGCCAACCTCGGATCAGGTTTTAAACAGTTTTTATAGGGTTTGGTGTTTTTAACGGTTTTCAACTGTTTATAATAACGTTTTTTTACTGTCAAATAATGGTTCTAATTTTTGAGAAGTAGCCCTGTACCTGTGCAATGTCACAACGGCTATTTGATGAAAAGCAGAGGAAAAAGATGTCTTTGAAACCGTTATAACAGCTTTTTAACGGTTTGATTTTTTAAAAAAGATTAGCCCAAAACCGTCCTCGGGTCACAACAGACGTACCTGCCAAATTTCATTACAATCGGAGCCGTTTTTGAGTCTATAGCGTACACACACGCAGACAGAATTTGCCATTTATATATTAGATAATAGACAGCCCCCCCCCCCCCCCTCCACCAAATAAAACAAAAACCCCAAAACAAAAATTAAAAGATACAAACAAATAAACAACCTCATCCCCCCCTTTCCCCCCAAAAAAACCAAAAACAATAAAAAACCCAAATAAAACAAAACACTTAACCAACCCCCCCCCCCCCCCCCCCCCCCCCCAAAAAAAAAGGAAAAAAAAAAGAAGGGAAAATTGTGGTTGTTTAAATGTATAAGCGAATCACATTTGTGTCTAAAACTAAAGGAAATTCTTTCAACAAATATACATGTAGATATATAGCTTTATCACTTCAAAAGAAACAACAAACAAATGGAAAAAAAAAAAGAAAGTCAGATGAAGTCCTTGCAAAGAATGTATCCTTATGACCTGTGTAGTATTACGTCAGCAGCAAAGCCTTTTATGACCTCTGATGACAAGCATACACATCTGTATACTGAAAGAAGGCTTTCTTTTCCAAACCAGCAGTTTAGAAGGTTTTGCCCCACCCCCTCTCCCCAGCATTCTTTCCTTCCCCTCCTATCTTCTACCATCCACATGATTCATTTCAAGTAATTGTAAATACATGGGGGGTGGGGGGGTGGAAGGTGGGGGTATGCGACTTTTCACACACTTGTGATGATTTTGGAGGCTTGGCTTGCTTGATGAAGAATCTGAACACTACTGTTCCATGTCTGCGAGCGTTAGCCGGAAAAGTAATGCTCATGCTAAGAGTGCAGGTGTTGCCTTGTATGAAATGAAAAAAGAAAAGCCTGACGCAAAATCATTTATCATAATCATTTATCATATACAACTGTGTGTGTGTTGTTTGTATGTGTGGTGTGTGTGTGTGTGTGTGTGTGTGTATATATATATATATATATATGTGTGTGTGTGTGTGTGTGTGTGTGTGTACGAGTGTTGTGTGTGTATATATATGTATACATAGAAAAGTGTAGCTGTTAAGCCTAAAACAGTTTTTAAAATGCTCAACCCCTTGGGAGCAACATTTGTTTAAAAAGGATTAAAACGAAGTCTAAAAGCATCTACAGATATATATATCTATAAACATTCTGCAATAAAACTTAGTTCACACAAATTTAGCTGCAAACAAAATTTACTTTGAAATGTTCATCCCCTGCCTTTTTCTTCTCCCTCTCCCCCTTCCTCTCCTTCCTGGACTCACCCCTCAACGACCATCCACTGAGCAAATCCTGCAGCTCTTAACCACACCGTCTTTCAACCACTGCATTTGAAAAACTTTGTTTCAACGATTCACGGCAAAACCAGCCTTCTGCAAAAGAGAGGGGAGGGGGGGATAATGCTTCATCAAAGGGAAAAAGGGTGAACTTAACTTGACAAGTCATTTATGTCAGTCCTGCGACTGTTTAAACTGCAACAATCAGTGAAACGCATGTCATACAGAAGACACCACCATTAAAATATTTAAGTTCACCGGGTTTGAATTAATGTACAACATAGATACACGCTCATATTAGTACTGTTTCTTGTTCCTAAGACACTGTACAGCCGTGCTGAGAATGTGCCACCTGCTGGACTAGAAGCAGATATTTGCTGATGTTGCCACTATGCCTTTCCCTTGTGCTGATGTTGCCACTATGTCTTTCCATTGTCTATGACTTGGTACACGGCAAACTGTCATACTAGCAACATCGTTTTACACCATCTCCAATAAACAACCTTTTTTGTCTTTGTTGTTTTCCTATGCTCCTTCATTTTCAAATTTATTAACGCTTAGCTGATCACTGTTTTGCAGTCAAGGCGATAGAAGGAAAGAAAGAACTCTGAAATACAGTATGGGCACCCTAAAGTTCTGTTAAAATGCACTTCATGGCGACTTGTGGACCTGCAGCATGCACAATACCTGTATACAGCCCTCAGTTTGCCTGCTGATGTCACTGTTTGACAGACCCAAGCAAGAGACTGTCCACAGTGACCGATGGAAGAGAAGCTGCCAGCAATCCTACAGATTGTTGTATAGGTCTACAGGCCATCGGGCTGCCATAGAAGACGTTCTCCCTGCATCAACCTAGAGACTGTACCAATAACAAATAAAATACCTGATCACTTTTTCATGAATCAAGTAGAGAGTAGGAGTGGAAGCTGATATATCAGACAAACTGTCGCTGTCACATTTAAAGGTGTGCCAAGTGAGAGAAACCAGCACAGAGTCGCATCCCAAACAGGCCAAATCCAGAATAAAGATTACATCCTGAAGAAGAAAGGAAAAGCAAACCGCAGTTCATGACATGGCAGCTCAACCATCCACATCGGTCCTTGCAGACAGTGCTGAGAGGGCTTGCCATTCTGATTTTCTCACTTCCACGTTCTGAAAAATCGTAAAAAAAGAAGAAAAAAAAAAATCAAATACCAATACATACAAATGCCACATGTGCAAACAGACACTGCAGAACCGACATGTAGCTACAGTCCACCCTGGTCACTGTACAATTGTCATTACCTAGTGACCAGCTTGCAACAAAACGCCGACATGTAAATCATGACCAGAAAAAAGCGGAAAAACAGAAGACAGTAAAGTCAGCAGTACCTAAGCATACAGCGTATGTAACAACATGGTGTACATATGTGATTCATGAGAACGTTTCCTGGACTCCTCCTCCATGGCACACCATCCACACCAGTAACCAAGGCGCACTGTCACACGGTCAGTCAGGGAAGTAGGACCTAACCCTTCCACCTCCACAACCACTCGTGTCATTCCTTACAGCCACGGTATCATCTTATCACCAGTATTTGAGGTTATCAAGTTAACGATAAAACGATGAAAAAAACACTATCCAACAAAGCAAACACAAAACACAAGAACATCTGAATCACACACATTCCAACCATCACAAAAACCCATGTTCACGAAATCAAATTCTTTACAATCTTCATGCTAATGAGCACAGCACATATCTGCAAGTGCAAAACACAACAAAACCTAATTCACACATTCCAACCATGACAAAACAAAACAACATGTTCACGAAATCAAGTTCTTTCCAATCTTCAAGTTAATGAACACAGTACAAGTCTACCCACAAATGCATACAATGTTTTGTTGAACCAGTAAACCGACATGCTTGAACATTTGAAGGTAAAATTTCACTCTCGCCACTCACATGGCGGCTTTACAAAAGGAATGAATGGTTCCAAACATGTTGTGCTTCACACTCGCAGTTCAACCCTGAAAAGAAGAAAAGGGCATAAAATATTCATCAGTACACCACCCAACACACTGTAACAGGGCAGCAGTATTGCTGACAGGAAAGAACACAACAGCAGCACAGACAGAAAGATCAGGTTCAGTGTGTACATCGGATGTTATCGGCTCTGAACTACAAGTCAAGAACTGCTGAAAAATGCACATGTTCATGACTTTGGTTTTGTTTATATAATATATTTGCAAACAAACAAAAAAAGCAAAAATCAGGGGGGGGGGGGGGGGGGGGGGGGGGGGGGGGGGGGGGGGGGGGTGTAAGGTGGAAGGAACAAAGAAAATGAATAAAATTTCAGGCATGCACATTTCCACTCCCACGGCCCCATCATCTTTGCACCTTGATCCCCCCCCCCCCCCCCCCCCCCCCCCACTCTACAACCGCTACTTCCTCATCCCTTCTCCCACGCACATTCTGTCAGGCTCCCCAACATATATTCCCTCACTCTTTCTACCCACACACACACTTTCTCCCACTCTCAACTAAATTTCTATGAAACATATCAATGAGTATGGGGGAAAAGTATATACAAACCACCCCAACATCATACTTACACTTCATTAAGATTAAATGCAAAAGTAAATCTTCAAAAAAAAAAAAGAGAGAAAAAAATCATTCTGTCTCCCCTACCTCCTATTCTCATCACTCCCTCCCCCCCCTTTTTTTTTCCTTTTCGTTTTAAAGTATGAAAAGCATGCCAGACAAGTGGTGAAAGCATAAAACGGAAAAATTAACCACTGGAAGAACAGACATAACAAACAACAGTCAACTGATGGATCAAAGCCATCTCCCACAACAGTGGTCTTCGGTTCCACCCCTCACCCCACCCACCCCCTTGTTACTTTCTTAATAGCAGACACAGAACTTGGACTTTTTCCCTGCATTTTTGTAAGTGTGTGCATGCACACTTCACAGCACAGAAAAAACACTTTTTTTTTATAATTTGAAAAGGTAATACATCAGACACTTACAACACACTTCATGAGCATGTAACCACACCCACACCCACATGCACACATATCTCAACACATTAACCAGGCCAGAAAGATGATATGTTCTGAATATACTGACAAATGCAGCCCAGAATGTCAAGTAGGAAGACAACTTTAAATATAGACTTAAAAAAAAAAAGAAAAAAAAGAAAAGAAAGGGAATTACTGAGTTCTTTGACAGTCGAAAGAGAATCCAGAGGAAAAAAAGATCATATCACAAAATAAGATCCCGATTTCACCAAGGCCACGTTGTCCACTGTCAACACATCCCTCTTTCCTTTCAGTTCCAGGGAATAAGAAATCTGGTAGTTGAAGAAGAACCACCGTCTCCATACTACTGACACTAAGTCAGTCCTACCCCTTGAGACGGGCTGGACATCGGGGAGCCACAGAGGCCCATCATTGCTCTCATCCTCTGACACATTGTGCAACATGATATAGATGACCTTCCTTTTCAAAAATGCATTACAACTGTACACTCTGACACATTGTGCAACATGATATAGATGACCTTCCTTTTCAAAAATGCATTACAACTGTACACTCTGACACATTGTGCAACATGATATAGATAACCTTCCTTTTCAAAAATGCATTACAACTGTACGCTGATGACATGAAAAACCGGCCCGATAGAAAAAAAAAAGAGGCAAAAATGAACCACTGCAGCCTATAATTGCCCCCACCCTTTCAGATGTTATTCAACACGGCACATATAACCTTTCTTGTCATAACTGTGGCAGAACTAAATGTAATGTATGCTAATGACCGAACAAGCTGGTCGGAGATTAGAAAAAGTGGCAACTGAGAGTCAAACCTTACACTCGCACAGAATTGAAACTAGAACCCTCAGAATAACCCTGGTCTTTCAAAATACACTGGAAATGATTACATATACAGAGACCTTGGTTGGCTCCTATTGAAATATCTAATGAAATCAAGATTTGCAATTTCTTTAACTTGCACAGATGTCTGCTTGAACACAGCACAAATGCAGTTCAAAAATAGTTTTAGCAGCATCAGTTTGATTTTTTTTATATATAAGAAAAAAAAAACCCAAACCACCAAGCTCATGTTAAAAAAAAACCCCAAAACTCTCCATTCATTTGTTTATGTACAAAATCTATTTGCACAAGCTGACGTGGAAACTGTGGGGATGTTGGACTATATCACCAGCAACCCCTCCCACAGTGGTAGAGGCAACATTCGATTTTGATCATCATGTCTATAACGAACAACACCGACAAAATATTACAGCATGAAAAGTGACAGAAAAAAACACCAGTCTGGCAACTGATTTGTTGTATACACAGGGATCAAGGCTCATTACTGGTGCCACTGGATGTGCTTTTGTTGTTCCTGACTCAAATATTTAAGAATCTTTCAAATCAAACAAGGGCACATCAACTCTTAATGCAGAATTGTCACAATTTCAGAAGCCTGTCTGTGTGTGTGTGTGTGTGTGGTGTGTGTGTGTGTGTGTGTTTTAATTTTTTGTTATCAACAACCTACCCAACCCCTCATTTCAACAGAATCTTTTTTCACCTGTGACCCCATTCCACCCCTCCTCCTCCCCATGCCCCCCCCCCCCCCCCCCCCACCCCCAAATAACAATTTTACTGGAAATAAATGTTCACTCCAGGTGATGGGATGTTCTTCCAAGTCCCCTCTCCTCCACCCCCCCCCCCCCTTCCCTTTACAAAATCTGATCTTTAAAGTATGATCCTTGTGCATGTGACGGGTTTCCTTACATCTTGACCACACTTTTACCCCTTGCAGGAATGTGAGAAGTTAAAGGTTAAAGTCCTGTGGACTTAACAACCATAGGCTCAGTAAACTTCTAGAGATTCATCATGAATGTCACCAGCATGGCGCTGAGGAAAATGTGCCCATCCCTTTTCTGGCTATGGCTTAATCATCCCTGAATTGAATCAGGTACCAATGAAACAGCTGGGTGGACAGAGAGAGTTCTGAAGCCTTGAAAACCTGTACCAATCAAACGGCTGGGTGGACAGAGAGAGTTCTGAAGCCTTGAAAACCTGTACCAATCAAACGGCTGGGTGGACACAGAGAGTTCTGAAGCCTTGAAAACCTGTACCAATCAAACGGCTGGGTGGGCAGAGAGAGTTCTGAAGCCTTGAAAACCTGTACCAATCAAACGGCTGGGTGGACAGAGAGAGTTCTGAAGCCTTGAAAACCTGTACCAATCAAACGGCTGGGTGGACAGAGAGAGAGTGCTCAAGCCTTGAAAACCTGTACCAATCAAACGGCTGGGTGGACAGAGAGAGAGTTCTGAAGCCTTGAAAACCTGTACCAATCAAACGGCTGGGTGGACAGAGAGGGGTGCTCAAGCCTTGAAAACCTGTACCAATCAACGGCTGGGTGGACAGAGAGAGAGAGTGCTCATGCCTTGAAAACCTGTACCAATCAAACGGCTGGGTGGCAGAGAGAGTTCTGAAGCCTTGAAAACCCGACCACATGAGTGGTTTGACCTCTTGACCCTAAGGTCTACAGCTGAATGCTCTATCCATAAGCAAAGTTTTGGTTTCTAAAATCCACAGCTTTTAATTTTTAACCAGGTTTAATATAAATCAAATACAGTAAAGAAACATCTTCCTGTTATATTCACCCACTCCGTGGTTTAACTTTAGGCCTGAACTCATACATGTGACTTGTTTTGTGATTGTGAGGCCACGGACAAATAAAGAGCTAGATGATAATACATTTACCTTTTTCACTAAACATTCTCTATTTATAGTCATATCATATATTTTCTACATATTTACATTTAAACAACAATTTTACCTCAGATCATTTATATGTACCTTGATATTCATCTTTCCTGTTCAAATAACTCCCCCCCCCCCCCCCCCCCCCCCCATTATTCTGACAAATGTCCCATATCATGTGTTGCAGCCGGAGACATAAACCTTACAAACCTTCCATAGACACCTCAACAACATGTTTACTTCTTTGATTCCATTCAGTGCCATGCTTTACTACCCTGATGCACAGATCTACTCCTGCCATTGTGTGCTGAAGCAAAAGCTGACTGTAACTTCGCAAATTGTATGTAAAATCTGACACGAACCTCAGTAAAACAGGCTAAGCACAATGTTCTGATTTAAGAAATTTTAAAGGTGCCTTTTCTGAAATGTCAGTACTCTAAATCAGCATGCCCCCCACTCCTTCAGCTCCTCCTGCCCCACCCATTCCCCCCACTCCTTCAGCTCCTCCTGCCCCACCCATTCCCCCCACTCCTTCAGCTCCTCCTGCCCCACCCATTCCCCCGCTAAAAATTAAAGCCTATGGAACTATTACATGTGTTCAAAACTTGGTAATCTGATCATAACATAGGGAAGTGATAAAGTTGTAAAGTGTAGCAAAACATTCTTTGAAACCATCAGTTGTTTCTTTTCAGTACCGCCAGGCTGAATGAGGTGATAACAGTTGCTTTAATCAGAGAATTTTTGTGGTTCGCGCACAAAGCAGAATTGGATAAAAAATCTCTGGATTCCGCGCCTCCAACAGACTAGCTGAATGAAATAATTCACACCGATGTAAGACGTCACAAACATGAAAAATCCGACATCACAAGAACCACACTTGTCAAATCGTTAAATAACAATCATTGACATGATGACTGTGATCAGTATTGATAAAAACACATTAAACAATCAAGAAAAAAAAAGTGAAGCACAAATTGCTGGGCATGCACCATTTCCTCCCCATTAGAATATTTTTGGTAGTTTGGTGTGATCTTACATGCTGCATTAGTACAGAGTGTAATACAAGCAGTGAATCCCACACTGGAAGTTGCAGGTCTTTCCAACCAGCCTCTCTAAAAGAGTGAGGAGGACCAACACTGCTTCATCTGGTGAGAACTGAATACACTGACGGTGCAGAAAGTTTTCTTATTCAGTCATTGATTTTTTTGTAACCGTCTCTGCTCATTCTTCAGTAAGCAGAGGATGGGAACAGTTGACCTTATCCAAATGATCCAAATCAAATCACTTCAAATGATCCAAATCATATCAATTCAAATGATCCAAATCGTATCAATTCAAATGATCCAAATCATACCAATTCAAACGATCCAAATCATATCAATTCAAATGATCCAAATCATATCACTTCAAATGATCCAAATCATATCACTTCAAATGATCTAAATCATATCAATTCATTCACACTGTCTTTTAAGCATTGCAAACAAATCTCTCAGAAAAAGAAAAAGAGCCTATCAATGTCAGATAAAAAAAAGTCACTTATTTTTCTTTTATGATTGGTTTTCAAGCTGCTTAAGCAAGTTGGAAATTACAAGTTCCTGCTTAAAAACAAACAAACAAAACTAACCAATCAACCAAAAACAAACACACTGGTCAACACCTTATGTCTGCTGGGTCAACAACTTATGTCTGTTGGGTCAACAACTTATGTCTGTTGGGTCAACAACTTAAATGTCTGTTGAGACAAAATGGACAATAAAACGTACACTGAAGTAGGGAAAAAAATAGACAAACTACACCAAAAGGGTATCCACAATCCTGTGGACAAAAAACAAAAACAAAACAGCATTAGAATCAAAATCCACACAATTTTTCCTGTTTTCAAAGAAACCTCCTCCACATACCCCTGGCCCTCCCCTTTTCCAAAGTTCACATTAGGATCCCAGACAGCAAGGGTCTTAGGACCCACCTAGGTTCTGGCTAGATTCAGCTTGTTCAGGCTGGAGCTAGCTAGAACCTAGGTGGACCCTAGTACCCTTGCTGTCAGGGGAGCAGGCTCCACCTGCTCTGTACTCAAAAGGGCAAACCTTTTGGCTTCCAGCTTATTTTGCTTGTTTCTGTACATAGTCAAAGAGCTCATAAAAGATCACCTACCATATTTACACGCTATAGGGACCATTCCCTTTCCCCTGCTTTGATAAAACACAAAAAACATCCAAATCCAACACCTTCACAATAAGACCATTTGAATGAAACCAAAGCTTTGTACAGAACTTGAGCATTGAACCTGACACCTCGAAGTTGGGAAGCTGAGCTAGCCTGATACCTGTCTTTTTCAGGCTGCCCAACTTGTTGCTCAGAAAATGCTGCAAAAATCAGCAAACGCAATGTGAAACTACAGCTAGTCTCCTGTGAGTCATGGTGCTGACCATGATGTTGGGCGATGAAAGATGACACCTGATGCTGACCATTGTTATCTCTCATGGGTTGGATTCATGGACAGATGAGTGTGTGTGTGTGCTGTGCAGTGCATGCCATAGCCTGTGTATAATGTATACAATGTACACTACATCTACCAATCAGGGAAAAGTTCAGGTCTCCAGCAAAGGCATCTGGAACCATTAACTGACTTCATCCGATGCGATTTCGATGCCACTGGCACGCTGATGAATCCTAAATCTCAGCCTTACATAAAACAAGTTCATAAAATGATTTTCCTTTATCACAGGTGAAGAGCCTGCACTGTAAACATCCATCACCGGTACCCAGGCCTTGGCAACAATCATGAAGCGGTAAGCATCAATCTGGTATCCACAGGAGCTGACTTCTTTTAACCATCAAAACCAAGCATTGAGCACATTTGTCAAATACCCAGAGCTTTTGCTGATATTTGGGGCCAATCAAAAAGGTTTCGGAGAGAGAGAGAGAGAGAGGGGACAACTCTGGGTCATGGAGATCAGCCTTTCTGAACCAGCAGTAAAGCACTCATCACAAAATGCTACAAACTAAGGCACATCCACAAATCTGACTGTAAAGTGTCTAGCCCACAGATCAAGACAAGACAGTGTGCCCGGCTATTTCCTCCTCTACAAATTATGCACCCTGCTGATCAACTGAATGTTGACACAGCGCAGCAAAGCCAAGCAAAAAGTTGCTATCAGGAAATGGTTGTGGACTGGTATAGCGTCGATTATGTTGAAGACATTTATTGCCAGTTATGCAGGTGACAAACCAGGACAGCTTGACCATTCACCTGACCTCTATGTGTGTAAAAAATGTACACTCTGGTCTGCTGCTCCTTTTCGCTATTTTTTCAAAAGCAAACATTCACTGAAACTGATACTTCACAAAATCTGCCCGTATCTATTGCCGCTAATCACAAAATTGAAAAACAAATGCACAACCACCAAAAAATCTAGTAAACAGAAAAGAACAAAAACATGTACACATATTACATCACAAACACACCAGTGTATTAGTCACAGATCACTTTAGAAAAAGAAAGAAAGAAAAAGCTGTTGCAGAGCAGTGGTTAAAACCATGAACTGCAGGCCGGGAGGTGAAGGGTTCGAGTACCACTGCAGGCATTTATTTATGGAGTTTTCTAAACCTCACTGACTGCCAGCAGCGCAGAGCTGTTTGCGCTATGGGCTCAGATAGTATACTGGAGTCACACAGCTAATTTCCATAGATTGCAAAATGAACCGGAATTTGAAAGTACTGTTCAGATTTCCTCACCAACACTGTAGGTGTCTGCATCTCTTGGGCCTGGTTGACACTGGGATACATAAAGGCAACACAAAGCACAGCTCAGCAAGTTCTCTGTGATCAGAAGGGAACCCTACAGCATCACTTTCATTGATCACACACTTGTATTCTGTGGTTCTTTAAACCCTGCCCTTGTGGCAACCTTGGTATCAGCTTCCTCTCCATCTCCATACACTCTGTAAGTTTGCGTCAAAAGTCTTCAGTATCGGCATGTTCATGGAGATTGTCTTTGGACTGATGTAGTCACACCCCCTCTGGAGGAGGCACTCACTCGCACTAGCTCCGTGACTAAAGAATGATTGTCCTCAGTTGAGGACTTCAGTTTTAAGTTTGGTCAGAAGAGACAGCAATGAAAAAAACCACCAAAGTGCTTTCCTGGCAGCAGAGTAGCCTGTCCTCTGTTGGGCTGCTGCCCGACAAACCTGATAACCCATTGCTCTCCATGGACTGCTGGTCCTGAGACCGCCGCAGGATGTTCCCGGATGTGGCTGTGTAAGAGATGGCCAGACTAAGTGGTAAGTACCGCCAATGACATTGACAAACAAAGCACAAGACAAGACACGATGCATTTCAACCACTTGGGTCTTCATCAGGCGAAAAAATAAATCACATTTAACATGTGGGACAGTACAAACTACGAAAAACAAAAAAGGGGAATGAAAAATGACTTATCCGTAATTCTTCATGAAGGCGGAAATGACATGAGGCCAGGGGGATTATGGGAGAGGAACAGAGGGGGGGGGGGGGGGGGGGGGGGGGTTGCGTCAGGGGAGGTGTGTGTGTGTGATATGATAGGGTTGTGTGTCTAGTTTTATTAGGATGGTATGATATCTTTGTGATGGTTGTGGTAATGGTGGATAGATAATGATGAAAAAAAAAAAAAAAAAAAAAAAAAGGGAGAGAAGAAAGGTGTGTGTGGGGGGATTTAAGGGGAAGGATCAAAACAAAATTAAGATTAGATAGATGGAGGGTTGCTGTAACTACTGTATGAAGTGAGTGAAGAGGATGTGGTGGTGGTGTATGTAAGTGTGTGTGTATGTGTGTGTGTATGTGTGTGTGTTGGTAGGGGATATTGCCAACTGATGTGGAAGAGGTGGGTATGTGTGTTTGGTTATTGTTGGATATTGATGCCTTGGGGGTGTAGTGTGCCCAGTTTGGAAATGAGATGGGATTCTTGAGTTGTGCGTTCAAAGCTGTCACTCTGTGACTGCCAGAGTGCCATAACTTTGACATGGTCGATGTTGTGTTGGGTGTGGTTGAAGTGTAGGGCGACGGGTTTGGGTCGGTGGTGGCGGATATCAGCCAGATGTTCAGCGATGCGTGTTTCAAGTGTGCGTGACGTTTCCCCTATGTAGATCTTGCCACACAGCTGGCAGTGGATGGCATATATAATGTTGCGGCTCTGACATGAAAATGTGCGTTTGACTGTGAAGGAGTTTTTGGGGCCCTGTAAGATGGTGTCTGGTTTGGTGAGGGATTCTTGAGTTGTGCGTTCAAAGCTGTCACTCTGTGACTGCCACACACTAAAGACAGCATCCCATACTCACAATTTCTCCGTCTCCGCAGACTCTGCTCCAGCGAGGAAGACTTCACTACACAAGCAGCCAAAATGTCACAATTCTTCACCAACCGCGGATACCCCAGTTCCATCATCAATGCAGCACTCCGCCGCACCATAGCTGTATCCAGAACATCTGCTCTGGACACCCAGCATCCAACCAAGACAGACAGACCCACAGCCTACCTCCTCTACCACCCGCACACCCTCCCCATCTGTAGGATCCTCAAATCCAAATTGGCACATTATACATAACCACAAACCCGCCTTCCATACCAAACCCATGATCACATTCAAACGTGACAAAAAACCTCAAAGACCTCCTCGTGCGATAAAATCCAAACCCAACTGCAAAATCTGCCCCTCACCAAACCAGACACCATCTTACAGGGCCCAAAAAACTCCTTCACAGTCAAACGCACATTTTCATGTCAGAGCCGCAACATTATATATGCCATCCACTGCCAGCTGTGTGGCAAGATCTACATAGGGGAAACGTCACGCACACTTGAAACACGCATCGCTGAACATCTGGCTGATATCCGCCACCACCGACCCAAACCCGTCGCCCTACACTTCAACCACACCCAACACAACATCGACCATGTCAAAGTTATGGCACTCTGGCAGTCACAGAGTGACAGCTTTGAACGCACAACTCAAGAATCCCATCTCATTTCCAAACTGGGCACACTACACCCCCAAGGCATCAATATCCAACAATAACCAAACACACATACCCACCTCTTCCACATCAGTTGGCAATATCCCCTACCAACACACACACATACACACACACATACACACACACTTACATACACCACCACCACATCCTCTTCACTCACTTCATACAGTAGTTACAGCAACCCTCCATCTATCTAATCTTAATTTTGTTTTGATCCTTCCCCTTAAATCCCCCCACACACACCTTTCTTCTCTCCCTTTTTTTTTTTTTTTTTTTTTTTTTTTTTTCATCATTATCTATCCACCATTACCACAACCATCACAAAGATATCATACCATCCTAATAAACTAGACACACAACCCTATCATATCACACCACACACCTCCCTGACGCAACTCCCCCCCCCCTCCCCCCCCCCCCCCCCCTCTGTTTCCTCTCCCATAATCCCCTGGCCTCATGTCATTTCCGCCTTCATGAAGAATTACGGATAAGTCATTTTTCATTCCCCTTTTTTGTTTTTCGTAGTTTGTACTGTCCCACATGTTAAATGTGATTTATTTTTTCGCCTGATGAAGACCCAAGTGGTTGAAATGCATCGTGTCTTGTCTTGTGCTTTGTTTGTCAATGTCATTGGCGGTAAGTTCTAAAACTCTATTCCTGATCTTGCTTCGTTCGCCGCCTTCAGTCACTCCATTTTGAAAAAATAAGTGGTAAGTAATGCCACCATGGGAGGCAGACGGAAAACTAAAACCCAACAAACACTTCACAACTGATGAAGGAGAGTGGGTACTGATCTCACAGGCGGATGGATACAAGCGATAAAGACAAAGAGTTTAAACAGTTGTAGTAACAGTAGGCACTACATTTTCACTGAAAATTAGTTTCGAAACCAGCACTGGCTCTATAACATGCAGATCACACACACACACACACACACACACACGCACACACACACACACACACACAAGAACAAAATACAAAAGTGCTCCTTCTCACCCCATCCCCCTCAAATCAAAACCCGTTGAGGCACCTAGTTTTCCAGATTATATGACCTGTCTTATCTACTTCTATGACATTTCATCCATTCTCTAAAATTCCATTACTGATCAGATTATAAACAGATCTGTACATGGATAACAAGTATACTCTACTGCTAGCAGGTTTTGTATGGAAAGCAACATAAAACGGGGGAAAAATAAGTAACAAAAACTTACACACACACACATGCACACCATGTGTGCATCAATCAAGCTGAAGGCCACTTAAAGAGATCAGAAAAAACAGGTTTGAAGCAGGAGTCCACCCCATCTGTGAAAGATGGAGAATGAAGCCTTGAAATCACAGCTGGAGAGCAGATGATGAAAACCTCAGCTAACAGCGAGGATGCCAGAAACGAAAGGCAACAGGACAGAGAGACCTAGGGCAATATGGCCCAGGTTTAAAGCTTGAAGCACATCTAGGGTTCAGATTGTCTAGTCACTGATTAGAGTTCGTTGTCCTCTGGCGCACTGCGCAGGAGTTCAAAGGCAGCAAGTACATCAACGTGCCTGGGTCATTGGAAGGCAGCAAGTACATCAACGTGCCTGGGTCATTGGAAGAGGACGCAAACAAACAAACAAAATGAAACAAACATAAAACAAAGGCCCTGAGTTACAGAAAATAGGATTTTGCACTTCAGTCAGAGACAGACTGCATGGAATAACCCAGGCTCTAGACCACTAACCTAAGTTAATAGAATGAACAAAAACAGCCTTAAGATCAGATATATACAATGTAAAATGTACGATATTGATGTGCCTGTGTAAGTCATGAAGCTATGTAAATTAGCCAACCTATTTAGAAACCTCTGCAGAGTACAGGAACACACAGCCAAGGACACTGATTTTATTATCACAGATTGTATAATATATTATTAGGGAATCAGTTGTACATGTGCAGTTATTACACGTTCCCACACACACCAACATGGTGCAGTACACAATCACTTCAACATGCCTCTTACTTTCTACACACAGACCTGCCAACCCCCTAAGAGACCAATGAGTAAGAATTGAAGCTAAGTGAGGCAGAAATGTGTAATTTCTGAGAGCTAAGAGTAATCGAGCGCGACATTTACCTTTTTTCAAACAAACACGATGTGATGAAATTGTTCACACAATTTTTGTGAACTTTACTTTTCTTCAAAAACAAGCTTTTCTTTTAAGTGTCACAAGAAATCTCTACAAATTATGAAAATGTAGAATACACTGGAAACACACACAAATCCCCTAAACCATCATGGCATGGCACACCAAGGCTCAATAGTGCGCCATAAACAACCTAAAAAATTGGAAATGAAATGAGGCAGGGAACAGTAAACAATGAACAGTAAACAAGTGGGGTAACGTTTGCTCCCATTTTATAAGGAAACCTAACACAAAGTAACTTTTATTCAAGACTGGCACAATCTTTTAAACTTGAATAAGGTCAGACAAATGCACATAGACGAACAATATTATCTAATAGTGGGGGAAAAAAACAAGCGCAGGCCAACAACTCAACTGACTTGATAGTAATGACTTGGCAAAGATTTGGACTTGAGGAGGGGGGGGGGGGGGGGGGGGGGGGGGGGGGGGGGGGGGGGGGGGGGGGGGGGGGGGGGGGGGGGAGGAATTTGAAGATGGAGAAACTGGGAACATGAAATTAAGAAAATACATAACCTAAAAAATGTTCTCCCCTGTTACTGATTCTGTGCATGTGGGGGTGGCCATCAGCTCTGTGGGGATTGTGTCATTTTTTAAGTATCGCACCACCCCAGGAAACAATTTGTCCCCCCCCCCCCCCCCCCTCCTTCCTGACTTCCATCAGTCCCCAACACAAACGGTCCATTCTGCAGTCGAGATGCAGCAGCAGTTTAGGCTTCCATGAGAAGGGTCCTTACAATGTGTGTTGTCTTTGTTCGACCGCTCTTCAACTGTTTGGCGATCTCCGAATCTGAGAACGCTTCTGTAAAAAGCTGGGATGCATGGTCGGCTGCGCTAAGAGCGATGTTGTGCTCGACGAAAAATCCGGCCACCAATGCTTCAGCCCCAATTACCCTTTTCCTAATTTCATCCTCTTTTGAGGTGTCTACAGTCTGAAAAAAGTGTTGATGCTGGAAGAATTCAGCGCGTTAGAGGAATCGATGTACTTGCGTGACTCAAGGTGACGCTTCACATCCACCATCCCGCGATTGGAAATTGTGAAGTCCGACTCGCAAGTGGTACACCGTGCACAATTTACACCTTTAGCCGAAGGTCGTATGCAGGGGAACTTTTCCGAGTATTCTTTTCGGAACTTTTGACCAAGTTTTTTTCTTTTTCGCATCTTGTCCAAAACTTTCTACTCCACGTTTCGACATTTTCGTAGCTAAAACGTCAAAAGGACGCCAACTTCGCTGAATGGTAAAGATGGTGAAACGAACTGCGCATGACCGGAAACGCTTCTTGAAGATTACTGGTTATACGCACGGCGCCGTGCGTGTCTGTACATAAGCCGATTTTTTTCGTCCGTTTTTTGTTGTTGTTGTTGTTGAAAAGTTTCAATGCGTAATTTTTTGGCTAAATGCGTAAGGGCGTAAGAATTATCACTTGGGCGTAATAAATTACGCGAAATGCGTAATGGTTGGCAGGTCTGTACACAATAATAAATGCTGACAGCAGAACTTTCCAATAACGTTTTAAAAAAAGGAAAAAAAAAAGGGTTTGGCATGTTCTACTACATAGTCCTGGAAACAATATCTTGACACAATGTTCTGGGTCATAGACTCTGCTTCGCTCGGCTCCACTAAGGCTCAGAGGAAATGATCCATGATGGTACTAGCCGGACATGTATGCAATTGGTTTCTTCTGTTCTAATGCCACACTAACCAGAGCAAGGAACCCATCCTTTATGTCACTGGAGGTTACGAACCAGAAGTTAAATTAAACTCCGTCACAATTTTTAAAAGCAACAATTCTAATTCAGCTGGAAAACATGTTAACAATTCAGTAGGATTTTAGAAAAAGAGTGACATGTCTGATGTCAAACTGAACGAAATATTTACATGCTAAATGTTTCAAGCAGGGAACAGCTGAAAAAAAAAAAGTTGTCTAATGCAATTGGAGCGCATCTGTTTAAATGAGTAGTGAACCTGAAACAGTGTCTTGTCTTTGGAATGGGATTGTCTTCGGCTGTACAGTTCACATGAAGATCCTTTAGAACAGACAAATTGTACATTGATCAATTGTATGGTCTTCTACATCCATTAAGCATTTGTGTCAGCCGTTTCTGAAGCAATGTTGTGGCCAGCTTTGCGTCCAGATATTTGAAAGTAAAGGCTGGGAGTAAATAACGACATTCTCCGATTTCAAAGAGCAGTGCACCATCAAAGACTGTCTGCAGGGTTTGCCTGTTGGCTCCCTGAAACAAGCAGTGCTGGTCTTTTCTGACTACAGCAGTACAAGGCCCTGATGATTATAGGCCACCTGAAACAAGCAGTGCTGGTCTTTTCTGACTACAGCAGTACAAGGCCCTGATGATTATAGGCCACCTGAAACGAGCAGTGCTGTTCTTTTCTGACTACAGCAGTACAAGGCCCTGATGATTATAGGCCACCTGAAACGAGCAGTGCTGTTCTTCTCTGACTACAGCAGTACAAGGCCCTGATGATTATAGGCCACCTGAAACCAGCAGTGCTGTTCTTCTCTGACTACAGCAGTACAAGGCCCTGATGATTATAGGCCACCTGAAACGAGCAGTGCTGTTCTTTTCTGACTACAGCAGTACAAGGCCCTGATGATTATAGGCCACCTGAAACAAGCAGTGCTGTTCTTCTCTGACAACAGCAGTACAAGGCCCTGATGATTATAGGCCACCTGAAACGAGCAGTGCTGTTCTTTTCTGACTACAGCAGTACAAGGCCCTGATGATTATAGGCCACCTGAAACAAGCAGTGCTGTTCTTTTCTGACTACAGCAGTACAAGGCCCTGATGATTATAGGTCACCTGAAACAAGCAGTGCTGTTCTTCTCCGACTGCAGCAGTACAAGGCCCTGATGATTATAGGCCACCTGAAACAAGCAGTGCTGTTCTTCTCTGACTACAGCAGTACAAGGCCCTGATGATTATAGGCCACCTGAAACAAGCAGTGCTGTTCTTCTCTGACTACAGCAGTACAAGGCCCTGATGATTATAGGCCACCTGAAACAAGCAGTGCTGTTCTTCTCTGACTACAGCAGTACAAGGCCCTGATGATTATAGGCCACCTGAAACCAGCAGTGCTGTTCTTCTCTGACTACAGCAGTACAAGGCCCTGTTGATTATAGGCCACCTGAAACAAGCAGTGCTGTTCTTTTCTGACTACAGCAGTACAAGGCCCTGATGATTATAGGCCACCTGAAACAAGCAGTGCTGTTCTTCTCTGACAACAGCAGTACAAGGCCCTGATGATTATAGACCACCTGAAAAAAGCAGTGCTGTTCTTTTCTGACTACAGCAGTACAAGGCCCTGCAGATTATAGGCCACCTGAAACAAGCAGTTCTGTTCTTTTCTGACTACAGCAGTACAAGGCCCTGATGATTATAGGCCACCTGAAACAAGCAGTGCTGTTCTTTCTGACTACAGCAGTACAAGGCCCTGATGATTATAGGCCACCTGAAACGAGCAGTGCTGTTCTTTTCTGACAACAGCAGTACAAGGCCCTGCAGATTATAGGCCACCTGAAACAAGCAGTGCTGTTCTTTTCTGACTACAGCAGTACAAGGCCCTGATGATTATAGGCCACCTGAAACAAGCAGTGCTGTTCTTCTCTGACTACAGCAGTACAAGGCCCTGCAGATTATAGGCCACCTGAAACGAGCAGTGCTGTTCTTTTCTGACTACAGCAGTACAAGGCCCTGATGATTATAGGCCACCTGAAACGAGCAGTGCTGTTCTTTTCTGACAACAGCAGTACAAGGCCCTGATGATTATAGGCCACCTGAAACGAGCAGTGCTGTTCTTTTCTGACTACAGCAGTACAAGGCCCTGATGATTATAGGTCACCTGAAACAAGCAGTGCCGTTCTTCTCCGACTACAGCAGTACAAGGCCCTGATGATTATAGGCCACCTGAAACAAGCAGTGCTGTTCTTCTCTGACTACAGCAGTACAAGGCCCTGATGATTATAGGCCACCTGAAACAAGCAGTGCTGTTCTTCTCTGACTACAGCAGTACAAGGCCCTGATGATTATAGGCCACCTGAAACGAGCAGTGCTGTTCTTCTCTGACTACAGCAGTACAAGGCCCTGATGATTATAGGCCACCTGAAACAAGCAGTGCTGTTCTTTTCTGACTACAGCAGTACAAGGCCCTGATGATTATAGGCCACCTGAAACAAGCAGTGCTGTTCTTCTCTGACAACAGCAGTACAAGGCCCTGATGATTATAGACCACCTGAAACAAGCAGTACTGTTCTTTTCTGACTACAGCACTACAAGGCCCTGCAGATTATAGGCCACCTGAAACGAGCAGTGCTGTTCTTTTCTGACAACAGCAGTACAAGGCCCTGATGATTATAGGCCACCTGAAACGAGCAGTGCTGTTCTTTTCTGACTACAGCAGTACAAGGCCCTGATGATTATAGGTCACCTGAAACAAGCAGTGCTGTTCTTCTCCGACTACAGCAGTACAAGGCCCTGATGATTATAGGCCACCTGAAACAAGCAGTGCTGTTCTTCTCTGACTACAGCAGTACAAGGCCCTGATGATTATAGGCCACCTGAAACAAGCAGTGCTGTTCTTCTCTGACTACAGCAGTACAAGGCCCTGATGATTATAGGCCACCTGAAACAAGCAGTGCTGTTCTTCTCTGACTACAGCAGTACAAGGCCCTGATGATTATAGGCCACCTGAAACGAGCAGTGCTGTTCTTCTCTGACTACAGCAGTACAAGGCCCTGATGATTATAGGCCACCTGAAACAAGCAGTGCTGTTCTTTTCTGACTACAGCAGTACAAGGCCCTGATGATTATAGGCCACCTGAAACAAGCAGTGCTGTTCTTCTCTGACAACAGCAGTACAAGGCCCTGATGATTATAGACCACCTGAAACAAGCAGTGCTGTTCTTTTCTGACTACAGCATACAAGGCCCTGCAGATTATAGGCCACCTGAAACAAGCAGTTCTGTTCTTTTCTGACTACAGCAGTACAAGGCCCTGATGATTATAGGCCACCTGAAACAAGCAGTGCTGTTCTTTTCTGACTACAGCAGTACAAGGCCCTGATGATTATAGGCCACCTGAAACGAGCAGTGCTGTTCTTTTCTGACAACAGCAGTACAAGGCCCTGCAGATTATAGGCCACCTGAAACAAGCAGTGCTGTTCTTTTCTGACTACAGCAGTACAAGGCCCTGATGATTATAGGCCACCTGAAACAAGCAGTGCTGTTCTTCTCTGACTACAGCAGTACAAGGCCCTGCAGATTATAGGCCACCTGAAACGAGCAGTGCTGTTCTTTTCTGACTACAGCAGTACAAGGCCCTGATGATTATAGGCCACCTGAAACGAGCAGTGCTGTTCTTTTCTGACAACAGCAGTACAAGGCCCTGATGATTATAGGCCACCTGAAACGAGCAGTGCTGTTCTTTTCTGACTACAGCAGTACAAGGCCCTGATGATTATAGGTTGGGGGCCGGATAGCTCAGTTGGTAGAGCGCCGGACTCGTGATCCTGGGGTTGCGGGTTCGAATTTCGGTATAGGGGGATTTTTCCCTCGGAGTTAACATTGGTTCTGACTCCATTCCCCATATAGTCCTTCGAATGAGACTATAAACCGAGGTTCCGTGTGTGAACGCACGCATAACATCTTGCACACACGTAAAATCCCATCACCAACTTTCGGAAGAGAAGGCCAGTTTGGCCATTGGTATGGATGACACGTGACACATAGCATGCACCTTCCCCGAAGATGGAGTATGGCTGCCTTAATGGCGGGATAAAAAAGGGTCATACACACAAATCTCCACTGCCTGGCTATACAGGGAGTGTCCGCAGGAGTATCAGCCTGCGTACGCAGAAAGAAAGAAAGAAAGATTATAGGTCACCTGAAACAAGCAGTGCTGTTTTTCTCCGACTACAGCAGTACAAGGCCCTGATGATTATAGGCCACCTGAAACAAGCAGTGCTGTTCTTCTCTGACTACAGCAGTACAAGGCCCTGATGATTATAGGCCACCTGAAACAAGCAGTGCTGTTCTTCTCTGACTACAGCAGTACAAGGCCCTGATGATTATAGGCCACCTGAAACAAGCAGTGCTGTTCTTCTCTGACTACAGCAGTACAAGGCCTGATGATTATAGGCCACCTGAAACGAGCAGTGCTGTTCTTCTCTGACTACAGCAGTACAAGGCCCTGATGATTATAGGCCACCTGAAACAAGCAGTGCTGTTCTTTTCTGACTACAGCAGTACAAGGCCCTGATGATTATAGGCCACCTGAAACAAGCAGTGCTGTTCTTTTCTGACTACAGCAGTACAAGGCCCTGCAGATTATAGGCCACCTGAAACAAGCAGTGCTGTTCTTCTCTGACAACAGCAGTACAAGGCCCTGATGATTATAGACCACCTGAAACAAGCAGTACTGTTCTTTTCTGACTACAGCACTACAAGGCCCTGCAGATTGTAGGCCACCTGAAACAAGCAGTGCTGTTCTTTTCTGACTACAGCAGTACAAGGCCCTGATGATTATAGGCCACCTGAAACAAGCAGTGCTGTTCTTTTCTGACTACAGCAGTACAAGGCCCTGATGATTATAGGCCACCTGAAACGAGCAGTGCTGTTCTTTTCTGACAACATCAGTACAAGGCCCTGATGATTATAGGCCACCTGAAACAAGCAGTGCTGTTCCTTTCTGACTACAGCAGTACAAGGCCCTGATGATTATAGGCCACCTGAAACGAGCAGTGCTGTTCTTTTCTGACAACAGCAGTACAAGGCCCTGATGATTATAGGCCACCTGAAACGAGCAGTGCTGTTCTTTTCTGACAACAGCAGTACAAGGCCCTGATGATTATAGGCCACCTGAAACGAGCAGTGCTGTTCTTTTCTGACAACAGCAGTACAAGGCCCTGATGATTATAGGCCACCTGAAACAAGCAGTGCTGTTCTTTTCTGACAACAGCAGTACAAGGCCCTGATGATTATAGGCCACCTGAAACAAGCAGTGCTGTTCTTTTCTGACTACAGCAGTACAAGGCCCTGCAGATTATAGGCCACCTGAAACAAGCAGTGCTGTTCTTTTCTGACAACGGCAGTACAAGGCCCTGATGATTATAGGCCACCTGAAACGAGCAGTGCTGTTCTTTTCTGACAACAGCAGTACAAGGCCCTGATGATTATAGGCCACCTGAAACAAGCAGTACTGTTCTTTTCTGACTACAGCAGTACAAGGCCCTGCAGATTATAGGCCACCTGAAACGAGCAGTGCTGTTCTTTTCTGACTACAGCAGTACAAGGCCCTGCAGATTATAGGCCACCTGAAACGAGCAGTGCTGTTCTTTTCTGACTACAGCAGTACAAGGCCCTGATGATTATAGGCCACCTGAAACAAGCAGTGCTGTTCTTTTCTGACTACAGTAGTACAAGGCCCTGCAGATTATAGGCCACCTGAAACAAGCAGTGCTGTTCTTTTCTGACTACAGCAGTACAAGGCCCTGCAGATTATAGGCCACCTGAAACAAGCAGTGCTGTTCTTTTCTGACTACAGCAGTACAAAGCCCTGCAGATTATAGGCCACCTGAAACGAGCAGTGCTGTTCTTTTCTGACTACAGCAGTACAAGGCCCTGCAGATTATAGGCCACCTGAAACGAGCAGTGCTGTTCTTTTCTGACTACAGCAGTACAAGGCCCTGATGATTATAGGCCACCTGAAACAAGCAGTGCTGTTCTTTTCTGACTACAGCAGTACAAGGTCCTGCAGATTATAGGCCACCTGAAACGAGCAGTGCCGTTCTTTTCTGACTACAGCAGTACAAGGCCCTGCAGATTATAGGCCACCTGAAACAAGCAGTGCTGTTCTTTTCTGACTACAGCAGTACAAGGCCCTGATGATTATAGGCCACCTGAAACGAGCAGTGCTGTTCTTTTCTGACAACAGCAGTACAAGGCCCTGATGATTATAGGCCACCTGAAACGAGCAGTGCTGTTCTTTTCTGACTACAGCAGTACAAGGCCCTGATGATTATAGGCCACCTGAAACAAGCAGTGCTGTTCTTTTCTGACAACAGCAGTACAAGGCCCTGCAGATTATAGGCCACCTGAAACGAGCAGTGCTGTTCTTTTCTGACTACAGCAGTACAAGGCCCTGCAGATTATAGGCCACCTGAAACAAGCAGTGCTGTTCATTTCTGACTACAGTAGTACAAGGCCCTGATGATTATAGGCCACCTGAAACAAGCAGTGCTGTTCTGTTCTGACAACAGCAGTAAAAGGCCCTGATGATTATAGGCCACCTGAAACGAGCAGTGCTGTTCTTTTCTGACTACAGCAGTACAAGGCCCTGATGATTATAGGCCACCTGAAACAAGCAGTGCTGTTCTTTTCTGACAACAGCAGTACAAGGCCCTGATGATTATAGGCCACCTGAAACAAGCAGTGCTGTTCTTTTCTGACAACAGCAGTACAAGGCCCTGATGATTATAGACCACCTGAAACGAGCAGTGCTGTTCTTTTCTGACAACAGCAGTACAAGGCCCTGCAGATTATAGGCCACCTGAAACGAGCAGTGCTGTTCTTTCTGACAACAGCAGTACAAGGCCCTGCAGATTATAGGCCACCTGAAACGAGCAGTGCTGTTCTTTTCTGACTACAGCAGTACAAGGCCCTGCAGATTATAGGCCACCTGAAACAAGCAGTGCTGTTCTTTTCTGACTACAGCAGTACAAGGCCCTGATGATTATAGGCCACCTGAAACAAGCAGTGCTGTTCTTTTCTGACAACAGCAGTACAAGGCCCTGATGATTTTAGGCCACCTGAAACAAGCAGTGCTGTTCTTTTCTGACTACAGCAGTACAAGGCCCTGCAGATTATAGGCCACCTGAAACAAGCAGTGCTGTTCTTTTCTGACACAGCAGTACAAGGCCCTGATGATTATAGGCCACCTGAAACAAGCAGTGCTGTTCTTTTCTGACTACAGCAGTACAAGGCCCTGCAGATTATAGGCCACCTGAAACAAGCAGTGCTGTTCTTTTCTGACAACAGCAGTACAAGGCCCTGATGATTATAGGCCACCTGAAACAAGCAGTGCTGTTCTTTTCTGACTACAGCAGTACAAGGCCCTGCAGATTATAGGCCACCTGAAACAAGCAGTGCTGTTCTTTTCTGAGTACAGCAGTACAAGGCCCTGATGATTATAGGCCACCTGAAACGAGCAGTGCTGTTCTTTTCTGACAACAGCAGTACAGGGCCCTGCAGATTATAGGCCACCTGAAACAAGCAGTGCTGTTCTTTTTGGACTACAGCAGTACAAGGCCCTGCAGATTATAGGCCACCTGAAACGAGCAGTGTTCTTTTCTGACTACAGCAGTACAAGGCCCTGCAGATTATAGGCCACCTGAAACGAGCAGTGCTGTTCTTTTCTGACAACAGCAGTACAAGGCCCTGCAGATTATAGGCCACCTGAAACGAGCAGTGCTGTTCTTTTCTGACAACAGCAGTACAAGGCCCTGCAGATTATAGGCCACCTGAAACGAGCAGTGCTGTTCTTTTCTGACTACAGCAGTACAAGGCCCTGCAGATTATAGGCCACCTGAAACGAGCAGTGCTGTTCTTTTCTGACAACAGCAGTACAAGGCCCTGCAAATTATAGGCCACCTGAAACAAGCAGTGCTGTTCTTTTCTGACTACAGCAGTACAAGGCCCTGATGATTATAGGCCACCTGAAACGAGCAGTGCTGTTCTTTTCTGACAACAGCAGTACAAGGCCCTGCAGATTATAGGCCACCTGAAACAAGCAGTGCTGTTCTTTTCTGACTACAGCAGTACAAGGCCCTGATGATTATAGGCCACCTGAAACAAGCAGTGCTGTTCTTTCTGACTACAGCAGTACAAGGCCCTGCAGATTATAGGCCACCTGAAACAAGCAGTGCTGTTCTTTTCTGACTACAGCAGTACAAGGCCCTGATGATTATAGGCCACCTGAAACAAGCAGTGCTGTTCTTTTCTGACTACAGCAGTACAAGGCCCTGATGATTATAAGCCACCTGAAACAAGCAGTGCTGTTCTTCTCTGACTACAGCAGTACAAGGCCCTGATGATTATAGGCCACCTGAAACAAGCAGTGCTGTTCTTCTCTGACTACAGCAGTACAAGGCCCTGATGATTATAGGCCACCTGAAACAAGCAGTGCTGTTCTTTTCTGACTACAGCAGTACAAGGCCCTGATGATTATAGGCCACCTGAAACAAGCAGTGCTGTTCTTTTCTGACTACAGCAGTACAAGGCCCTGATGATTATAGGCCACCTGAAACGAGCAGTGCTGTTCTTTTCTGACTACAGCAGTACAAGGCCCTGATGATTATAGGCCACCTGAAACGAGCAGTGCTGTTCTTTTCTGACTACAGCAGTACAAGGCCCTGATGATTATAGGTCACCTGAAACGAGCAGTGCTGTTCTTTTCTGACTACAGCAGTACAAGGCCCTGATGATTATAGGCCACCTGAAACAAGCAGTGCTGTTCTTTTCTGACTACAGCAGTACAAGGCCCTGATGATTATAGGCCACCTGAAACAAGCAGTGCTGTTCTTTTCTGACTACAGCAGTACAAGGCCCTGATGATTATAGGCCACCTGAAACAAGCAGTGCTGTTCTTTTCTGACTACAGCAGTACAAGGCCCTGATGATTATAGGCCACCTGAAACAAGCAGTGCTGTTCTTTTCTGACTACAGCAGTACAAGGCCCTGATGATTATAGGCCACCTGAAACAAGCAGTGCTGTTCTTTTCTGACTACAGCAGTACAAGGCCCTGATGATTATAGGCCACCTGAAACAAGCAGTGCTGTTCTTTTCTGACTACAGCAGTACAAGGCCCTGATGATTATAGGCCACCTGAAACGAGCAGTGCTGTTCTTTTCTGACTACAGCAGTACAAGGCCCTGATGATTATAGACCACCTGAAACGAGCAGTGCTGTTCTTCTCTGACTACAGCAGTACAAGGCCCTGCAGATTATAGGCCACCTGAAACGAGCAGTGCTGTTCTTTTCTGACTACAGCAGTACAAGGCCCTGATGATTATAGACCACCTGAAACGAGCAGTGCTGTTCTTCTCTGACTACAGCAGTACAAGGCCCTGATGATTATAGGTCACATCCTTTGTTTTTTTTTTTGGCTTGTTTTCTTTTCAGCCTTCCCGCACCCCCTCCTTCCCCACACAAAAATCCTTACTGTAAACGAATAATGTTTCCAACTGTCAAGTGCTTAAATTTTGCTGCACACAAAATCCAGTCTTGATCTCTCTTCAGTTTCTTGACTATATTGCCGTCTGTGTTATAATACAAACAGCATAGATGTGAACACAGCCATCCTCTGTCTCAGCACTGATCTATCACAATATCAAAGAGTGTGTTCAACGGTATGTGTTCAGTTCAAGGGAACTGCATATGGCTGCTGTCTGAACATACTGTTTAGTAAATCAACAAGTTATGCAATAGCCACCTCTGCCGAGCACAATAAACCGGTTGGGTACCGTTTCATCGTTTCCCGTTTCGCCGTATGGGTGTCAAATCGCCGTATTGTCAATTTTTTTGTTAAGGTGATCCCGTGCTATTTCGTCGTCCTCTTAGTTTCGGTTCGCCGTACTGGGAACTTGGGCATGTACGAGTAGTCTTCAGTTTGTTGCTTGTACATCCCGTGCGAGTGAGTGCCACGGTCTTGTCATGGTCTTGAGTAAAAAGCAAGTTGAAAGTCGATTGTGCCGTTTCGAGCGTCTCGTAAGCCGCGGTGGTAGGCCTAATGGAGTTTGTGGAAACAAAACGTGGTGGTCTGTCACTTATTTTGAATGGCCACAGGTACAGAAAAGACTACAACCGTGGTGAAAATATTTATTGGAAGTGTACTGTTGACAACTGTTGTGCGCGTTGTAAAACTAGAGACACAGAGGAATTAACGAAGGTCAGTAACGCTCTCTCTCTCTCTTTATCTCTCTCTCAATCTCTCTCTCAATCTCTCTGTCTCTCTCAATCTCTCTGTCTCCCTCTCAATCTCTCTCTCAATCTCTCTGTCTCTCTCTCAATCTCTCTGTCTCTCTCTGGTCCTCTCTCTCTTTCCCTTAGTCGCTCAGGCCCTCTGTCTCTCATTCACTCTCTCTCTCTCTCTCTCTCTCACTCCTCTGTCCCTCTTTCTCTTTTTGTCTCTCTTGCCCTCTCTCTGTCGTTCTTTCCCTCTATATTTTTTCTCTCTTTCTGTCTGTTTATATAGGTCCCCGGGGATCATTCTCATCCAGCTTCCCATGCTCAGATGGAGGCAAAGATGCTGGTAGCAGGGGTAAAAAGAAAATGCACAGAAGAACCTGACAGTTCTGTAAAACAACTGTACAACAGCGCATTGAGAGAAATAAACACTCGCGACAATGCTGATGAAATTGCTGGATTTTTCCCTCAATACCATCAAGTGAAGTCTTCCCTCTACAGAGAAAGAAGGAAATTTCTGCCAGTACTTCCACAAACACGCAGTGAAGTGGACATCCAGCCGCCCTTCAGCGAAACTGTGGATGGGAGACGTTTCCTCCTTGCTTCTGACGGGCATGCTGACAAGATTCTGGTCTTTGGAACTGAAGAGAATGTGAACAGGATGTGCACTTCTGACAAGTTGTTCATGGACGGAACTTTCTGGACGACTCCAATCTTGTTCACGCAGTTGTATACAATACACGTGATGCAGTATGATGTCATGACCCCGGTGATCTATGCGCTTTTGCCAGACAAAAAAAGAGAGACGTATAGACGGCTTTTTGACATCTTGAAGCGTGCCGCTGTGAGGATTGGTCTGGCATTTGACCCTCCTTGGTGCTCAGTCGACTTTGAGTTGGCCTGCATCCAGGCTATCTCAGTCGAGTTTCCCAACGCTGTCATAGACGGATGTCTCTTCCACTTCACTCAGTCCATTTGGCGGAAGACTCAGGAGGTTGGTCTTGCGAATGATTATGAGACAACCCTGAAATAAGATCATTCATTCGTCGACTGGCAGGACTCTCATTCGTTCCGCTCGACAGACAAGACGAAGCCTGGCTTTTGATTGCGGGAGATGCTCCAGATGATGCAAGAATTGTGCAACTGACAGACTACTTCATCAGAACATGGTTCGATGACGTCGCAGCAAGATTCCCTCGCCGAATGTGGAATCAATTTGATCGCATGACATTGGGTTCTTCAAGAACTAATAAGCACGTTGAGGGATTCCACTCGTCACTGAACAGGAGGAGTGAAGGGGCGCATCCAAACATCTTCAAGCTGTGCAAACTCATCATATCAGAGAGCAGCAAGAACAGTCAGAGGGGCTTCTTCGACTTCGAAGAGCAGGCCAACCTCTGCGCAGAAAAGCTCCTCGGTTTCTGACCACTTCCAGGAGACTCCAACAACTCCACGAGGAAATGGCCAGCGGGCAACGTGACCTCATGGAATTTGTTGATGCTTGCTCCACTGCTATCGCCATCGGTTAAGAATATGACAGAGAAAGAGAGACCGAAAGAATGAAAGACTAAATTTTAAGATTTTAAATGGTTTTTATTGTTTTTAATGCAGTTCATTAAATTTCTCAGTTAATTAAATGTCTCATTTCCCTATTAATTAACATAATGTCTGATTTCTATATCTCTCACTTTTACTGATTTCTATATCTCACTTTTACGGCAAAATGACACTTATTTGATTAATACGGCGAAACGGGAAACGGCAAAGCGGGAAACGGTGAAATGGGAAACGGCGAAATGGGAAACAGCGGAACGGGAACATCCCAATAAACCAAATGTGGACAGGTGTGCACATCCAATCTATGGCATGTTGTGGACAGGTGTGCACACCCAGGTAGCTGATGCTGGTCCATAAATGTAATCTAAGTGCGACTGCAGCACAGTTGGGTGTCAAAAAATGATTCAGCCCCATAATACTTTTTTTTCTTTTTTTAACAGAGATTTTAAGTATGTGTTTCAAAACTTTCCATTTGTGTCTATGCTGGTTAATGTTTTTCTTAAACAGTTTTTTTTTTTTTGGGGCGCTCAGGCAGACAGAGTCTGTCTATGAAATACGAAGACATAAATATCAAGAATAACAGGAATGGAAAAGGTATATCAATGTACAAGACCTTTGAAGCAGACACTATCGTTCTGAGAATGGTCACAATCATCTTATACTAGATATAGCTGAATAAGCTATTTCACTGATCAAATGTTTCTGGTTCTTGGTGAATTCGTATATATATTTTAACAGGCAATGGAAATTGGTTTTGGCAACGTAAATGACAGAAAAATACTCAGACTCTTTTCTCATCTACACACCATCAAAAAGTGTACAAAATTTGAAAAATGAAGCTCGGCACAAAATATTCATCAGCAAAGTGTGAACTGTTATTCACTATTCAGTCAATACTGAATAATATGTAGCATGATGCCTTACTGGAAGTTTGAATATAAGATATGCTGATTGTTATTGCCCACCCCCCAAAACAAATTCTGTACTAACAGGCTTCTTAAACAATTTAGTCACCTATTGCTAATTCTGATTGATCCTTAATGAAAATCAACTGATCTGTACCAAAAAAAAGACTGATTTATGATATGAACACATGAACATACGAAAACACATGTGCACCCATAAATGAGGCCATACCTAAAGAGACATGTATCAGTATCACAAATACTTTAAAAATAAAATGACCCTGAACATCCAATTGAAACAATGTACCAAACCAATGAAAAACTGGAGCAGCTGGTTCAACAAAAATGGTCTTATGAAAAACTGGAGCAGCTGGTTCAACAAAAATGGTCTTATGAAAAACTGGAGCAGCTGGTTCAACAAAAATGGTCTTATGAAAAGGTAGAGCAGCTGGTTCAACAAAAATGGTCTTATGAAAAGGTAGAGCAGCTGGTTCAACAAAAATGGTCTTATGAAAAGGTAGAGCAGCTGGTTCAACAAAAATGGTCTTATGAAAAGGTAGAGCAGCTGGTTCAACAAAAATGGTCTTATGAAAAGGTAGAGCAGCTGGTTCAACAAAAATGGTCTTATGAAAAGGTAGAGCAGCTGGTTCAACAAAAATGGTCTTATGAAAAGGTAGAGCAGCTGGTTCAACAAAAATGGTCTTATGAAAAGGTAGAGCAGCTGGTTCAACAAAAATGGTCTTATGAAAAGGTAGAGCAGCTGGTTCAACAAAAATGGTCTTATGAAAAGGTAGAGCAGCTGGTTCAACAAAAATGGTCTTATGAAAAGGTAGAGCAGCTGCCTCCCTTTCTGACAATGTTTGCAATGTTAGCAGCCAACACAACCAGAAGAAAATGTTTTGACTTTGAAACTTTTGATTTTGTGAATATGAGATAAGTGGTTTATCTTTCTTCATTTTCACTGTCCTAAATGTTATTTCTTTTTGCCTGAAGAAGACCCAAGAGGTCGAAATGCATTGTGTTTTGTCCTGTACTTTGTTTGTCCGTGTCCTTGGCGGTAACTAACCCCCTCTCTTTCTGAATTTGAATAATATTGTTTAAATTGGTATACAGTTCAACAACAACCAAAAAAGTTCTTAGTGTTTATATTGAAAAATAAACATAAAACCATTCTTTTTATCATGAACATTGCAAACATTCTCGGAACAAGGTCAGGGCCTCGACTCGGCTACCCCCCTTGCCCCAACTGTGCGTGTTTTCCGTTGGATATACCACCGAGACATGGAAAGCCACAAGACACACCAGACACTCCATTAAGATGAAATCATGACCTGAAGGCTTGCCTCCTGCCACACCCCCAAATCTAAAGCAATGAACTCTGCAGAACCTGGAAGTCAAAAACACTGATATGGTTTTACAGCAGAAGAAAAAAATGTCCACAGATGAGAACAATGACGATATGGGAAGGTGTGCCAAAATGCTTCAATAAAAAGAAAAGTTCTCATGATTATCAAATGGGAATGTTGATGAAGGCAATGAAGCATGTTCTGCAACATGCTCTGGTTGGAGATTCACAATAACTTGTTAAGGCGTTTCTCACTCTGAATCACCCTGGACGACATTGTCTCTGCGACTGTGTCAGTGTGTGTGTGTGTGTGTGTGTGTGTGCATGCAATTTTTTTCCATATATATATCAAAAACAGAGCCCACATTCACAACCTCATCAGAACACAATATGTATACTGCGCAGGTTATTCATAGCGATGTGTATGCCAGAGACCGAGATCAATTCTAAAATTATCTGCTTGAAGAATAACTGGGCTGGCTGGATCACTATAGACATTTAATACCACTGTTGTGCCTGGCAACACACAAGTGTTCTTACTACGCACAGAATCCAACTCGTTGGATGTTTCTCAGCAACTTTCATTCACTGCACTGACAGCCTTGAAGCCTTGAATACTGTCGAGTTGCTTCACTCCCTTTACAGTCCAGGACAGTTTGACACCAGCACGCAGCTCTCACTTGCCCCATAATCCACAATCTTCGGTTTGCTGGGCGGCTCTCTTTCTCTCCACTGTCCAGAATATTTGGTTAATATTACTAATCACTCCACACATCCACAAGTTTTTCATGCTGAGAGTGATAATCATTCTCAAATCCAAGATCTATGGATGTTGATAATCACTCCACAATCCGGGGTCTTTGGAAGTTGAGAATCCCTCTGCAATCCAGGATCTCTGGATAGCACCATTCCACAATCCAGGATCTTTGGATATTACCCACTTTACAATCCAGGATCTTTGGATATTGGTAATTGTTCTAAAATCCAGTATCCTTGCTATTGATTACCACTCAGCAATCCAGGATCTTCAGATGTTTATTGCCATTCAACAATCAAGGATCTTTGGATACTGGTATCTATGCCACAATCCAGGATCTTTGGATATTGATTATCACTCTGCAATCCAATATTTAAGGATGTTGACGACAAATCCATGACCAGGATCTTTGGAAGATGATTATCACTCCACAGTCCAGAATCTTCAGATGTTGATAACCACATGACAATCCAGAATCTTTAATGTTGCTAACAGCTCCACAATCAAGAATCGCCAGATGTTGATTGTCACTCACCAATCAACAATCTTTTTCTGTTGGTAATCACTCTGCTATCCAGAATCTTTGAAGGTTGATTACCACTCCACAAATTTAAATCTTGATAATCACTCCACTGTCCAGGATCTATAGATCTAGATGATCACAATATATACAGTCCAAGATGTTGATACTCACAAAACAATCCAGGATCTGTGGATGTTGAAAATCACTTCACAATCCAGGATCTTTGGATGTCCGTAACCAAACAATCCAGGATCTGTGGATGTTGAAAATCACTTCACAATCCAGGATCTTTGGATGTCCGTAACCAAACAATCCAGGATCTGTGGATGTTGAAAATCACTTCACAATCCAGGATCTTTGGATGTCCGTAACCAAACAATCCAGGATCTGTGGATGTTGAAAATCACTTCACAATCCAGGATCTTTGGGAATGTCGGTAACCAAACAATCCAGGATCTGTGGATGTTGAAAATCACTTCACAATCCAGGATCTTTGGATGTCAATAACCACACAACAATCCAGGACCAGTGGATGTGGATAATCAGTCCATAATCCAGGATCTTCGGATGTCAATAACCACACAACAATCCAGGACCAGTGGATGTGGATAATCAGTCCATAATCCAGGATCTTCGGATGTCAATAACCACACAACAATCCAGGACCAGTGGATGTGGATAATCAGTCCATAATCCAGGATTTTTTAATGTGGATAATCACTGCGCTGACCACAATCTTTGGATGTTGCCAATTTTTCCCCCCCACATCTCATCCTTCCATTTCCTGGCATCTCTGTTCCACATACACATTCCACAACCTGCTTCAAATCCACAGCTTCTCTCCAGCTCCAGCCCAGCAGCCTGTGGTCCGAGTGTCTTTTGTTATCTGTTAGTACCAGCAGAAGATCACTTGGGATTTGTCTCTGGCCAGTGGCCAGCTCACCATTCTACACCTGCCCTGCTTCCGTGTGGAAACTGAAAGAATGGATAAGTGTACACAGTTGTTGGGGTCATCGCCACAGAATCAGCATCTCAGGTCTGAGAGCAGCACAGCACAGGCTGTAGGCTAAATGTGCCGATAAGAGATCATTTTCAGGACACCAGAGTCTCATTCTGGCCACAGGAGTCTGGTAACAGAAGTCCCTGCTTCAAAAGAGGGTCCCTTACACAATACATTTTCGTTGTGACCAACAAACTTATCTATTAAAAGAAGAAAAAAAAAAAAAAGAAAAATCCACAACAATCCAAGTGTTTGCTGACATGGATTTGTCACGGGTTCACGCACCAACAGCCCTATGCATTGCATCGTCTGAATTTTTAGGATGGGTAAGCAGTATCACTGTTCAACATATCCTTTCAGAGAGAGAGAGAAAAAGACAGATAGACAGAGACAGAGAAAGAGAGAGACAGAGACAGAGTTTCAAACTACCACACACCCGTCACCATTTCAGACACAATGTGAGCAAGGCAGCAACCATAACATGCTCGTCTGGGTACTGACCACAATCCCTGTGAAGGACACGACCATCACTCAGAGTGGCCTCAGCAGTATGTACGATCCTCACAGACACTCTCCAGGCCCTCCTCATGCATTGCACAATCAGCCAGCTGCAGCCAACACAACACACAGACGGCGGCCGTTGGTCACATCATCTGGCTTCAGACCGGGTTGGGACACCACACTCCTCATCTGCACAGCCACAGTCACAGCAGTTCAGATGTCCACAGCAACCACAGGCAACAGTGACGACTTCAGACACAGGGATACAGCAACAGACCAGCAGTTCAGATGTCCACAGCAACCACAGGCAGCAGTGATGACTTCACACACAGGGATACAGTAACAGATCAGCAGCTGCTCTTGACGTCAGATTCATCAGTAGGGCAACATCTCCATGATCAGAGGGTTCTCCGTGAAGAGCTGATAGAGCTGTGTGTTCTGGATGGTTTGATACTCGGCCTCGTTGAGGTCGCGCAGATCTGTCAGGCAGGTGAAGACCTTGCTGAAGACGCTGACAAACTCGCTGTGCGTAGAGCAGCGTTTCTGCAACAGGTGCTGCAGGCAGCGGATCATCTGCCACTGGACCTTGGCCACTTTGTTGGGGTCCTCAAAAGAGCAGCGATCTGCACACAGAGGGAAAGAGGTTTCACAAGTCTGGATACTTCATCATCACTGGGCTATAAGGTCAGTTTTACTGCATTGGCTCACCTCCTCTTTCAGGTTTTCTTTTTCACCCAGTTTTGACCGATTCCACTGAATACGTTATGCACACATGCACACCCACACACGGGCAGCCCTGTTTGTACCACATGAAAAAGTGCTTTGAATGCCTGTGAAGTGGAATAAAATGCAGTGGCTTCTCTAGTGGGTAGCTTCATAGTGACATGCTAATCTCTCCCCCCCCCCCCCCCCCCCCCCCCCGTCTCATCTTTCCAAATCCTCTCTATCATATTACTCCTATGCTGCTCATGCCAGCTCCTGTTTCACAGCCACACCCAATCCCATCCTATTGCAGTCTCAGCATCAGCAGCCCATACGAGGGAGTCATCGACAGGGTACTGAGAACTTCCCGTGGGAATGCTGGGTCTAGGACGAGCTTGGTGGCGGCTGTCTACAGGAAATGTCGCAGTGAGCAGAAAGAGACCACTTCCACATGCGCCGACATACAGTAGTTAAAGCAGCTTGTTTTCTACTTCCCCTCCCTCAACCCCCTCCCCTCAACCACCCCTCACACACACTCACACAGGCATGCATGCATGCACGTATACATGCACGCAGACACACACACACACCACACCACACACAGAGCCCTTACCTCCTGCAGTAAGACATATAGCTTTGACTAGGATCATCTCATCGGGGGTGACATGCAGCTTTTGAAGCTTCGTGGACAGCTCGAACGACACGTCGATGTACTTGGTCTTCCACACGCTGTACATCTCACTGCGGGTGAAGCAACGCCCGTTGGGCATGACGGCCACCCCCAGATCTGCGTTGTAGCCAGGAAGGAGCCCAAGAACCAGAACTCTATGCGAGCATCTGCAATGCAAGACCAGATCTTGTGAGAGTGGGTCTTGAGTTTTGTCCTTGGTCCTTGTGCTGGGTCTGTGGGTGCACGGGTGAGTAGGAACGTGTGGCGTGGTGTGTGTGCTTGTGTGTGTGTGTATGCATGTATGCATGCGTGTATGTGTGTGTGAGTGTGAAAGAGAGAGAGAGAGAGTGTGTGCGCATGCATGCATGCATGTATGTGTGTGTCTGTGTGTGTGTGCATGGATGTATGTTCATGCATATGTGCAAATATGTATGGTTTGTGCGTGTGTGTGTGTGTGTACATGTACATGTGTGTGCGTGAACATGTAAATGCATGCATGTATGTGTGAATGTGTGTTTCTGTATGTATATGTGTAAGCATGTGCATGCATGTAAGTGTGCATACGTGCGCGCGCATGTATGTGTGTGTGTGTGTGTAGGTTCTTTTTGCTACTGAACATCGTTTTCTCAATCCCGCCACATGGGAAAGGGTGGAGGCCAAGAGGAGGCAGGGGGCAAGGAGTGCTGCAGGGAATAACACAGAAGGTGAGAGAGCAAATGGACTAAAGGTCACTGTTGTGTCCTCAGACTTTTCAGCTCAGATCATCCAAGGCTAGTGACCATATGTCTTCTGTATCAAGCTGTGGAGTTACAACACCAAAGCTGTTCTGGCGTGGGGCAAAAACTGTGAAGGGGGTTGTTCAGCATCTGTGAAGTTCTGAGGTACATATACTGCAATGCGTCTCCACCGCACAGCGTGTCTCCCCTCAAAGTAGCCTGGGCAGATGGGCCTGAAGTGTCTCCCTCAGTTGTCAGTCTGTTGACTGTTTTCCCTGCCGTGCAACCACAGCATGACAGAGGCAGTCCGTCTTTCAGTCACCTGTGACTCCCTCATTTGTCAGTCTGTTGACCGTTTTCCCTGCCGTGCAACCACAGCATGACAGAGGCAGTCCGTCTTTCAGTCACCTGTGACTCCCTCATTTGACACTTAACACCCTTCTGCCATAGACTCAGCCCCACTAGAGGCAGTCCGTCTTTCAGTCACCTGTGACTCCCTCCTTTGACACTTAACACCCTTCTGCCATAGACTCAGCCCCACTAGAGGCAGTCCGTCTTTCAGTCATCTGACACTCCCTTCTTTGACACTTAACACCCTTCTGCCATAGACTCAGTCCCACTAGAGGCAGTCCGTCTTTCAGTCATCTGACACTCCCTTCTTTGACACTTAACACCCTTCTGCCATAGACTCAGTCCCACTAGAGGCAGTCCGTCTTTCCGTCACCTGACACTCCCTCCTTTGACACTTAACACCCTTCTGCCATAGACTCAGCCCCACTAGAGGCAGTCCGTCTTTCAGTCATCTGACACTCCTTCTTTGACACTTAACACCCTTCTGCCATAGACTCAGTCCCACTAGAGGCAGTCCGTCTTTCCGTCACCTGACACTCCCTCCTTTGACACTTAACACCCTTCTGCCATAGACTCAGCCCCACTAGAGGCAGTCCGTCTTTCAGTCATCTGACACTCCCTTCTTTGACACTTAACACCCTTCTGCCATAGACTCAGTCCCACTAGAGGCAGTCCGTCTTTCCGTCACCTGACACTCCCTCCTTTGACACTTAACACCCTTCTGCCATAGACTCAGCCCCACTAGAGGCAGTCCGTCTTTCAGTCATCTGACACTCCCTTCTTTGACACTTAACACCCTTCTGCCATAGACTCAGTCCCACTGCTGCTCTTGACAATCCATGCCATAGTGGAATCCCCAAAATGAGTCCTAACTGCTGATCTGGATAGTTCATGTCACTTACAGAACCTCCACATCAGTCCCAGTGCTGTGCTTGATAATCCATGTCATAAAGG
>CM031614.1:16615790-16623290 GCA_018398815.1 Conus ventricosus
GTGTGTGTGCGTGTGTGTGTGCGAGCATGCATGCGTGCGTGTGTGTGTGCATATGTATGTGTGTGTGTGTGTGTGTGTGTGTGTGTGTGTGTGTGTGTGTGTGTGTGCGCGTGCGTGCGTGCGCATATGTGCAAGCGTGCTTCCGTGCATGCGTGCTTGTGTGTTTCCATGGGCATGTGCACATACATGAGCTTATGTATAATAGGGTTTGGAGAGGTGAGAACAGAGAAAAGCGATTTGTTGCTGTCCATGAGCTGAGCTGTTGCACACGTGGACTACAGCTGTTTCTTAGGGCCTCCTACTCTACTTTGTTCTGGGCGGAGTGTTGGCACCCAACTAGGATCTACCCTCTCCCATCCCTTCTGGAAGACTTCAACCCAATTCTCACCAGATGCTGATGTTAAATCCGTCTGGAGATGGGTGTTCCACTTTCTATCCAGGATGGGCGCCTGGTGTATTTCAGTTAACATGTTTTAAATGTTTAAATGGTCTTGCTTTGTCTGATCAAGTCTTGCTTTGTCTGCTTGTCTGCTCAAGTCCATGCATAGTATACTATCCTACCAGGATCAGTCTGTTTCATTAAACAGAAAAATCTAACAGAAATAAATAAAGGCTTATAATTTTTTGGCCAGCAAAAGAAATTGAATTGCAGCAAAAAAGATAAATCAAACAGCAAATTTCACCCGCAAAATAAATGCAAAACATCCCATTTGTGTCCCAGTCTACTCCCGTCTGATCGATGATCTCATCAAAATAAAGGCCGTAGCGAAGCTATGGGGTTGATGCCGAAGGCTGAAGAAACGTAAGCCCGAAGGGCTGAGAGAGTGCTCAAAAGTCGGCAATCTGGCACGCGGCAAACCATCAAATTTGCAGGCCCCAACAATTATATTTGCTGCACCAACCATTTTTTTTGCTGGTCTGATAAATGACAGCCATAAATAAACAAGAACAAAAATACTGAATCTTTATGGAGAATTGTACGTACTGTTTTGAAATTTGAAACAAAAAAAATCTCTATTTCCGAACAAAAAAGAAATAGCCAGTTATGAACAAAACACACAAATAATGGTGATGTTTAATAATCCGTTGGGTTTTTTTTCTCTGTAAACTGAGAAAAAATTACATTTGATACACTTTACTTGGTTTCCTTGGTTTCCTAAGATTTACCGCCCATTCATGTGTCATTTATCTTGTTTCATTTCTTTTTAACGATTCATTCTGATTCTGTTTTCCTTTCTCTGCTCTTTTCTGTGATTCTCCAACACACATTCACAGACATAACAGAAACACATTAACACACACAGACACATAATCTTGTTTTTCATACCCTGTGAATACACAGTGTAACACACCTCTTACTTTGCAGACCACAAGCCGACTGAAAGGTGACATTTTACTGAGATGACCTACTTTTATCCCCCCTGTGCAAGTCAGTGACGTCAAAGTCTCAAGGTTAGCTGTCTTCTGCAATCTCTCCCTTCCCTCTCTCCCCGACACTGTCTATTCCCTTCAATACCTTTTCAGACACTTGCCACTTGAGGACTCCCCCCCCCCCCCCCCCCCTCCCCACTGTGCTTGAAGGAAAGAAGTCCTGACAAGGAAAGGAACTGCATTCATATACTAACACGCACGCGCGCGCGCGCGCGCACGCGCGCGCGCGCGCACGCACACACACACACATTCCTCATGTGTACACTGTCTCTGCTTGGGTAAGCCTGAATGGAAGAGAAGGCTGGGTTGTAAGCCTATTTGCACTGGAGAGAGGGGGGATGGGGTGGTCCCATGTGTTGCAGTGGGGTGGAGGATGGTTGGTGGGGAGCATAGTGTTTGCCTGTTAGTTTGTCCACCTCTTTTCTTTCTTTTTCACTGTGTCCCGCTTTGACTGTGCTTGGTAGAGATGCAAGGTCTTTGTGAAGATGGCTGGTACCATAGACAGGACTGTACTTGGTGATCCATGAACTTCCAGGCACTTCGGCTCACTATCTGTATCAGTGACTGTATGTGTGTCAATGCATATGGGATCTTATATAGGTGTGGCAGATTTTGCATATATATATATGCACCTGGGAGATTTTTTCCCCCCTTTTTTTTGTAACCCCTTCAGTGTCATGTATTATTTCGGCAAAGTTTTTTTTTTTTTTGGGTACTAATAAATACAAACAAACAAAAATCTCTCAACATGGAAATTATTACAAGAAAGTATGCATAACCTGTAGTTTTCCAAAAGGAAAATGAATATACATAACCCACATCTTTCAGAGAGTAAAACTGAACAGATGATCAAAATCCGACCGATACCCACTAGAACACAGAAACTTAAAAATAGAAGGAAAATTCATATGAAGTGACACTGACAAATACATACTTTCTGAACAAGCACTGGAGAATTTTAGTAAATGTGTATATCCATGTCACTGGCAATTAAGAAGTTGGTGTGCTTGTTTGTTTACATTCAGCTTTGAATTTAAAAAGAAACAACACGTGGATGCACAGGCAAAAAATCAATGATATGGATGTGCACACTCACAAACATGTGTGTACATACACACGCACACACATGCATATGCACACACATGTACACACATACATTCACACACACATACACAAATGCATGCACTGGCATACACTTGTGCACGCACATGTGCAATAATCGCATAGACCATGTCAGCCAGTAAGTAATTCAAGGCCTGGCCAGGAGTTATTAACCTTTCTGCAATGTTGCAAGCACAGTTGTGTGCCATATTAAGCTCTGCACACAGCATTGCACACATGTTTGTGTAATTATCATGAACATACCCTTACTCTGCACACAACGTTGCACACATGTTTGTGTAATTATCATGAACATACCCTTACTCTGCACACAACGCTGCACACATGTTTGTGTAATTATCATGAACATACCCTTACTCTGCACACAGCATTGCACACATGTTTGTGTAATTATCATGAACATACCCTTACTCTGCACACAGCGTTGCACACATGTTTGTGTAATAATCATGAACATACCCTTACTCTGCACATAGCAACACCTCCTTAATGAAACTGAGCATGCTACTGCCTCAGAAGAACGAGGTGAAGAAAATTTCATGGGTGCACTTACATTTGACAAGGTTGGCCTGATCATTCAGAGTCAGTTCTCGGAAGCCTGGCAGCTTCTTAGCAAAGGAGATGTAGCCACGGATCCACCGCTCTGAGTTTTTGATGTGAAATCTCATCAGTTCCCGTCGATTGTCGATATCCAGACCCGTCATGTTGAAGATTTCCTGATGTTCGTCTAAAGACACTTCCGTCATATTGCCAAAATGTTTCATGTTTAATCTTATCTCCTCCTGAAAAAAAAGAAAAAAAAAAGAGGTGAGACTGAGTGGTCAGAAGAGGATAAGCAGCTTGGAGCATGCATGCATTTATGGATTTGGCACCAAAGTAGGTCTTCTGAATAACACTTGTTATGGAAATTATGGAGCATCATTTCATTGTTACTAAAAATGACATCCCTGAACCATGTTGGTTTCCCATTGATTCTAGAAAGTCAAATGTTCCCATTTAACTACACAGTCAAGGTGCGCATGTATGCATGTGCATGCGTGAGAGTGTGCATGCATGCTTGTGTTTGGACTGGAACGGAGACAGAGACAGAGAGAGAGAGAAGAGAGAGAGAGAGAGAGAGAGAGAGAGAGAGGTCTCATCTGAATGTATGAAGCACAGAGACTGCAGTTTACTCTCTCAACAAGAACTCTAGTGCTCAGAGCATAATCTACGGTCTGATCTACGGATGAAGAAAAACTTGCATCAGGCAAAAACTCAAACCACATTCCCTGGACCCTCTTGCATTCTCGGCAAAGAGAGTTATCCACTCCTTCATGTCTCTGCTGTGAATGGGGGTGTCAGTAGAGGAGGACAGTAAACAGACTTACCACCTTCGCCATCTGCTTCTCACGGATGACGTTGCTGAGGACTCTGGTGGAGGAGATGACAAAGTCATCGTGGGCCTTGATGACCTGGGCAATGATCGATTCAAAGTCGATGTCCTCCTCCATATCATTAGGAGACTGCGTTCCCATCAGCCGCTTGATCTCCAATGTGTCCTTGGTGCGCTTGGCATGAGTGTAGCGTCCTGTCTTGATGGCTGTAAACATTGTTTAGGTTTTATGGCTACCGCTGCTATTGTGTCAGAGTTGTGCTTGTTACTGTTATAAAAGAAAACAAAATACAGCACTGTTAGCACTCATGGTCAAGATATTACGCTGAACTCATAGCTGATTCAGACTTTGAAATCTTCTTATAAGCAGACAGTTATGCTATGACCATATTTAATTTCTGCCTGTGAAAAGCTGTCTAGCACTGAATCTGTTACGAGCTCAGCACAAATTCTGGCCTTGGCCTCCACACAGACGGCACAGTGCATGATAAACTGGCACTTTCCTCTATCACTCTGAAGGAAAAACAATACCAAGCGACTGTGCCACTCTGCAAGCACCATCAATGGTCTGTGTCTCTGCCATTCTGAACGGCAGACTTGTTGACATGTGCCACGGCAATTCTGCAGACACAAACAATGGCCTGCGTCTCTGCCTCTTTGCTGGCACTTTCAATGGCATGAGACTGCCATTCTGCAGACACAAACAATGGCCTGTGTCTGCCTCTTTGCTGGCACTTTCAATGGCATGAGACTGCCATTCTGCAGACACAAACAATGGCCTGTGTCTCTGCCTCTTTGCTGGCACTTTCAATGGCATGAGACTGCCATTCTGCAGACACAATCAATGGCCTGTATTCCTGCCATTCAGCAAGTACCTTTGAAGGTCTCTATGCTTGCCATTCTCTGACACAATTAATGGCTTGTTCTCTGTCTCCTCATTCAATGGCATGACTCTTTGCCATCCAACAGTACAGTTAATGGCCTGTATTCAGACCATTGTGCATACATGTACATTTGAAAAAGATATACCTGAAGGTGTGAGTGGGACCCAAAGGCAGTTAATGAACTGCATCCAAGCCATTCTGCAAGTACATTGAACGGCATGTATCCCTGCTATTCCACAGGCACAATCACCGGGATGCGCCACAGCCATTCTATGTGTGTACATAAGTGGCTTGCAGCTCTTCCTCTCTGCATGTACAATTTATGGCATGCGTATGTGCCTCAACAATTCATGACATGAACCTCCGAAGTCTTGCAGTCTCATCAAATAACATGCCTCTAGGTACGTCTTACAGGCTCGATTAACTGCAAGAGGCTCTGCCATTTTGAAGGCACAACAAATGGACACATCTGCTCCAGCACGTTGCTGACACAATTAATGGCACATGCCTCTGTCATCTTGCGAACATCAAAAAGAAGCATGAGCCTCTGCTATCTTCAGGCATATGGCAAGCGAACATCAAAAAGAAGCATGAGCCTCTGCTATCTTCAGGCATATGGCAAGCGAACATCAAAAAGAAGCATGAGCCTCTGCTATCTTCAGGCATATGGCAAGCGCCCGCGAGGAATGTGTTGCCCATGATTTTTACTGGGGTAATGAAAGATACCTTGAAGAACCTCACGCTCATACGATCGTCACCCATCTATGCATCGTTACCGCACACACAACATCCCACAGAGGCCAACAGAAATCATTCAGACTTCACTGGACTTCTCCCTCCTCTTATACTACATTCATTCATCTGATTTGACGTGTTTTCCCATCTGTTAAGTGTCAGTCACTGGCACTGCAAGGCAGCTCACCAGGAGGTACACTGGCAAGAGATGCCAGTTTCCATGTGTGCACTGTCCATAAGCATGTGTGTGTGTGTGTGTGTGTGTGTGTGTGTGTGTGTGTGTGTGTGTGTGTGTGTGTGTGTGTGTGTAAGAGAGAGAGAGAGAGAGAGAGAGAGAGAGAGAGAGAGAGAGAGAGGAGAGAGACTGAAGGAGAGACAGAGAGAGGTAATGATGATGATGATGATGATGAGGATAATAATGATGATACTGATGTTTACTTTTGTGGGTAACAGATAAGCAACTACATGCTTTTTTCAAGAGAGAGAGACAGAGAGAGAGAGAGAGAGAGAGAGAGAGAGAGAGAGAGAGAAAGAGAGAGAGAGAGAAAAGAGAGAGAGAGAGAGAAAGAGAGAGAGGGGGGAGGGGGGGAGAGGAGAGAGAGAGGGAGAGAGAGAGAGAGAGAGAGAGAGAGAGAGAGAGAGCACATTAGTAAGCCCACCAGCAGCCCTGCACACCCCCACTCAGCTTCTGTTCAGAAACAGACAGCACTGAGGTATTGATAGATTCACCCCAACTTCGTGCCAATGCCCCCTCTACATCCCCTCTCTCTCCTTCCAGAGATTTGTAAGTTATCAGCGCACAGTTCAAGATATAAAAGGAATTGTGAACATGCCATGAAATCCCATGGTGTAGATCTGCTTCAGATGATGAAATTCACTTTGTTTTTTGTTGCCCTGCTTTTGATGATTTAAGACAAGAGTTTAATCCATCCAAAATATAGTAATCCTACTGATTTCAGGTAAACATTACTTTTTAGCATCACGAAAGACAGAAGTCGTCAAAAATCTTGCCATATATCTTTACAAAGCCTTTAAGAGAAGGGAAATAGCTATATCTTGAATCATCAAATTTATTGTTGTATGAATGTGAATTGAGTCTATAAATGATAAACAATGATTTTCTTTCTCGGATTTACATTATTTTCCTCTGCAAGTTGGTAAACTGTTTTCAGTCTTGCATTTGACCTAGTTCTCATGCTTATACTGGGATGACAGTTTCTATCGCATTTGTATCATATATCCATTGTCATTGTTCACACCCCTTCAAATGGGGCTTTGGCCTTTTTGAATCAAATTCTGTTCTGTTCTCTCCTCCCTCCCTCCAGGCCCCTTCTGTTTTAAAGGCCCACAAGTGTGCAGCCTGTAAGCAGACACCAGTTGGATCTACAGTCATGATGACCAGTAACTGACCTTAACCACCTGACCCCTGCTATGCCCCATTAATTTTCACCCCTCACTTCCCCCCTTGTCTCCAGCATGGGCTCTGCGTTGGTATGTTATGTCACACCAATCATATGGTCTGACCTGGGGAGGTGTGGGGGGGGGGGGGGGGGAGGTGGTGTTGGCCTCGAGGGGCTGCTGCTTCTGTTACTGTTTCTAGTTCTGCAGATTCTTAACAAGGGTTTGGGGTCGGAGGTCATGGTCATGTGGTCAAGGCCTGAGGTCATGAAGGGCAGGAGAACAGTATATGAGAGAGAGAGAGAGAGAGAGAGAGAGAGAGAGAAAGACAGAGAGACAGAGAGAGATTCAGATGAATTATTCATAAATAAACTGAGAGAGAGAGAGAGAGAGAGAGAGAGAGAGAGGAGAGAGAGGAGATTCAGATGATTTATTCATAAATAAATTGAGAGAGAGAGAGAGAGAGAGAGAGAGAGAGAGAGAGAGAAAGAGAGAGAGAGAGAGAGAGAGAGAGTTAGTGAGTGAGAGAGAGATTCAGATGATTTATTCATAAATCAT
>CM031614.1:16625790-16650790 GCA_018398815.1 Conus ventricosus
TCAGCACTTAACATGGTCCTCATGAGATGTACTCTGCATATATGTGTTGGGCCTGTATTTAAATTTAATACTATACTTTAGGGCAATCTTTATATCCCTTTTCATTCTCTCTTCCAAAAACGTTTCTTTTCAAAAGATGTCTGCCAAGTCATTCAAGTAAGGATGGTGGAACTGTTGACCAGCAGCTCATTCCCACCACTTTTCTTTCGTTCAGCATAATACAAACACAGGACCCCCACTCCTCTCCTCCCCTCCCCTCCCTCGCACAAAGTTTTCTTTCCAGTTTCATTCTCAATGCAAAAAAGATGTGCATCAACCACTATCACATAATAACTGAAAATCAGACAGTTCACAAAACAGCAACAAACGTTGTCACATCTTCCTGAGATGGATGGTGACACAGGGCAAGTGAGTGGGGGGAGAGGACTGTGAGAGATGATGTGAAGGGGGCAGGGACACCAGGACAGGAACGATTGCATTCCAGGTGTATTTTGTCGATTAGAGGGCTTACCTTTCTTCGACATTCCAAGCCCTATACACTTCTGGTATCGACAGTAACCAACATGTTCCTCTTCTCCCGGTCACATCACACTTCTTGGACCGGCACAGACGTAGGACACCCTCTCTTCAGGGAGCGGCGGAAAAAGCCCTGCAACACACCCACACTCACTCTTCACAACTTTCCACCTTAAAGGTCGAAGGAACAGGAGAGTGCAGGCAGAGAGGGAGAGAAGGAAACTAAGAGGGACAAACGAACAGGAGAGTGCAGGAAGAGAGGGAGAGAAGGAAACTAAGAGGGAGGGAACTGGAGAAGGAAAGGGGGCAGGAAATAAAAAGAAACAGAAAAAAGATAATGGGTGGTGGGGAAATAGGGAGGAACATGAACTGTGCAATGTTTTCATATATTATTTCTTAACCTGCATGAGACCAGTTAAGCACAATCTTCTTCAAACTGCGTAAAATATATCTTTTGACAGCTGGTGTTGAGTTCCTTGTTTCCAATGCGCCTGAATAAGTTTCATTAACACACAAAGCCCTTTCACAGCTTACAAACAATAGCAACAACTATGTATCTAGCACAACAAAGTCATATAAATTTATAGCACCGACTAGTTGAAATCTGCTGGGCAGGGAAAACGAGATAGTGTACAGGGCACCAGCAGTTATTACTAACAGCTTCAAAAAGATGAATAGATTAACAGAAAAATTATCATAAAAATGCTATATAAAAATCCCATAAAAATGTCATATGAGCACAGAGACACTGCAGAAACTGGCAGCAATAAACATCTACTCAGGACAGGGTTTACAGTATCACTGCTTAGCATCCAGATTGCAACAAAAACGTTGGCCCAACAAGTAACAACAGTATCATTTTAAAATTGAAAAAAAAAAGGATTAGCTGCAAAATGAGGTGACCGCAGGTGGAGATCTAAACAAATTTCAAAAGTAATTTTTATGACTCCACCGATTTACATGGACAAACCAATCACAAGACAAAACACGACGCGTTTCGACCTCTTAGGTCTTCTTCAGGCAAGATAAGCAACACTCAGGACAAAGAAAATGAAGAACCAGCATCACTTATCTTTGTCCAATTCAGCAATGTTGTTGTTGTTGTTATTGTACCCTGGCTAAATGACTCCAGGGATCATCCAAACAGCCGAAGTGTTTGAACACTATGGTACATGGGGATGAGAACATTACATGTGTGACCGTTTTTGATTACCCCGCCACATGGGCAGCCACACTCTGACTTCGGGAGATTTTGGAGACTGATGGTGTTATGCTAGGAGCTTGTCACAACTGAAGACAATCCCCGCATAAACTATGCAATTCGGCAATGAAAATGAGGTCGTCGGGAAGGAGACAATATGAGCTGAAGTAGTAATGATGATAATAACACTGATAGCAATAATGATAATGGTAATTATGATGATAAAGATATTGAAAAAAATGACAGACAGGATTATTACTTTTGGTGATAATATGACAATAGCAGTTGTAGCATGGCAGAAATGAGTGGGGTTAGAGGACTGTCGAACAGCATGGTTGTCGTGGCAACAGTGTAAGTCGCAATGATGATGGTGATGATAATAACAATAACACTGGTATTCATAATAATGATAACAATACTAATAACAACAGAAACGGTAATGGTAATATTTGTACTAATAATAAACGTAATGGTACAAAATATACTGAAAAAAAAATCAATAGTAGCAATGACAATAACAGTACTAATATTAATACTAATCAGGGAAGGGAGGGAGAAATATGAAGAGAAACGGTAGGGGAAGACAGGAAGCACAAAGAGAAGAAAGAGGGTACAAATAAAGGGAAGGATGGAATGTAATAGGTATATTAATAGGTATAATAGATATATTACTTGGTATAATAGGTATATTAATTATATAGTCTGAATAATAACCATGACTGTAACCATACCCTTTCAGTTTCACGCCTTCAAAGTTTCACAGCTGGGCAGCCTCTTATGCCAATGGGCAGTGTGGGCTGCGCTGCTTGAGAGGAAGGGGTTCTTCCCATACACTTCAACATCTCTAAAGCTATTTTCCAAGGGGCTAACAATGTCCTATGGTTATTGCAAAATAAGATAAAAGTCTGACAGGTGTGGGCCGAGTCAGGTTACATAAAATTTCAGGTTTTTTTCCCCCCTATTAAAACGTTATTGATTTCCCGTCACCTTTGTGCTGACCAGATTGTGAGTGACTGTGACGAGTCACTTGACAACTCCACCGATCTGTCCCACCACCCTCTTGTACAAACCCAAACGGCAGAAATTAAATTCAATTCTATGCCCACTCTCCCCTCTCAACCCTTCCCGCCCTCCCCCCCCCCCCCCCCCCCCCCCCCCCCCCCCCCCCCCCCCCCCCCCCCACCCTCCCCGTAGGCCGCGCGACACACGAAACGTTTACATCAAGTCGCAACAATGGCCTGTCTCCACCCCCCCTCCTTCACCCCCCCCCCCCCCCTCTCTTACTACAGCGTGAGCCGCCCAGCTTACAAGTTAGTAAGTTTAAAAGTTACAAGTTTACATCACGCAGTGAAGACGTCACCCGTCTTCCCGCTTCCTGGTCTCTCTCTCTCTTGCAGACCTACTTCGTCCGCGATCGACTAGTTGGCACACTACAGTGAACCCTTTCCCTCTCTCTCGCTCACTTCCCTCCTCCTCTACTTACCCCCCCCCCCCCTTTCCTATCCACCATCCACACATTGTCCATCAGGCACCATATGCACAGCTGGTGGATTATGCCGGCGTGTTTGCAAAGCGCTTGGCTACTTCGCATTCATTCCACAAATGCGTGCATGAATTATCCTACAGACGACAGTTTCAACTGCTTGTGGTTGGCCAATCATCAATCAAAGGGAGGGAAATGACAGACAAGTCTCCTCCCTCTCACCTCCTGGAGTGACAGCCTGTCTCAAAGGAAATAACCTAGAATACACAGTTTAGCATACAAACAGAAGACACATAGGGTCGCACGTGCACTGTTCCTCAGACCAGCTGTAGGTGAAGCACGAAAAGACAAAGGAAACCGGAGTGGGGGCACGGTTATCTCTTCCACTCTACTCCCAGTCTAAAGCTTCACTCACTATTCTCCCAGAAATACCTGGGACTGTGGTTACGCCATACACCGTGATTATGCCATACACTGTGGTTACACCATACACTGTGGTTTACACCACACACCGTGGCTACGCCTTAAAGTAGCCACAAACCGGGGGCTATGCTACAGTCGACACCAGGGGAGAGGTGGCAGCTCTCCCTTGAAGGAATCAGGATGCTGATGTGAGAGGTCAGCGTCATTGGGCGGCACAGACAACCTTCCAGCCATGTGGGTGACGACGGGTCTAGCCTGTGTCGCCGGGGGACGGCTCCTGGAGGTGTGGGGCGATTGGCGAAGGAGCGCTGCTGACTGCGACTACCGTGGCTGGAATACCGTGCTGTTTTAAGGGGTGACAGACATGGGGGCACTCCTTACGGGGTTGGGCTGAAAAATTGCCCTCTCGGCCGCAGTCAGCGAGTGCCCGCCAAGTTTTAAGGACTCGTGCAGCGCTCCAGTGACTTTCGTCCCGCTCCCTCCTTGAGGCGGCCTCACGCGGCACAGGACCATCGCCACCCGAGCATGAAGAAGGCCGCCCGGTGGTCCTGAAGACAGCCTGATGTTTGGGGGACAGCAGGCAAACACACCGACGCGTACCGTTGGTCGACCAAGATCCTGAAACTGAACCAACGTTCAAGACCAACTCCACCAAACTTGAACCAACTTTCAAGAAGATAATGACTAGAATTGAGCCAGTGTTCAAGAGGAACACGAGCTCTGGGAGACAAATGCGATGACCCTCACTGAAACTACCCACTACTGCCAGGCGACAACAGTTGCCACAAATATGCAGACCTTTGTCTGCATGAACCTTGTCCTTAAGGGCCTCAGGCCGATAGGACGTTAATCTCACCAGCAAAGCAAAAGCAAGCTATGCTACAAACAGTGGCTACGCTACATACTGTGGCTATGCTACACCTACTGGGCAAGACAGGTTGTGAAGACACACCACAGCTCAGCACTACAGCAACAGGTCTACACAGCAGGATCAGTCACCAGCCACGAGAGAGAGATTAACTATCCTCTCCACTAATAGCTAAGTGATAATACCCAAGTGGACTTCAATTCAACTCATCCTGAGCTTCCCCTCACTTAATCATGAAACAGTGAGAACATGTCTATGATTACCACTTTTACTACTGCACTGGGTGTACGCAAGTGAAGTGGATGTGTAAAAGAGTACACACTCAGCGTAACATTGACATGTCCACTGTATTTGAACTTTAACTCCTGCACTGGGTGTAAGCAAGTAAAGTTGATGTGAGGAAGTGCACTTAACTTGTGTCAAGTTTTTGTTGTTCAATCAGTATTGAAGGTTTTAACTTATCTCTAATTCTGTCTCTCGGAGCTAAAGTACTTTTAAGAGTACAAGCCCAATGAAACTTATCTCAGAGCCACTACTATCTTAACAGTCCCAGGAACAAATATAAATTTATTTCGATGACTAGTACCAGAAAGTTGCTCCTTCCACCATTAGTTAGAGAGAGGGTGGCGGTGAAATTGTAATATAATTCTCATAGAGAAAATATTCCCAGTCCTTCCCCTAGAGGACCCACCGAACACTCCCAACTCTCGTCACAGTGACAGAACGCGTGTGCCTATGCGAGAGCGCAATTTGTCTGTGAAGATATGAATGCTTCTGTCTATATCCCCCCCCCCCCCCCCCGCATGCCCGTATATGATAATCATATTTATAATTACCGGGGGGGGGGGGGGGGGGGGGGGGGCACATCAGAGACCCGTCACAGAGATCAATGATGTAATACAAACTAGCCAGAAAGCAGCGAGACAATACTGAAAAAGCTCCCAGCATCCCATTTGGACAATGGACAATGAAGAGTGGACAGAGGCAAATGAAGATCTTGAAGAAATGCTGTTCTTCAGATTGGTGTTTGAACAATTCAATAACACTGATTTTCTATCCCATGTACACAATATGGGCAATTTCATGACTATTTATCTTGAGAATTCGTTTCTGGGAAGGTTAATGTTTGTAATGATGAAACATCAACCTTGCATCAGACAGCAACACTTTGTCAGAAAATGTCTGTTCTTAGGAACGTATGAATCCATGAAATACCACAATCCTCTAACAACCATATAAAATGCAATCTTTGTCTGAAAATGTCTGTTCTTATGAATCTATGAATCCATGAAATACCACAATCCTCTAACAACCACATAAAATACAATCTAGTCTCCTGCAACAGCTCTCCTTTAGATGTCACCTCATATTTCCTTTCCATTCCAGTCCAGAGTTTACTGCATTTCATATCCTTGATAATGCAGTACAGTGGCTGCCCACAGGCAGAAGTAATATGAAAAGGATACCTTCCTAGGTGGTGGTGGGGAGAGAGAGAGAGAGAGAGAGAGAGAGAGAGAGAGAGAGAGAGAGAGAGAGAGAGAGAGAGAGAGAGAGAGAGGAGAGAGAGCTGTAAAAACTCGCCATCAAAACAATTAAACAATAAAATCAAATAAAAATTCATGTTTATGTCGATCCCACTCTTTGTTTATCTATCTATATTGCTCAATCTTGCTTACCTAGGACTGCTAGCGATTTCCGACAGGAAAACATTTTCCATCCAGGTCAGTGTCTTAGCTAGAGGAACTTGACATCAGAAAACTGGGGACAGATGGAAGTAATACATGCCTTGCTGCCTTTCCTAGTCCCAGACACCCCTGCTTCACACGATCGGTGTGCTCTCAATTGAGACCTAATGTGCACATCCTCTCCCCCAGAACATCTTCCTATTGCACTGTATGTTGGAGGGAGGAAATCTGATGTCTGGGTAACCGAACGTACTAGCTTAGAAACAAAATGTTTGATTGGAATTTACGTCTGACAAAAAGTTTGACTGGAATTTCAGTCTGAGCTTTCTACAGACAAAAGAATACTTCTCAGAATACTGAGCTGACAGACTTTACATCCACAACCCTGCAAGCACCAAACATAAAATTGCCGTTTTCATTGCAAATTCAAAATGTTCGCATTCTGATGCTTTCAGTACATTTTGGTTTCCCCTTTCTCCACACCCCTCCCAACACATGTTGCACACACATTCTCCCCTCTTCCTATCCTTCCCTCTTATCTGATGGCCATATCATTTCATTTCTGCTTTGAAGTTATGTCATAGTATAACTTGGGAGATTTCTTACAAATGGAGAAGGATGACAGGTAACTCTCTTAATGCACGATTGAATATACCAGCTACAAATGGTAAGAATACCTGAGATGACCTAGACTTTTGCAAATGAGTAGTGTCAAAGTCTCTGAGGTAGAAATCTACCAAAGGCATTCATACCTGCACACCTTAGGATTGGGGGGTTATGGTCTCAACGTGAGAAGACCTATAGTTGAACGCTAATCAATGGCCAGGTTTGTATGCTTCCTAGATCACCAGGGAAACCCAACATGAAATTGTGGGCTTCCAGAATGTCCCACAATCTTCCTGCATTGAAGATGCTTCAAAGATATATACTACCTGGATCTTCGACCCTCAGAAAAATGACAGGATGCCTCGCCGATATATATGGGGGAAGCTGGTTGTTTTTAGTTTTGATGACCACAAAAGCTACTTTATCAAACAGAAACGAGAAAAAAAAAGAATATGAGCAAACAAGATAAACAAAGGAAAACAATAACAACAACAAAACGCAAATATACAACACAGAAAAAAAAAGAAGAAAGTTAGTTAGTTAGTTAGTTAGTTAGTGTTTATAGGGTCCAGCGGACTACTAGGAGCCAAAAAAAGAAATAAAGAAGAGAGGAAACAATGCAAGGGCAAAAACATCTACAACTTTATTACTACATGCCCTCACAGACTGGCCCTTACCTTGCAAGCTTCACATGTGTTCAGGCCGTAGTGGAAACCCGAGGCCTTGTCCAGGCAGATCTTGCATGGAGGCAGCAGACTGCCCGACACTGTCTTGCCCGGCGATGAAGACCTCACGGGGCTTGCTGACTGGAAAGGCGGCATCAACAGCGGGGGAGGCCGAGTCTGCGGCTCGGGAGACTGCGCGGGGGAGATCACTTCAGTCTTTATTGTCACTGGCCGTGACAAGTGGGAGGGCTCTGGCGTGACCGACTTGGAAGGGGAAGGAGTGAAGCCTGCGGATGGTGATGCCATTGTTATGGTGGATGGGGAGGGAGGGAATGCGGTTGACGTTGCAGGGGCATGGGACAGTGTAGTCAAGGACGGGGATGGGGTGAAGGTGGACGTGGGGGACTGCAATACCGTGAAGCTAGAAGCTGATGAGGAGACTAACTCCGGAGGGGAATGTACAAAATTCATTACCGATGAAGGATAGAACAGACTGGAATGCGACCCAGAACACATCACCGACGACGAAAACCCGTCGGGATAAGTGCCACAGTATCTGGAATCATGCTGACTGTAGGCGTCAGATGAGATGAATGGATGACCCACGTTTGGAAAATTTGGAGGATACTGCGGGGGCAGCAGAGGGACCTCATCTACAGCCATGACACCATCTTGGGAACTCACACTGGTGATGTCCTTCATCCTTCTGAAAACACACACGTGAACCAAGGTCAGGACCAGACACAGACAATGTAACAACAAACATGAAACAGCAACAATGGTCAGACTCAGCCAAGCCTTAATCTGTTACTTACAGCAGAATCCAATGAAAAAAATCCATTTCTTTTGCAAAACTTTGCGGGGGACAACCTTTTTTTTTTTTAAATTTTTTTTAAAAAACGTGCATTTTTTGCAGCACAGGGGAAGGGGGCGGGGAAAAAGGGGGGGGGGGGGGGGGGGGGGGGGGGGGGGGGGGGGGGGGGGGGGGGGGGGGGGGGTGGGAAAAGGAGAGAGACAAAAAAAAAAGGGAAGAGAGAAGAAACTCAAACTCAGAATTTTTATTTGACAGGCCACAGGCCCATATAAAGGATGAATAAGGTCAAAATAAACGGAAACAAGCCACTTTTAACAAAACGCCCTAATTGTGTTCAAAGTTAACAAAAAAAACATTCATAAAGCAACGCCATTAAGTACTCCGTTCCAAACACCATTCTCAAAAAAGAAATTACCAACACCGTATAGTATCTTAATAAACGGCTAGCAACATGACATTTTAATAAGAAGGGTTTTTAAATTTACGGGAATCAACTCAAAGGCCCAACTTCCTACAAAGGACAAACCATAAAATAAACCTTTTTTCCGGTGCCCCTTACGTTGGACAGAAAATGCAGGGTTTCTATTGCTTTATATATCTAAAAAGGGAAACCGAAGGGGGGCACATCCAAAAACGAAACCTTGAAAGTAACCTGGGGATTTAACATGTTTAATTACACAAGGTAGAACTCGAAAAAGAGACGGGTTATATGACGATAAACATCGTACAACCATGCGATTCAATACTAAGGGCCACCCCCGGAGTAACAATCACTTAAACGTTTTTAACATTCTACAATAAAAGCTTTCACTTTGCCAACACTTTGCATTTTCCCATACAATTCCAACCCGAATCTATAAAAAACATAGCAAACTTTATTTTTCCAGTAAAAAAAATTTTATTAGCAATGCGCAACATATCATGGTTTTTTTTGGGGACTTTTTACCATACAAGCAACACGAACCAAAATCTGTGCTTTTTTGCATAATTTTAACATAAAGAGGGTTCTTCCAATTCCTAACACTAATGCCAGAGCTTTTGGATTTTAAAAAACCAAAAAGCATCTTTTAATAGCAGTTAATGCACCCCTTTAAATTTTTGTTCGGGTTAATAAAAGCCCCCCAAATCTCTGCCCAAATTAAATGGGTTTTTTTTGGCAATCGAAAAAGCTTAAAAAAAATCCCAAGAATTTTCACCTATTGACCATACATTCTGTTATAGCATTAATCCTTCTTTGCTCTTTGCTATCACACATAGTTCGGGGAAAGATATTTTTGTAGTCATGTTATACCAAGATACTAACAATTTAACCGGAAATTTGGGCCACCACCAAAAGTCCATTTTTCATTCGAAGCAAGAAACCCCCCCCCTTTCCCTGAAACACATTTTTGATTTTTTCCAATTCACAATAAATCTAAACGTTTTGAATTTTATACAAACATCAGTTGGTTTTGCAAACCAATGACATATCAAAATAATGCACTCATCAGCAAATAACAGAACCCAAAATTCAATGAGGTCTAAAGAAAGCGAATACCTTTCTCCAAAAGTGTTAGTTAGTTATTTTTTTGGTTTTAAATGCCAGCGGACACAAGGGCCCCAAAAAACCCCTATCATCTAGTCCTTGATACAAAACCACCTAATAACACATCACTTAAAATTTATGGGGAAAAAACACAATATCTTTTAAACTCCTTCGAAAAAACCTTAAAAAAAATAATAAAACCCTATATTTTATAAAAAAAAATTTACCCTTTAAAAAAAAAGAAAAAAAAAATCCCTGAAATCTCACGAAAAAGAACCGAAAATCACGGGTAAAAAACTTCTCTCGATACACTCAAATCAGACATTCTGTAAAAAAATGTTTAACACTGAACAAGCGTCAAAACGCAACACACCAGGGGGGGTCTTCCCTTTCTGATATCCAACGGCTTTTTTAAGCTTGCCCAAATTAACCGGGAAAAAATCGATCCTTTTAGGGTTACGTACCACCGTAAGGGATTGGTTAAATCTGGCAAATTTTAAAAAATTTATTATAATTTTGATTACCCCAAAAAATTCACTCTCCACGTTCACGACAATACAACTGGATTTATGACGTAATCAATTTGGAACAAACTGCATAGGCCTCCTAAAAAGATTTTTGCACTGAGAGTTTTTTTTGGCTGCTTGTCCACCACTGATTACCATAGATTCCCCATGTACTGGGACCCAAAAAGAAAACTATTCTTTTCCCAAAGAAAACTAGTATGAAGACATAATACCGCTAAACGGGATTGATACTCTCTTTCGACAAACCGACAATGCCGACAATGAATCCGAAAAATAAGGGAAACTTTCGATCTGATCGGGACCCCGCACTGACGGCCAATTTAAGCCTTCAGTCAGCAGGTAAACAATCCCAAAATCCCCAACAAACCCAAAGAGGCTCCTGAAAATCGAAACCAAACCCACAAGGCAGCTGCACCCTCCCTTTTTCCCTTTAAACCCATCTAAAAATCTTGAAAAAAACTTTTTAAAAGTTCACATTGCCCAGAAAAATTGTTTAAAATGCAACACTCGGGGTACCTCCTTTCGAAATTGATTAAATATAAATTAATCTCGGTTTGGGTGACTTTCCAAAAAGGGTAAACACCCGTAAGGGACCATCATCAACAACATAAAGGTAAATCCAGCTCCCCGAAAGGGGGCAAAAACGAAACCCTGGGGAATCTCATTGGTTTTAGTAAATTTTTTGGCCTAAAAGGGGGGTTCAGACAATACCAAGGGCAGGGTTTCGGGGGATTAGCCCTCAATTTCGTAGATTCGGGGAAAGACGCAACCTCCTAGCTCCAGAGGGTTTCACCCTTTTCAGCATACAAATTTTCGGAATGGCGAATCTCCCGAGCAATCCGACCTTGATGATGTTTGGGATCAAGACTTTGGGGAAGATTTTCGTGCAAACCAAACCACACACCCAAATCTAGCTTTGGTCTAAACCAAAGCTCGATACAACGCAAAAAATTTCCTGTCGCCCCCCAATCAGGGCTAATAACCTTCAAAACATTAAAAACCGACTGGCAAAGGTTTTAATTACTTAATGTACAAAAAAAAAAGTTATTAAAAAAAAATAACCCCCAAAAATTTCACTTGTTTGGAAACTTTAATTACCTGACCATTGAGACGTAGCGGTTCAAACTAGATCTTTTCCTATGGAAATAAATACACTCTGTCTTATAGCTGAAAACTTAAATCCATTTCCAGTAACCCACTCTGAAAACATTAACACAAAATTGAAGTTGACGCTCACTGCAGCCAAATTTTCCCCTTGGCAAGATGGAGAATCCCCAACAAATAATGACTTTTCGATTTCCAACTTTACTGACTGGACGATGTTATTAAAACTTCAATGAACAAAGGGGGAAAAAGGGTGCTACCCGAGGGACAAAACCCCTTTCCTGCTCAAAAGGACTGAAAAGTCGAATGAAGTCTAACCATGCCTTTAGACAAAAATTTTGCAATAAACATTGGGAAATTACCTTTTAAATCAAGTGCCTTTTAAGTCCTGAAGATTCCCTGCCTCCAGTTGTGTCATAACTTTTTCAAAATCAAAAAAAAATAGAAACCTGTTCTCCATGACAAAGCATCCCGATAAAGAAATCATAACGAACCAGATGATAGTATACTGCTTTCCGGAATCCACACGGAACACTAAGCCCCCCCAAAATTCTAACTGCAAACAATCGGAAATACCTTTTCTCCATATTTTTTACATAAACAAATGAGAGCTATAGGGCGATAGTTGTTAGGACCGAAAGATCTTTCCCTTTTAGGAAAAGGGGATAAAAAAACCGCCCCTTCCAAGAAGGGGAAAAAAAAAACCCTGAACACCAAAAATGATTAAACAAGATAAAAACACTTTTAAAAAAACCCTCAGCTGGGAAAAGTTGAATAAATTTTTAATGAATGTCTCTGGGCCAGGGGCGAGTTTTTGGCTTTTAAAATGGCGTCCTTTAACCATCCATGCGAAAACCCCTTGTAACCTCAAACTATTGGCTCGAAGGAACAAGATTTGACTCGCTGACTTTTATACGCTGGAATTTCCTTTCAATAATGATCAGGGCGAATTTTGTGAATGTAGCAGTAGCAAGTTTGCAACCCCTTTTTACATAATAATGATCCATTTACTTGCAAAACATTTTAAAACGTGCAGCCGAAATTTCCCCCTTTAATTTACGGATTATTTTCCCCAAATTTCCTTGAATTACCTTAAGGCCAGATTTTAACAAAAAGTTTCCAAATTCTTTCTTCTTTTTTTAAAAGTAACCCACACTTACCCACACGCCTGATGTTTAACTTTGTTTCCCACCATAGGAAACTTAGCAAAAAAACTTTTAGCACCTTTCCTTTTCCCTTCAAAATTTTTCATCTTTATCCCAACCAAGGGTCTTAAAAAATCTTTTTTAAACGAGACTTGGGGAAAAATTCCTTAGCACCTCTACTATCACTTTAGTAACGTAAAACAGATCACAAAAAACTCTGCAACAGATTCATAGGGATCTACTTAAAAATTTTTGCTGTAAAGACCCCAATCTCGGCAAGCTTTCCCTTTTCCCCCGGGACCCTGCATTTTTCGTAAAAAAATAAAAACCGGAAAAATGATCCTCCCGCTTTGGGCCGTAGAAACCCGCCCTTCTAAGTCCAAAAATAAGGAAAGGGGCACAAAAGGGCAAGTCCAAGTGATCAAAGAACCAGAAGGAGAACAAAAAGGTCGTGGGGCCTAATTCAAAAACAGAGTCGATCCGATATAAAAACTTTAAGAACTTTCCCTTAGAATTTGTGCGGTTCTTCCCCACTGTGGAGAATGACATTTAAGTCACCCAATAAAAAAAAAGGCTAGGGAGTTTTAGAAATTAAACCATCCAACGCCCTTTCTTCGAAATCACAAAAAATGGGGAAAATACAGACAAAATATCGAAAAAAACCTTTTTTAAAAAAAAGATACAGCTGCCACGCCCCCATATCCGCAAGTGGAATTTCTGTAGTAGGGGGCCCAATTAGAAAGAAAAAGAAAACGCCTTTCCGGAAAAATCTGCAGAACTGGGTTTAGTAAACAGGGGAAACCCGGAATCCATGCTTCTTTTCTTTTATTTTAAAAGGGTTTTCCTGAAGAGCAATTACCCAAGACTATACTCTGTCAATAATACTCAAGGTCTCGACAATTTTCTTTTTCCCCCATTTGTTCCACTGGGGTAAAATCCCTGTTTGTTTTAAAAAAAATTCTATCACCCTCTTCTCCAGAAAAATTCACTGTCCACCAAAGAATAAAACGATTCCTTTAAGACAAATCAGAAACCGATGCTCCTGATAAATTTCTAAGTTGCTTGTTACCATTTTTGGGAAATTTGCTCTACTGGGCGAAACCCGCTGCACCAAAAACCGACTTCGAGAATTTTTTTTCCCCCCGGAGGGGCTGGAGCCAAAAAGGGGCCCTACTGCGTGCCGTCTCTACTGCTGTTATTGGGCTTGAGCGAGGGGACTCCTTTTTTTTTTCTTCCGATCCCTTCACCCCCACCTCTGATCCACAGCACTTTTTAAAAACGAAAAACCCTTTTTTTTCCCCCCACCAGCGGGACGAAGCCGGTTTTTACATTGCTGACGGAACACTATTGTTTTTTCTGAACAAAACCCCCAAAATGTTTTTCAATGGTTAGCCATCCAAAAACCCATGACAACAATTCTGTCATTTCTTCCCCTACAGCATGAATGGGGCTGCTCCCAGATCATCCCGAGACTGGGGTTTGAGAATCGTTAACCACCTTCTGTGCATAAGTAGCACCCGAAGGATCCTGGCCTCCCCTAAAACCTTCTAGCCTCAGGGAAAAGGGAAAATTTTTCCCCTCAAACTTTACTTTTTGAATTGCATTCCTTTTCCACACTGACAAATTTTTTTAATTTTTCTGAAAAGACACCCCTTACAAATTTACCATATACAGCATCTTACAAGACCCATCATGCTCTTCCGACCACAATCACGACAGATTCCGAACCCCGACAACTCGACTGGAATCCCAAAGCGTTGACACTTGAAAAAACCGCAAAGAGATGGGCAAAAGGCGAAAATTTCACTCGAAAAACCCACTTTTATAAACCGGGGAGACAAGCAAAGTCAAAAATGCGGTTAATTTTTAATCAAGTCTTTTCCTTTTGATATTTCACTCTATGGGCCTGAGAACACCCTGACTTTTTCCCTCTCCGATTTTTTCACAACTCCCCCCAACAGCACTCTAAAAACCCCCTTTGAGTATTAATATGGGTGAATAAAACCCTTTAAATGTGTTGCATAAGTTGAGAAACCATCTCTTTTCAGCACAACGTGAAAGGGGGCCCTTTTCCAGCAATTAACAAGGTAACTACCCGACTTAGTCTTTTTACATTTGAAACCTGTATGAAACACCCTCAAACCACTTTCAAACGAACGGGGAAAAAACCCAGCAAAGGATTCTTTTGATCTCTTGCTTCCACTAAAGGAAACTTGGCCCCTTGTTTTGATACCCTTTCTCTTGCCACTTCCGTATCTCTTTATCGAATCTGAACTCTTTCCTCTTCGTTGGAATGACTTTGATTGCTCATAGGGCGTAGGCTCATGGTGGCAGAAATTGACAGTCACCCTAGGAGAGCTGCCGTGCTAGGGAAAGGACAATGGATGGCCCTACGAAGGACATGTGAGGATGAACTCATAGGGCGTCCATCTGCCTGATACCGTCCCACAAAACCAGACAGGACTGCTGTAGCGACTCACTAACGCAGAGCCATACATCTCTCGGCCAGTGTCAGCACCTTAGATTGCGAGTGACTTAGGCCACCACTCCGATAGGTCTCAGAAAAGAAGCATTGGAAAGGAAGACTGGAAAAATAGATGAAAGAACAGACTGAAGAACCGGGAAGGAAGAAACAAGATGACATAGAGGCTGCAGATGATGTGGGGAGACTTTATGGGTGAAAAGAGATAGCAAAAGACATGGTAGGCAGAACATTAGGAAAGACAAGAAAAAGGGGTGGGCACAGGTTGGTTAAGAAACACCCCCGCCACGAGAAGGCCGGCCCATGGGGCACCAAAAGTGTTAATATCTTTAGTTAATTCATTGATGAATAGTGAAAAAAGCACAGGTGAACACACCTCACCTTGTTTTAGTCCCCATGGGCATAGAAAAGTGTCAGTAAGGTCACCACTAGTTCGAACACAAGTCTTCACAACATTATACACACTTTGCAATGCTTTCAAGAATTTTCCATTAAGACCATTAACAGAGAGAACCTTCCATAATTTATCCCTACTTACTAGGTCAAAAGCCTTCCTAAAGTCTGTAAATGCGACATAGAGCTTCCTGTATCTTAACAACTGCTTCTGAATCATTGCCAGTAAAGTGAAAATGTGATCTGTTGAACATCGTTTGTCACGAAAACCAGCTTGCTCCTCCCCAAGAATGTTGTTCATTTCAATCCATTTGTTAACCTTCTATTGAGAACAAAGCTATATATTTTACTACAAATGTTCAACAAAGAGATTCCACGGTAGTTTACTATCACCCTTCTTAAATAGTGGTTGCAAGATAGAGACTGACCAATCTTCCGGAAACAATCCCTCATCAAAAATTGTATTGAAAAATTTAACAAGGAAAGGCATAATGACTTGTCTACTGTACTTATAAAACTCCAATAAGCTTATCTGGGCCAGCTGCCTTATTACTCTTTATTGCTCGAATTGCAGCTTCAATTTCGGTAACAGAAATAGGTCGATTCAAAAAGTCGCAGTCAGTATGTACGGGTTCCCTATCATAATATTCATCAAAATCTGAACTGGTGTTTAATTCAACAGGTAAGTCATTAAAACACCTTTAAAGTGATTATACCACTGTTCACTAGAAATCAACCCCTGACTTTGAGTTCTTGGTCTAACTGAACGAACAATTTCCCAGAATTGACCGAGTTCTTGGTCTAACTGAACGAACAATTTCCCAGAATTTTTTTGAGTCATTTATATTACTTGTAACGATGCAATAATATTCTCATTATATAGCTTCCTTTTGTGTCTTAACAATTCCTTATACTCTCTCCTTTTCTGGCCATAGGCAAGTCTATCATTATCGTCATTAGTTCTATGAAACTTGTTTATCTGTGTTCGTAATACTTTTCTGCTTTGTTTACATTCAAGGTCAAACCAAACTTTTCTCATACCTATGCCAAATCTAATAGTTTTCATCATGCAATTCACCAGCATACACAAAGCATTCACTGAACTTGGACAAGGCTTGATTAATGTTAACATCAACAAGGTCAGCAGCTTCACTAACTAATGATGAGACATGGTCAGAGTTCATACGTTCATGAAAAGTAGCTGAACTTTTTTCACCCCATTTGTACTTACTAACAGAAACAACTTGGTGAGCATCATTCTCAATAACAGGTAAACAGTCAGCACTATCAAACAGTGAGAAAAACAAAACAACATCGCATGCTTAGTTTCTATTAACGGTCTTACATTAAGGCACTGACAATGAGGAAGTAAGGAACTTGAGGCAATCATATAATCAATTACGCTAGAACCACTATCAGATACATAAGTAAAGTCACCTGAACATTTCAATGCTTTCAGACCATTAAGAATACACAGATCAAATTCATGACATACATTTAACAAATATCGACCAAAAGGGTTTACCATAGTATCCTTGGAGATTCTCGGAAAGGGTTCCTCACTTAGGGACGCATCCATATCATATGACATATAATTCTCTACAAATACTTCTTTTATGTCATCAATGGGGTCACAATTACTCAGGTTAAGAAGGCCAGTTCTTGAATTTAAATCACCACAAATTATCATTGGTAACCACCCAGTTTCTCTGGAAACTTCCAACAAGCATTCTTCTAACAAGGATATGCCGTTATAGATATCTGTTTTCTTCATAGTATTTAGAACCTTCAGGTGGGAGATAAGCACCTATTATCAAACAGTCCGAGTTCAATCCAAGAAGGCGGTGAGAAAACTTCAGAACAATAATAATAATTTATTGTCAATTTCACTGTCCACTCTTTCGACATAATTTGCAAATTCATTCCTAATTAAGAAAGCTACACCCCCCGACAAACGACCAAAGACACTATCTGACACCTTAACACCCGGGCTAGAGAAAACTTTATGAGAAGGGAACATTGTATCTGGAACTGCTTTTGTAAATGTTTCAGCCAACAGTATACAGTCATATCTGTCAACTAAAGGCAAAAAGTCAGGCTCTCTGGCAATACGCCATAGACCTTCAATGTTAAGTGATGCAAAAGTAAAAAATCTACTTTTGTATGTACACTTCTGCGAAGAAGAACTTAGGGTACGGTCTTCAGCTGTAACCAACGCTGGCTGCACCGCAGTAGGACTAGAGTGTTCAGTGCCCTGGCCTGCCCGTCATCTCCTGTCGCCCCTGCTGCCGCTCCGGCCCTCTGACGCCGAGGAGGCGTTCCTGCTGCCTTCAGGCTTACGTCTGTCCACCAGCCCTTCGGCAGTTTGGTTTGCCTGGAGTCGTCTCCACTTGAAGTCTTGGTCTTGTCACCCTTGCCCGCAACAGGGTGCTTCTCCATACTGCCAGCAGAGGCCTGAGAGCGGCCCCGTGTCATGGCTGGCGAAGTCAGAGAGCCACGCGCCGACAAGGACCGTGCCTGGTGAGAGCCACCGACACGGCCCCTGCCTCGACCCCCGCTCCCCCACTCTGGTGCCGTTGGCCCCTCGCCTGGTGTTGCAGACTGCTGCGGGGTGGACAGAGGAGAACCCCTGCCTCGACCCCCGCTCCTCACACTGGTACCGTAGGTCACGTCTCCTGGCGTTGCAGGCTGCCGCGGGGTGGACAAAGAGGAACCCCTGCCTCGACCCCCGCTCCCCACACTGGTGCCGTAAGTCTCGTTGCCGGGTGTTGCCAACCGCTGCGGGGTGGACGGAGGGGAACCCCTGCCGAAGCCTCGCAGGTGTGTGGGTGAAACGGGCACATCTCTTGACACAGCACTGGGCCTGACTCAGTGTGCGCTGCCTTCAGATCACAGTTGTCATGTGAGTTGGTGGTAATGGAAGCAGGCATGACAGTCTCGAGTGTCCTCAGGACAGGGTCGTCCGTGGAAAGGTCATCGGTCAGTTTGTGGTGAGCACCAGTGTCCTTGTCTCTCTGGGTGTTTCAGTCCGTCTTCCGTCTGCTGCTCACTGTGTCTGTCTTCATCTTCACGGTCACTCACATGTCTGTCCTCTTTAACCCCATTCCCAGTGTTCTCAGTGTCGTGAAAGTCGTCAATGTCGCCCGTCAGTGCCCAGTCCCTGCACAGATTAAAGATACCATTGGGCACCCCGCCCTCCCCTCCTGCTTCCTCGTAGACACCCTCTTGGGCACGGTCAGTGTCGTCGTAAGTCAGCTGTCTGTCTCTAGTGTCGATATCAGATAATTTGCGAGTGTGATGTGTATTAACACACCGTCTGTTGTCGAAGTCGTAGTTCTGTCGTGACTGATTGTGTCTTCTTGACGCTGTGACGGAAACCACACGGCCGTTTCTCAGGTACCCCCGTCGCCCCTCTTCCCGTAGTCGCATCATCTCGTCACGCTGGTGCGGGGTGAGATCAGGACCAAGTCTGACGCCCTCATTCTCCTGCAGCTCACGACGAGCCCTCCGGCTGGACATCAAGACCATGGTCAAGTCATGCCGCCTGAAGGTAACGATGACAGCTCTCTTCTGGTCACTCTAGCGTCGTCCCACGCGAACAGCATCGACAACATCGTCACGGTCCCACACGAAGTCAGTGTAGTAAGTGTTCAGTAAGGTAATGAGCGTACTGACCAGCCCTGATGATGTTTCACCTGACGGTTCCTCCAGCCCGGAAATCTTAACGTTCCTGCGACGTAAATCTGACTGTATTCGTTCAAACTGGTTCTCTAGTCTCTGAATGTAATCTTCTGACTCATGCATTCGTCTTTGGAGGGTCTGTATATCCGTCGAGTTCCGTGTGACTGCCTGCGACACAAACGACAACCCCTGCTTGATGTCGGACATGTCATGTGCAAACTGATTCCGCATATTGACTGTCTGGTGTGAAAGGCTGGACACTACTAACCTCATGACAGAATCAATCTGCTGTGACAGGCGCGCCTCACTACCCCGTCGTAGGCGTTGATAGAATTCTGAGGAGTGGGTCCGGGATTTTCTTCCACATCACCACATCGCAAGATCAACACTGCCGACAACCACAACAAAAGCAAGTCTGACGGCCTAACTTTCAGTCGAGTAAAAATCAGCGTCCGGGACTTGTGAGAATTCACCGCTGCTCTCGCTCTCTTTGCCATAAAGATGATGAAAACAGGGTTGAAATACCCAACAGAGAGTCTGTGCTGCTCCGCAACAATTGGCATGCTCGGAGCAAGCACGATTTCCTCAGCAGAAAACACCGTGAAATTTTCTAAGTCCAAAAAATCAGTTCACGCTATGCTACAGGTGGAAGGACGGGAGCTCTTGTCAAACACGTCCGACCCGAACGGTGACCGCGCGTTCACTCCAAGAGAGAGAGAGAGAGAGAGAGAGAGAGAGAGATCAAGTAACAGAGAGAGAGAGAGAGACAGAGACAGAGAGAGAGAGAGAGAGAGAGAGAGAGAGAAAGAAAGAAAGAGAGAGAGAGAGACAGAGAGAGAGGGTCAGAAACAGACAGACATGGATATAGAGACAGTGAAAAAGAGAAAGAGAGAGAGAAAGAGACGGACACAGACAGACATGGACAGAGAGAGAGAGAGAGTGAAAAAGAGAAAGAGAGAGAGAAAGAGACGGACACAGACAGACATGGACAGAGAGACAGTGAAAAAGAGAAAGAGAGAGAAAGAGACGGACACAGACAGACATGGACAGAGAGACAGTGAAAAAGAGAAAGAGAGAGAGAAAGAGACGGACACAGACAGACATGGACACAGAGAGAGTGAAAAAGAGAAAAGTAAGGTGGGGGGGGGGGGGGGGGGGGGGGGGGGCTCTGGAAGAAGGCAGAGGTGAGGAGGTGGAGGGTCTGAGTGGGGAAGTAAGAATAGCTGAAAGAGACAAGCAGACCCCAAAGGGGAGAGAAAGAAAAGAACCAGAGGAACAGGAAGGGAGAGAATGAGACCGAAAGAGCGGGGAGAGAGAGAGAGAGAGACACACACACACACACACACACACACACACACACACACACACACAGCACCACTGCATGTCACTTTGCATGTAATTACATGCCAGGGTGATCTGTTCTAACCCACATGTATATATGACACGATCAACTTGCCAAGATCAATCAGGTTTGGGTCTTACTCTTGGCATCAAATACCAAATACAGAAGCCACAACTGTCTTCAAAACCCCATGAAACCTTCGTGCCCTTTAGTTTCCTTCTCCACTGAACTGCATAACTCTGTGTCCCCGGCTCTCCTCTATCCCTTCTGATCAGAAAGATGGAATGTCTTGGCCCACTTCAGTGGTGAAATGATCACAGCGTTGATTGTCAACGCATTACATAGTGACAGAGAGTAGTGGAGGGAAGGGATATATACATCAAGGTGACCTCTCCGACACTACAAACAACAACACAACAACGCTGATGACAAGAGTGGGTGGGCTGGAGGGGGTAGGGAAGACAAGTGGGGGGTGGGGGTGGGGGTTGGGAGCCCTTGGACGGTGGAGGAAGGGTGGAAGGGGTGTGGGGAAGTGAAGTAGGAAGGGCAGCAATGTCCCTGATCTGCACAACCACAAGAAAACCCTGATCTGCACAACCACAAGAAAACCCTGATCTCCACAACCACAAGAAAACCCTGATCTGCACAACCACAAGAAAACCCTGATCTGCACAACCACAAGAAAACCCTGATCACCACAACCACAAGAAAACCCTGATCTGCACAACCACAAGAAAACCCTGATCTGCACAACCACAAGAAAACCCTGATCTCCACAACCACAAGAAAACGCTGATCTTCACAACCACAAGAAAACCCTGATCTCCACAACCACAAGAAAACGCTGATCTCCACAACCACAAGAAAACCCTGATCACCACAACCACAAGAAAACCCTGATCTGCACAACCACAAGAAAACCCTGATCTCCACAACCACAAGAAAACGCTGATCTCCACAACCACCAGAAAACCCTGAACTCCACAACCACAAGAAAACGCTGATCTCCACAACCACCAGAAAACAACAGATGACAGGACAATAAGTTGTATTGATTCCCCACCGCTCACTCCCCTCCCCCCCTCAAAGTCCATTCTGAACCTTAATTAAATACACAGACAGTGGTTGGGTCAATACTGAAAACCAGCAACAGCATGTGCTAGTGGTCTTCATTCTTCATAACATTTTTGTTGTTGTTGTTTTATGTCTTTGACTACACTAGAAATTGAGCTCATTTCTGCCTCAATATGTCTACATCCCATATTCCTGGGATACCTTTAATACTTTAACACCCTATGTTTCCTAAACCATTTAAATCTGTATTCAGAAACATAAATCCCCTGTAGTATGGCTCAGGGTCTGATTTGCATATTGTGCATGGATTTTTATTCTCCTCACCTCAGCTGTCTGTCTCTCATCAGAACAGTGAAAGCCAGTGTGACTGGTATGGCAAGTTTCTTCTGCACGTGTGTGTATGTGAGAACGTACATGTGGACATGATACAAATGATGAATATGTGTACTTTTGTGCGTGTGCCTGCAAGTCCATTTGCTGGTACAAGTGCGAGTGTATGTATGCATATGCATGTGTTGTGTGTGTGTGTGTGTGTGTGTGTGTGTGTGTGTGTGTGTGTGTGTGTGTGTGTGTGTGAATGCACACATTTGAATACCTGTACAATTACATATTTTTTCTTTTGTTTTATAACAAGAACATGGAAGCAAGAGAAAGGGATGGATTGGAGTAGGGATTATGATGAGAGAGAGAGAGAGAGAGAGAGAGAGAGAGAGAGAGAGAGAGAGAGAGAGAGAGAGAGTGGATGTGTGTGTGTTTGTGTTTTGTAACATATATATGGCCTTAACCTAGCAAAGGTGGGTTTACCGACTGTTAAAAACCTTCTGAACAGGCCTTGTTTCCATTTTTCTTGTTCATACACCTACGTTTTTCTCTCCAAAACCTACTTTGTTTTCACACAGATCCTCAACAAACTGTCCGTGTCACAAATACTTCTAAAATAATCTTCACCTTCTAAATGTACTCCTCTGCCATGCGCGTCTTTCCTCATGCAGATTTGCTGATCACTGTTGTGTTTGTTGTTGTTTTACGGGCTTTACTGAGTCCACATTCTTCAAATGAGTCATGCTGCTATGCTCAGGGGTCGGCCATCAGTGAACTTCTTCACGGGATGGAGTCAGACGGAGTCAGAGTCCTTCATATCTGACCTTTCTAACGTCCCAGCCATTCAGTTCGGACGTCCTACCTGTCATGTGGATTACCACATGCATGCATGCGTGCGCGCGTGCGCGCGTGTGTGTGAATATTGGCTGTCAAACTGTAAATGACAAGTGACTCCACCATGCTACCTATATGCTTTTCTCTCTCTCTCTCTCTCTCTCTCTCTCTCTCCCCACCTTTTTTGAAATACATGCAGATTTATACTGCATGCTGTACTCACTGTATTATGTCTCGTGTTTCCAGTGATATGTACTATGGTTTTTGCATCATATTTCATGTTTCCCATATGAATTATGCTCATTGTACTATGTCCTTTGTTTCTGATGCCTCCTTTTTCCTGTATGACATGGGCAAATGGCCTTGTTCATTAAACTTTCGTTGATCGTTGTTTCCTCTCTCTCTCTCTCTCTCTCTCTCTCTCTCTCTCTCTCTTCTCTCTCTCTCTCTTTGTCGATCTTTGCACGCTTGGGCGTTACTGTGCCTGTCTCAGGCATCATCTGCGCAGTATTCTGGACCACTGCAAGTGTGTTGACACACACTTACATCAATGAATGAGGTGGTCTCGCTTTCCGTTTCTCTCTGTGACTACTTCACCCCGACACTTTCCAGGCAGGCAGTCTGGCTGCCCTCACGGGGTGGTGGGGATGTGTGGGTGTGGTGTGTACGTAACTGTGTGCACATGTAAGCACAACTCCGTTTCGTTATTATTATTATTATTTTTTTTATTTATTACTCTTTTGTTTTCTTTCTAATCCGGCAGCGCAGAGGAATGTGTGTCCGAAGTCGATGTAGACAATGTGTGTAACCGTTGTATACCACCGTCAATGAAAAGCTCGCGAAGCCTTTCTGCACAGATTAAAGCGGATTGAGCAGCTTTCACAGCCACATCCTGTCTGGATGGCGTCGACCACCGGACAACTTCACCTGGCTATGACGTGGGTGAATGGGGCTTTAGGGAGGCACCGGTCAGTTTTGCAGCCTGCTTTACCACCACCACCACCCACCCCTAACACCCCTGTTGGCTGTCGACCCTTGCCACAGGACGATCCTGTCTGTGCGATCTTGCAGACTGATCGCACGCCAGGTTAAGCATCTGATGCAGTAGAATTGTGTTACATATGTATATACTCTCATCGCTGCCCCCCCCCCCCCTACCATCCCCACCTTCTTCCCCCACCCCCTAACCCAACCAGGCTGGCTCAAAACATCCATGACAGTCTGTTTGGCATTGGCAATGTCTGTTCTGTGTAGCCTGGGACAGAGGCTGGGTTGTGGAGGGGAGGGGAGGTGTGGAAAGTGGACGGAGTGGAGGGAAGGGGAAGTTAAGAAGATTTGGGGGGGGGGGGGGGGGGGGGGGGGGGGGGAGGGGGGGGAGAAAGAGGAAGGGACAGCTAAGACGGCACAATGTTACTCAATGTCAACGCCCTCCCCCAGCTCCCCACCCCACTCCTCACAGGACACTTCTAGACATGGAATGGTTTTCCTGGAGGCCTGACAGCGCACAGTTCATAGCTAACTTGATCTCTTTTTGTCCTTAAGATATCTCAGGGCCTGACAGCGCACAGTTCATAGCTAACTTGATCTCTTTTTGTCCTTAAGATATCTCAGGGCCTGACAGCGCACAGTTCATAGCTAACTTGATCTCTTTTTGTCCTTAAGATATCTCATGGTCTGACAGCGCACAGTTCATAGCTAACTTGATCTCTTTTTGTCCTTAAGATATCTCATGGCCTGACAGCGCACAGTTCATAGCTAACTTGATCTCTTTTTGTCCTTAAGATGTCTCATGGTCTGACAGCGCACAGTTCATAGCTAACTTGATCTCTTTTTGTCCTTAAGATGTCTCATGGTCTGACAGCGCACAGTTCATAGCTAACTTGATCTCTTTTTGTCCTTAAGATATCTCATGGTCTGACAGCGCACAGTTCATAGCTAACTTGATCTCTTTTTGTCCTTAAGATATCTCATGGTCTGACAGCGCACAGTTCATAGCTAACTTGATCTCTTTTTGTCCTTAAGATATCTCATGGTCTGACAGCGCACAGTTCATAGCTAACTTGATCTCTTTTTGTCCTTAAGATATCTCATGGTCTGACAGCGCACAGTTCATAGCTAACTTGATCTCTTTTTGTCCTTAAGATGTCTCACTACACATGTTTTGCTCTGGGATTACCACCCTACTGTGTCGACCAAGGAGAGCATAAGCTCTCCGGAAACGTCACATCTTTGGTCTGCCTGGACTCCAGCCGAGTTATTGCTCCTCTATGATGTCAACAATGAAACACAGTGCTTCTGAATATCCATCCTC
>CM031614.1:16655790-16665790 GCA_018398815.1 Conus ventricosus
AGTCACTGATCGTGACAGTAGTTGACAATGACCAGCGGACACCCTTTTTACACACGGCAGTCACTGATCGTGACAGTAGTTGACAATGATCAGCGGACACTCCATTTACACAGCAGTCACTGATCGTGACAGTAGTTGACAGTGAGCAGCGGACACCCTTTTTACACACGGCAGTCACTGATCGTGACAGTAGTTGACAGTGAGCAGCGGACACCCTTTTTACACAGCAGTCACTGATCGTGACAGTAGCTGACAATGAGCAGCGGACACCCCTTTTACACAGCAGTCACTGATCGTGACAGTAGTTGACAATGAGCAGCGGACACCCTTTTTACACAGCATCACTGATCGTGACAGTAGTTGACAGTGAGCAGTGGACACCCTTTTTACACACAGCAGTCACTGATCGTGACAGTGGTTAACAATGAGCAGCCGACACCCTTTTTACACACAGCAGTCACTGATCGTGACAGTAGTTGACAATGACCAGCGGACACCCTTTTTACACAGCAGTCAATGATCGTGACAGTAGTTGACAATGAGCAGCGGACACCCTTTTTACACACAGCAGTCGCTGATCGTGACAGTAGTTGACAATGAGCAGTGGACACCCTTTTTACACACAGCAGTCACTGATCGTGACAGTAGTTGACAATGAGCAGCGGACACCCTTTTTACACACGGCAGTCACTGATCGTGACAGTAGTTGACAATGAGCAGGGACACCCTTTTTACACACGGCAGTCACTGATCGTGACAGTAGTTGACAGTGAGCAGCGGACACCCTTTTTACACAGCAGTCACTGATCGTGACAGTAGTTGACAATGAGCAGCGCTGCAGCGGACACCCTTTTTACACACGGTAGTCACTGATCGTGACAGTAGCTGACAATGAGCAGTGGACACCCTTTTTACACACAGCAGTCACTGATCGTGACAGTAGTTGACAATGAGCAGCGACAACCTTTTTACACACGGCAGTCACTGATCGTGACAGTAGTTGACAGTGAGCAGCGGACACCCTTTTTACACAGCAGTCACTGATCGTGACAGTAGTTGGACAATGAGCAGCGGACACCCTTTTTACACACGGCAGTCACTGATCGTGACAGTAGTTGACAGTGAGCAGCGGACACCCTTTTTACACGGCAGTCACTGATCGTGACAGTAGCTGACAATGAGCAGTGGACACCCTTTTTACACACAGCAGTCACTGATCGTGACAGTAGTTGACAATGAGCAGCGGACACCCTTTTTACACACGGCAGTCACTGATCGTGACAGTAGCTGACAATGAGCAGCCGACAGCCTTTTTACACACAGCAGTCACTGATCGTGACAGTGGTTAACAATGAGCAGTGGACACCTTTTTACACACAGCAGTCACTGATCGTGACAGTGGTTAACAATGAGCATGGACACCCTTTTTACACACGCAGTCACTGATCGTGACAGTAGTTGACAATGAGCAGCCGACAGCCTTTTTACACACGGCAGTCACTGATCGTGACAGTAGCTGACAATGAGCAGCCGACAGCCTTTTTACACACGGCAGTCACTGACCGTGACAGTAGCTGACAATGAGCAGCCGACAGCCTTTTTACACACGGCAGTCACTGATCGTGACAGTAGTTGACAGTGAGCAGCGGACACACCCTTTTTACACACAGCAGTCACTGACCGTGACAGTAGCTGACAATGAGCAGCCGACAGCCTTTTTAACACACGGCAGTCACTGACCGTGACAGTAGCTGACAATGAGCAGCCGACAGCCTTTTTACACACGGCAGTCACTGATCGTGACAGTAGTTGACAGTGAGCAGCGGACACCCTTTTTACACACAGCAGTCACTGATCGTGACAGTAGCTGACGATGAGCATCCACCAAAGTTTTTACGACGCAGCAATCGCTGCGCATGACAGCAGCTGACACTCGGCACTGAACTCTTTTTACAGTACAGCAGTTTTACTGATGACGACAGCTGCTGACAATCAGCAGAGTTTTTACCGCTTACACAGAACAGCAGTCAGTGACGATGCCTGACAGTAGCGGCAATAAGCACTGAACCCTGCAATACCTGCTGTACAGCAGTCACTGATCGTGGATTGAGGCCCGTAACGTACAGATTAAATGAAAGGGGAGGGGGTGGAGGCGGGAGGGGCGGGGTGTTGGGGATGACAGGTAAGGACCGAATGACGCAATGGCGCCTGAAGCAAGTGGAAGGTGACCGCAGGTGGCTAATAAGCTGCGGCGAAACATGAGACGCTCTGTGTGTTTGTGTGTGTGTGTGTGTGTGTGTGTGTGTGTGTGTGTGTGTGTGTGTGCGCGCGTGCGTGCGTGCGTGTATGCGTGTGCGTGTGTACGTCGTGTGTGCATGCGAGTCAGAGAGAGTGAGGGAGAGAGAAACAGACACATACAACAGAGGAGAGAGAGAGAGAGAGAGATGTGATTAATAACGAAAATGGAATAAGCATTTTTTTAAAATTTTATTTTATTTTTTTTACCCCAGCCCTCTGGGCAAAGTAAATACGACCAGAAAACTGTGACGGGGGAAAGGTTGGGTCGGGTGGGAGACACGTTCTACGAATCTGCTATTCAGTACGATGCAGGTTCATATAACGTCAACGGACTACACTGAGTGTCAAGGGAGCAAAACCTCTCACAAAGGGCCTTAAGCGCTTGAGAGGAAAAGAATGCCGCGCGTGGTGGAGAAATAGGTAATGGGCCGATTAGCAGTCCATCCTCACCTAGCGCATACGGTCAAACCGTGTCAAGGCGGTTGAAGTGGTCAGGTACTTAATTGTCACGTGACAGTTGGCATCTAAGGTAGTGAGACCCTCCCGAGTTCGAACCTTCCCGATAGCAAAAGGGAGGGAAATCTAAACCGCCAGGACCTCGGAGCGTCGAGTGGGCGCTAAATACTCAGTCAGCTGAAGTTGCTTTGCAAACAGACCTTGAAGAGCAAGAGTCTTGGGCTTGTTCAGATGGTATGCTGCAGGGCACTGTGCTTATCCTTTATCAGGCTAGTGGAAACGTGTGGACATTGGTGCATAGCTTTCTCCAGGATAATTACTGTGCTAAAGTGGCCCCGGAGTCAGCGGAATTTTCGATGTCCATTTGGTGCGAAGTGCTGTTTCCTAAGCAATTAGTAGGGATGCGTGTAAATGCTGATGTGTGGAAGAATGTAGCGAAAGGGGAATTCAGGGTACTTGTGAACAAGCTGGTGGCGAAGCAACATGGACAAAGGCATGGCCCAGAGGGAAATCCTTTGTGTCCATCCCTATATAAATTGAGGGAGAACAACATGAAGAGGAGGAGAACACCACAGGAAGAGAAGAACGGAGGAGAGAGAGGAGAGAAGAGTGAGCAGGACAGAGTAGGGTCGAAAGAAACGTGTCTGGGAGACAGAAGTGACAGCAAGGTCTTGGGTGTAAAAGACAGGCTGATATAGAAAGACTGAGTTTGAACCCAGAGGAGGGCGAAGGGAGACAAAGAAGAAGATTTCTACGTCGAGTTCCCAGAGACGACCACGAAGACCCAGTCCTGAAACCTGGAGCCAGTCAACCAAGGGCGTCACCATCACCCAGTTGCAGAAGACAACTTCAAGTGACGAGTTCGAGAACTGTGGTGTGGTAATGAAAGTGTGGCTGTGTGTGTGAAAACCTGGCCAGTAAGAATCATTATAATATATTATAACCCGGGATTAGGAAGTATTGATCTTTTATGTTTTGATTATTCCATTTTGTGTAATTGTGTAATTGGATTCTTCATGTGTAATTATCATAGCACAAAAATTGTATTTCTTGTTCTCAGTCGTGTTAGGAAAGAACAAATGCGTGACACCCATTCCCAGAGAGAGGTGAATGTTTCGTGGGTGCATAAGTGCGCATATGCGTGCAGAAAAAACCTTGGTGTGTTATGCCTGACTAATAATACATCAACTTAGTGCACTTAAACAATACCATCACGATTTCCCCCGTCCTGGACACTGAGACAGGTAGAATGTCAGGTAGACAGAATGACTGAGGGAACAGGTGTGTGCGGAGGAGGAATGGGGGTGACGGGAGGGCAGGGTCGTTGAAGAGAAGGGGGAAGAAAGAGCTATCAGGGAAAATATCAAAGAGAGAGAGGGTGCGGGAGAAAGAGAGAGAGAAGAGAGAGAGAGAGAGAGAGAGAAGAAGAGAGAGAGAGAGAGAGAGAGAGAGAGAGAGAGAGATCGACAGACAGAGACAGAGACCGAGAGACTGAATTACTGGATTGTGTGCGACAACTGTGTATCCCACTGGGTCTCATAATGTGCCGACTGTTGGGCAACTCAAACACGACGTTCCCAGCGACGACTTGACTTCAAGTGTTCCTGACTGACACACACACTGCAATCATGCCACACTCTGAGGTCTCAATCTCCCCTGTACAGACAAACACTGAGACAGGGCTGGTTCTGATTGGCTGACAGTCTGAGTAAAGACAGCCCTTCGTTGCCCCTTCCTATGTAAGAGTAGTTATCAATCAAAGTTTATGAGCAAACAATTATTGACAATACGCTAAAGAGCTGCTGGGACATACGATTTCATAACATTTCAAGTAGTCATCTTTGGTGTTTGATGGAAAGACGCTCTTGTACTGGGCAATGTGTGTGTGTGTGTGTGTGTGTTCTTTAGAAACTGGCACGGGTTGACAGATGACATAAGACTGCATTCTGCGCATGCGCTGTTTGTCACAAACGGTAACGCGGGTTGACAGACGACATGACAGCACTGCAATCAACTGACGACGGTTGAAAGAATGCATGACAAAACTGCACTTTGCACTGTTATCTCACACTGTCACGACGACACGACAAAACTGCAATCACAAACTAATGACCGGTTGACAGACGACATGACAAAACTGCACTCTGCATCGTCATCACGAACTGTAACGACGGGTTGAACATGACAAAACTGCACTTTGCATCGTCATCACGAACTGTAACGACGGGTTGAACATGACAAAACTGCACTCTGCATCGTCATCACGAACTGTAACGACGGGTTGAACATGACAAAACTGCACTTTGCATCGTCATCACGAACTGTAACGACAGGCTGAACATGACAAAACTGCACTCTGCATCGTTATCACGAACTGTAACGACGGGTTGAACATGACAAAACTGCACTCTGCATCGTTATCACGAACTGTAACGACGGGTTAACTGATGGCGCGAGAGAGAACTGCACTCTACGCTGTTATCACAAACTGTTTCTTGGCATTCCACCAAGAGAAACCTTGGCGCCATCAATGTTAGTCAGGAAGGAGACGTGAAGCAGACCCCCTCACCCCCCCCCCCCCCCACCTCTCTTGTCGTCACTCTCTACCACCTTTAGCCAGCTATGCTGCACACGCGTGACAGGGTTAAAAGCACGAAACACACGCACACACGCACGCACACGCACACACACACACATCTTTACAAATCTAGCTTCATATATTCTGGAGGAACGGCATGGAACAATTTATCTTCTACTTTAAAACAACATGTCCTTTCTAATTCCTATCCCCCCCCCCCCCCCCCCCCCCCCCCCCCCCCCCCCCCCCCCCCCCCCCCCCCCCCCCCCCCCCCCCCCCCCCCCCCCCCCCCCCCCCCCCCCCCCCCCCCCCCCCCCCGACTCGCCAATTTTTGGAAAACATAAAAGCGTAAAACCCCACATTCGCCGTAAAAAGGGGTGGGAAAGGAGGGGGGAAAAAATGTTCTTTTTTTAAAGCGTTTTTTCATATTATTTTTATTGTTTACCCGACACAAAGGGGCCTTTTACAGGAGTCAACCGCACAGGGGGGAACGGTGCCGCTGAAAAAAATGTCGTAATGTGCCCAAACGAAAAAAGACATGAAGCAAAAAATTTCACGCCCTAAATGCGGGGGTAAAACTAAGCCGACCTGAGACTTACGGGGCAGCCTTTTCCGCTTACTTTTTACTTTTTTTAAATTTAAAAAAAAAAGAAAGAAAAAAAAAGGGGTTTTTAAAAAAATAAGGGGGTGGGTGAGTAATTGCGTTTCCCTGTTTTTGGGCCCCTGGTATCTGGCTTTTTTTTTTTTTTTTTTTTTTTTTAATAGACCCCGCAAGGCGCTAGAATGACATCGCCAATTTACTTTTTTTTTTGGGTTTTGGCCCCCCCCCCCCCCAAAAAAAAAAAAACCTAAAAATAAATAAAAATTAAATTAAAAAGGCAAAAAAAAAGCAAAACAAAAAAAAAAAAAAAAGAAAAAAAATCCATTTTGAATCTCTTTTCTGTTACCATGATCTTTTTCAGGGTTGAAGAGGGTTTAAATTTGACCCCCCCGAGGCCACTAATCTCCCAACACTGACATGTTCACCACCCAAGGAGGCTGACTTTATCCACTGAAAAACAAGGCTGCCTTATTGGGGAAAAAATTTTATCTGAACAAGAGTATAAAGTTTTTTTTTTTTTTATTTTTTTTTTTTTTAAAGCATTTTCGGTAATTGCTGGTCGTTCCTGGGCACATCCTTCGGGGCCCACTTTTTCGGAGCAACACCTATATTTCGCAATGGAATTTTAAAGACGAACATCTCGCCTGGCAACCTCAGGTGTGTGGGGGGCGTTTGGGTAGTGCGATCACTGTAGGAAGGGACGACAGACAGACGTGAAAGTGGGGGATGGGGGGGGGGGTAGCGGGCGGAGGTGGAGAGGGGGGGTTTGGGGGGTGGGGGGGGGGGGAAGGGGGGGGGGTGGGGGTGGGGGGGGGGGGAGGCTTGAGGCGTGTGGAGAAGGGGGAGAAAAGAACAAGAGCCGAAGTGGGGGGGGGGGGGGGGGGGGGGGGGGGGCCCGGGTGAAAAGGGAAACGGGGAGGAGGGGGGGGGAAAAGTGGGGGGGGGTGGCGGGGGGGGGTATGGAAAAACGGCGACAGAGAGAGAAATGGGGTAGGGGGGGGGGAGGGGGGTGTGTGGGGGGGGGGGGGGGGGGAGGGGGGGGGGGGGGGAGGTCTTCCATTTTCGGGAAAAGGGAGGGGAAGAAAAAAGAGAGTGCGGACCGGGGTGGGGGGAGACTGAGAGGCGAGAGAGGAAGGAGACGGGAGAGAGAGAGAGGAAGAGAGAGGAGAGAAGAGAGAGAAGGAGACCGAAAAGAGAGAGAGAGAGAGAGGAGAGAGGGAGAGAGAGAGAGAGAGACAGAGGACGGAGAGAGACGGGCCAGAGAGACGGGGCAGAGCAGAGAGAGGAGAGGGGGGAGGGGGGGGGGGGGGGTGGGAGGAGAAAAAGGGAATCAATTCAAATGTTTCCAGTACTCAGCGATGGGTCAATAAAAAAAAACACCGGCAAAAGGGGAAAAGAAAAGAGAAACCCGGAAAGGGGGGGGGGGGGGGGGGGGGGGGGTTAATTATGTAGGGAAATCGGGAATAAAAACTGCCACAGGCGCCGAGGACAGCGCGTACTTTAAGGCGGTTGCAAAGGTTTTCCCACATTCATCACAGAACACGCAAAAGGTCGTAAAGCACTTTCGCGTCCCCGCAGGCGGGTGCACCCCGATGTCCCGCCCGATAGATCCCTAACCCCAACCCCAACCCTTCCCTTTGCGGGGAATCTACGATGCGGGGATCTATCGGTGCGGGGATTATCGGTTGGGGCGGGATCTATCGGTGCGGGGATTTCGGATGAACCCCCCCCGGCCACCCCCGCACCGTTTTCTCGGCCCCAAACCCGTTATCCTATCCCCCCCTAGGGAAACGTGTAATGAAACCCAAAAAAAAAAAAAGAAAAAAAAAGAAAAAAAACCAGTTTACTCAGTTTTCCACCCGTTAAAACAATACACAAAAACCCCCTGCAGCGAAGAGAGTGCAGTTACCTGGTACCCCCGATTTGCATGTAAAAGGGAAGAACTTTGTTTTTGAGGTGGGGGGGGGGGGGGGGGAAACAATGTAAAAATAACGGGGGGGGGGGGGGGGGGGGGGGGGGGAGTCGAAGCGTTTATTAAATAAAAAACCAAAAGAAAAAAGAACAACACCCACAAAACAACACACCACACACCCCACCCACCACTCCCCCACCCCCACCACCCCCCTCAGAAACATCACCAAATACCCAAAAAAAAAGAAGGGCTAAGCTGTGAGATACATTTCTACCCCGTTTTCCATTGATCTTAAACTTTTTTTTTTTTTTGGTGGACTTACTGAATGAACTTTCGCGGCACCCTTTCCCGCCCCTTGTTTTTTAGCGATCACGTCGATTTTTTTTTTTCTTTTCTGACCAAAATTACGAACCCCCTCTGCAAAAATTCTCTGATGGCCGTCTTTGATGTTAAAATGCCAAAAAATGTCTTTTTTTTTTTTATCATTCTTTTTTTTTATGAAAATTTTTGAAGACACAAGATTCATTTGTAATGAAAATTAAAATGTAGAAATTTTTTTTTAAAAAAATTTACAAAAAAAATTTTTTGACCGAAAAAAACCAACCCAAAAAACCCCAAAAGAATTCATGAAAAAAATCGTTTATGCGGTATTGTGACGTTTCAAGCTTTCCGTGAAGAAACAACTGATTTCTTCTAAATTTGTCTGAAAATTGGAGAAAAGAAACTGTTTGCAGTCAACCATGTTTGCGTTTTTCTTTCCTCCTTTGTACCAATAATATATTACACTGAATGCCAACATTTCAGTGCACACGTGCACACACACACACACAACCACCACACACACCACACACCACACACACACCACCACGACTTCATTACTACAGCACAAACACATCGTTTACGACACATATTTGTAGCATGTAATCACATATCATCTAAATCAGAGACACCAGTCATATACCCCCCCCCCCCCCCCCCCGAAAAAAAAAAAGGAGAGAAAAAAAAAAAGCACAAAACATCTAGACGACCACTTTTAACACTTCATAACGGTTCCAAATGGTGGTTGTCTTGGATTCGAGGAAAACGGGTATAAACTGTAGAGAGAAGAGCATAGTGACTACAGAATGTGGGTTGAAAAAAAAACCACAAAAACATTCTTGGTGGCTTACAAAATATATGGCCTCTGGCTTTTAGAAGATGAAGTTTACTTGAAAATGGGAAAACAAAAAAAATCTAAGCATGTAGTCAACAGTCCTGAACACGACGCAGGCCTGCTTTTGAAGCAAAACGAGCGCGCCCTTCTTTCAAAACACCCTACCGTCAGCATATCAAAAGCATAACACACACGGTCTACTCCTTTCAGCCGCACGGTTCCGAGGCTACCAATCGTGTTTTGACGCGCCCATGCACAGCAAAGCAAAGGAGGGAGAGAGGGAGGGGGGGGGGGGGGGGGGGGGGGGGGGGGGGGAGAGAGAGATCGTTTGCATATGGCAACCAAATCGGTCTTTTTTTCACAGTCCTCGATGTAATTTTTTGTTCTATCTTATCAAATCAAGGGGGAAAAATGTCAAATCAAAATGGAGAGAGGAGAGAGAGAGAGGGGGGGGGGGGGGGGGGGGGGGGGAGGGGGGACACCAACACACACACACCACACACAAAAGACGTCAGTATGAAACTAATATGAGACATTCATTGAAAGCATACACATACCATAACACACAAACAAATATTAAAAACAAAAACAAGTTATACGATGCCTATCCAGCAATCGCGACAAGCTAGTTAAACGCTAAATCCTAACACTCGACATCAAATCACTAATTTCAATCAGGTAACGAATGTTGCAAAGCAACCTGCTCAGTAGGTACGATCACAAAGCACGGTGTTCAAAGCTTACAAAAGCCTTAACTAAAAAAAAAAAAAAAGAAGAAAAAAGACCCCTCTCCCCGCCCCCCCCCCCCCTCCCCCAAAAAAAAAAAATCGCATGCAGGTCTGCGTGAAAAGTAAGCAAGGCTGCACTGCATACTGCTTTCTTTCGCCTCGGGGCAAACACGACAATCGACCAATGAAAATTATCAGACAAAAAAAATAAAGAAAGAAAAGACAGAACACACTAGGTTTGGGGTCACGCTGACATGACCCAATTTTGGTATTG
>CM031614.1:16668290-16670790 GCA_018398815.1 Conus ventricosus
GTTTCTGGATAAAGACACTAAGTGTTTTGACAAGTTAGATTATTATCTATTGTTATTCCTAAGACTTTGTGACTGGATACGTCTTCCATTTTTTTCGTTAGAAATGCAAAGTACTGGTAAATTTTGGCTTAGACTTTGACGTTTCTTTCTTGTAGTTATCATAATGAATTCAGTTTTTTTGAGGATGGAGAGCCAAGTGATTAAATCGTGTCCATATAACCAAAAGATTGATGTTTTCTTGGATGTCATTGCAAACCTCTTGGGCGTCAGAATTACTTGTGTATAAAGTTGTATCATCAGCGAACATTTCGCTGTTTATTTTCAAGTTCAATGGCAGATCATTGATGTAAAATGAAAACAATAGAGGGCGTAATACTGACCTTTGTGGGACTCCAAATTTGTTGGAAAGAAAATTAGATTTGTATGTGTTTAAGGACACAATTTGTTGTCTGCTGGAGAGAAAAGATGAAATCAGTTTCAGTGTTTTGTATGATAGTTTATAAAAAGGTTAGTTTTCTGAGTAAAGTTCATGATTTATAACGTCGAAAGCTTTTGTGAAATCTGCAAAGAGAATTCCTGAAAATTGTTTGTAGTTCATGTTCAAGAGCCATCTATCTATAAGTTTAGTTAGCACTGTGTGGCACGGATGGTTTTCTCTGAACCCTGATTGATTTGGGTGGATTAAATCATATCTTACTGCATGGGAAAGGAGACACTTATTGATATGGAGTTCTAATGCCTTAGAAAGAACTGATAACATCAAAATAGGTCTATAATTTGATGGATCAGTAGTGTTTCCTGATTTGTATATTGGCATAATTTTTGCTTTTATTTATTTATCTTTTTTTTGGTAAGGTATCTGGAAAGCATTGTTTATTTATACTGAGGTTGTAAATGTAGGTTAACGTTTCTGCGATAACGGGTGCAGACACCTTACGAATTTACCATCTATACCGTCAATTCCACGAGTGACACGAAAACAGAATGAACATCTAGAAGGTTGATATCTAATCTGAATGGATATTTTTCCCTGCAGTATTTCTGTAATTCTTCTAGGTCATTATTATTTTATTTATCATCATGAATTATTTGATTTGCGACTGTTGTAAAATGGTGATTTAGTTTACTGGCAGATATATCATTCGTTATGTTTAAGGAGAGAGAGAGAGAGAGAGAGAGAGAGAGAGAGAGAGAGAGAGAGAGGAGAGAGAGACAGAGAGAGACAGAGACAGAGAGAGAGAGAGAGAGGAGAGGTGAGAGAGAGAGGGGGGGAGAGCACTTGTTCACGAACCCTCCTTCAGCCTTCCCCACTTGTGGAAAAAAAGAAAAAAGAAAAATTCATTTACAGCCATTTCGTGTAGGACGTTATAAGTACCGCCCCCCCCCCCCCCCCCCCCCCCCCCCCCCCCCAACACACACACACAGCCCTCGGAAAATTACTTTCTACTGACGCAACACTCGTGAAAGAGGCCGCAGGTGACACGCTGTTTCTTGTACAGTGACATTACTGCTTACACTAAAGTACATGCAGTTTGTGTCTAGCTCACATGACTACAGCGTTTATCAGCTTTACATGCAGTTTGTGTCTAGCTCACATGACTACAGCGCTTATCAAATTCAGTGTGACATGTAGGTCATAGCCTGGACCTTATTCTCTACAATTTTTTGTTGTCGGATTATATTGCGTTATGGCCCACACATTTTGCACGACCAACGAAGAACACGTCACATTTGAAGTCGGCGCGCAGGAGAAAAAAAAAGAAAAAGAAAAAAGTCCGTCAGTAGTTGGTTATTTCAATGTTCTGTGTACCAACTCGAAAAACATGCGTGCATTCAGACTCTGAACATAGCCTGTTTCCGGATTGTGTCATCTGTGGCACATTTTTGTGTGTTTTGTTTTGTTTGCAAAAAAATACTCGCAATGAGTGCGATACACGATAATCAATGTAAGAAAAACAACAACACATACACCAGCATTGGCGGGAAAGAGAGAGAGAGAGAGGAGAGAGAGAGAGAGAGAGAGAGAGAGAGAGAGAGAGAGAGAGAGAGAGAGAGAGTGCCCCCCCCACCCCCGCCCTTTCCCTTTTTTTTTTCTTAAGAGTAACAAAAATCATTTGTACATAGGCATGTGCTTGTCACCACCACCGATTCAAAAAAAAAAAAATCTACACACACACACACACAACACAAAGCGGAGGGCACACACACACACACACACACACACACACACACACACACACACACACACACACACACACACACAAGCAAGCGCGCGCGTCAGAGAAATAAGAAACACGTCGCACGATATCCAACCAGTTAACACAGCATTTACTGTTGGTATGCAGGAGCGTAATGTGCAGAGCATATTTCAGCATCTTGCTAAATTTTACATAAAAATAGAAAACTAAATGCTGACCAATGAAAAAGGGAAGGTGGGTGCTGTGAGTTAAAGACCCTCCTATCCAAACATGTCCAAGGGGCAAATATCTGAAAAATAAAC
>CM031614.1:16678290-16680790 GCA_018398815.1 Conus ventricosus
TCTAGGTGGAAGGAGGCTGGGCAAAAGGGCCCGCCCGTGCGCATGGGGGTCAAGATGACTTGGTAGTCCGAAGCAACGCCCTGTCAACAATCGTCCCGCTTTACCTCCAGTCAGCTTCACGCGGGACAAGACTGCCGCCGCTGTTGGGAAGACCCAGGCCGCCCGATGGCCCTGAAGACAACCGGACAGGGAACGCCGCCACCGCCGTTGCATCACACCGTTCTCCGCCAACAGCATCGCTAAGAAAGCCAACCACCTCGAGTATCATGTAGAGGCCACAACGTTGCTGCACTGTAGCAGTCAACAACTATCTGGGTTGAACCCGCAACGAAGCGTCAAGAGCAATGCTGCTAGGATGTGTGTCTGCTGGCCACTTGGCGCACCCTGTTGGACTGCTGCTCAAATGGCCAGCGTGTGACCGATGCTTTGTTGGCAGGACAGAAATACACAAGATAGGGTTGAGATAGGAGCGGAGGTGGGGGAGAGCGAAAGGGATGGAAGAGAAAGAGTGGGGGTTTAAAGAGTATCATCCTTATATAACGGGAAAGAGGGAGGAAACGCAGGGTGGTGGGGAATGGGGCGGGGGGTGGGGGTGGAAGGTAGCCTAAGACTCGCCTCAAACGCATCTTTTGGCGAGCTACGCTACAAGTATTAGGATACGACGATAGTCGGTAAGACCACACAGTGGCACTGGTAGACTTTCCTTTTTTTAAAAATTTGTAACCGAGTTTCCTAGCTGGAGTTCTAAAGTTGTTTGGTACCGCACTACTCGCCACGTCATCGGCAGCCTGGCTACAAATAGCACCTGTAACGCCGAATTACGTAACTGCCAATAAGACAAACTACAGTATCGGTTTACACACACACACACACACACACACTGCATTTATGTCAACACACATAAACACCAGACACATGCATACACTCTTTAAACACACACGTGCACACACACACACACGCATACAGAGAGAGAGAGAGAGAGAGGGGAGAGAGAGAGAGAGAGAAGAGAGAGAGAGAGAGAGAGAGAGAGAGGAGAGAGAGAGAGGCTGGTAAGGGGAAAAAATACTACGCACATCCTATGCAAAATATGCGAATTACATCACTTAATCCTCAGGATAAATTACCGCATACTGTTCCCCACTGTCAACCTAGCTAACTGTGTGTGTGTGTGTGTGTGTGTGTGTGTGTGTGTGTGTGTGTGTGTGTGTGTGTGCGCGCGCGCGCGTGTGTATGCAGGTAGGTGTGTGTGTGTGTGTGTGTGTGTGTGTGTGTGTGTGTGTGCGCGTCACTGTCAAACTAGCTAACTCTGTGTGTGTGTGTGTGTGTGTGTGTGTGTGTGTGTGTGTGTGTGTGTGGCGCGCGCGCGCGTGTGTATGCAGGTAGATGTGTGTGTGTGTGTGTGTGCGTGCGCGCGTCACTGTCAAACTAGCTAACTCTGTGTGTGTGTGTGTGTGTGTGTGTGTGTGTGTGTGTGTGTGTGTGCGCGCGCGTGCGCGCGCGCGCGCGTATCCGCGTATGTGTTGTGTGTTTCCTTTTGGAACTGTAGTGCGGCGTTGACAGGGGTGTGTTTGTGTGAGTGAGCGAGTGAGTGAGTGAGTGAGTGAGTGTGTGTGTGTGTGTGTGTGTGTGGTGTGTGTGTGTGTGTGTGTGTGTGTGTGTGTTGTGTGTGTGTGTGTGTGTGTGTGTGTGTGTGTGTTGTGTGTGTGTGTGTGTGTGTGTGTGTGTGTGTGTGTGTGTGTGTGGAAGGGAGAGGGGGGCGGGGGGGGGGGGGGGTAGAAGTGTTGTTTCGCAAACAGAACAGATATTGCTGACAGTATAGATATTTGTGACTCAAAACAGATAAGATTTCCCTGACAAAACAGATACCGTTGATCAAGTACAGGTAACGTTGGCAGAACAGATAGCGATCAGTCTTGATATTGCTGACAGTACTGATAACGCTGATTGGTTCATTGCAGATACTGCTAGCAGTACAGATACGGTTGATTCAGCACACAGATGCCTCTGACAGTATAGATACCGCTGATTCAGCACAGACGCCACTGACAGTATAGATACCGCTGATTCAGCACACAGATGCCACTGACAGTATAGATACCGCTGATTCAGCACACAGATGCCACTGACAGTACAGATACCGCTGATTCAGCACACAGATGCCACTGACAGTATAGATACCGCTGATTCAGCACACAGATGCCACTGACAGTACAGATACTGCTGATTCAGCACACAGATGCCACTGACAGTATAGATACCGCTGATTCAGCACAGACGCCACTGACAGTACAGATACCGCTGATTCAGCACACATATGCCACTGACAGTATAGATACCGCTGATTCAGCACACAGATGCCACTGACAGTACAGATACCGCTGATTCAGCACAGATACCGCCGGCAATACAGATATCACTAACAGAGCAGATACCACTGGCAGTATAGATATCACTAACAGAGCAGATACCACTGGCAGCATAGATATCAGCAGATACCACG
>CM031614.1:16688290-16690790 GCA_018398815.1 Conus ventricosus
TTTTCCACGAGTTTAAAGCATTTTATAAATTATACTGGACAACGATCTTTGACATAATAACGCTTTCGTTTTGCAGGAAGTTTTTCATTGTTCATACAATTTTCTAATAGAGAACTGATTTCATGTTTATCCAATTTTAATTTACTATCTGGATTTTTCTAAGAGCACCCTCTTTTGCTAAATTTAGCAGCTATTTCATTTCCATAGATGCCACAATGGGATGGGATCCAGCAAAACTCTACAAAAGTTCCTTTCGCCATAACGGAATGTATCATAAATTTTATATAAAAATTAGGTCTTTCCTTACATTTGCATCCCAATTTCGTAAGCTACAAAGTACAGATTTAGAGTCAACACAGATTAAAATGCTGTAATTGTAATATTTGTAACATCACAACGGCCAAGTTTTCTTTTCCTTTCCCTTCCCATTGTGATGATAAGGTTCAAGGCCTCCAGATTGCATGTCAAAAGCTGCGTGTAGGGCTGTTACAAGATTCGCCATGTGTTGGGCAGAGCATGAAGGAAAACGGAGCCCATCTCTTCCTCCGCTGCCTTAACGTTCCCTGGACTGGATTAGGTACCATTTACTGCAGGGGGGAGGGGTGGGGGGTGGGGGGGACGGGCTGATGTATTAGCGAAGCCGTAACAAGACCCACGACTGAGGGCATTCCAATTCACGACGTTGAAAACTCCAACCGCATGCTCTGGCAGGGAAGGCAGGGCTAAATGGTTACATAACTTTGGGAGGAAAAAGAAAAAGAAAAAAAAAAAGAAAGAAAGAAAAAAAGAGAAAAAAAAGAAAAAGAAACAAAAGAAAAGAAAGCAAGAAAAAAAAAAAAAAAAAGGAAAAAAGAAACCCCCAACCACATTCACTTTTTCTTTCCGCACTGATACAGTGAGGAATATTCAACAGAAAGAAAAGAAGAAAGAAAAAAAAAGAAAAGAAAGAAAGAAAGAGGAAGCCCCTCCCCTTTCCCCTTTTCATTCTGCACTGATCAGTCAAGAATATTAAAACACAAGTAAAAAAAAAGAAAGAAAGAAAGAATGAGGGGAAAAAAAAAAAACCCAACCATTTAACCTTTTCATTCCGCATTGTTTACAGTCAGGAATATTCAACAGAAAAGAAAGAAAGAAAGAGAGGAAAAGAAAAAACCAACACTTTCACCTTTCTTTCCGCACTAATACAGTCAGGAATATTCAACAGAAAGAAAGAAAGAAAAAAGGAAAGAAAGAAGAGAGGAAAAAAAAAAAAAACCCCAACCACTTTCACCTTTTCTTTCCGCACTAATACAGTCAGGAATATTCAACAGAAAGAAAAAAAGAAAAAAAAAGAAAGAGGGGAAAAAGAAAAACCCAACCCCCTTCACCTTTTCTTACCACATGATAACAGTCGGGGAATATTCAACAGAAAAAAATCTTCCCACAATCTCCGGCTGGCACAGGACTCTTCGCCCGGAACAACCTATTATGGAGTGGCCTCTTTTCCAGTTTTCCCTCCCCCCCTCTCCCCCCCTTTTTTCCCCTTTTCCTTCCCCTATCAGAACATGCCTGTCCTTTTGTTTGTTTTTGTTTTTGTTTGTTGTTGTTTTTTTCAACTGGTCACTCCTCACGAAACAACAATCCACCTGAATCTGACGTGACGCTCCGTGACGGCTACGCTATACACGTGACCCGTTATAAACCGCCTTTCCCTCCCAGCTCAGCTCCCGCGCAGTCTTCTTCCAGTCAGCACAGCAAGACGTCACCTGCTGACACGCCATGTAAGAAGACAGCAACCTGGTGTAGAGTCGCAGGTAGGGGGTAGGTAGGTAGGTAGATAGCAGCAGTAAGTCGTGGCGAGGCAAGAAGGAAAATAACAAAACCGAAAACACCCCAGAGTCGGGGCGGCACCACACACCACCACACCATCACCCATCCGACCCTCTAAAGCGAGCGTCGTCGTCGCCGTCGCCGAACTTACTGATTTCCCCCCCTCTCACCTGGGTAAACACCCTGTTCAGACGATCAGGCCACAGCCCGAAACACTCGGGCCCACAGATTGCACCGCACAGCCACGCCCCCGTGGAGGCGACAGATTTGTACTTTGGCGGACAACTTCCAGTGAATCATCTCAACCGTCGTTTGCCACCACCAACCTTGCTCACATCCCCGACCGCCGGCTCCAGTCGATCGGGGCCCGCACGCACGCACGCACGCACACACATCTCCAACTCCCAAACACGTTTTCGCGACAGCCTTGAGCGTTTGTTCCTTTTGTTTCTTCTGTTTATTTTTCCTTTTTTTTTCCCCACCCTCATTGACACGCTCCGGTGTTGTGTGAAAAGACCGGCACACCCTCCGTCCGCCCCCCCCCCCCCCGCCTTCCTTTCCCTCCCCACCTTCTTGTCCCCGTTTCCTCGATATCGATTTGAAGCGCCTCTCTTTCTCTTTCTCCCTCTCTCTCTCGCACACACACACGCACACATACAACAAACCCACGCGCGCACACACACAAGAGAGA
>CM031614.1:16695790-16718290 GCA_018398815.1 Conus ventricosus
GACCTGGAACAGTTCCTCCCATATAATGTTCCTGGGAGCTGTCAAAGATGCACCATGACACATTACATCATAATGAACCACTCAGCTTCAACCGACGTCATGCTGAATGCTAGGATTTGCATGTCGCGAGACAGACGAACAACACAACACGCTCCTTAAAAATCTTCTTCAGGGTGTTTCCTCCACGTCAAAATTTCATTTTTCCCCCCTTCAAATTTCTTCTTCTTCTCCTTTATTTTATTTTATATTTTTTTAAATAAGAGAGTGAGAAAACACACTTCTTAAAATCTTCGTCAGGATGTCCTCTCCAGAAGTATCTTTAAAAAAAAGTCTTTTTCAGAAATCAATACATGTCATCTTGTATGATCTTTCGGAATCGAGAATGGATGCTTATAACGTATTTCCCCGTCGATTGAATACGGATCCCTACCCAGATTTCTATTTTACTTGTGCGGTCTTTGTTTTCCATTTCATCCGGGCTCGCGCTGTTCAGCAGTATTTCCGGACAGCTCTTTCAGGGTTGTTTTCATTGGTTCAGCAGTATTTCCGGACAGCTCTTTCAGGGTTGTTTTCATTGGTTCAGCAGTATTTCCTTACAGCTCTTTCAGGGTTGTTTTCATTGGTTCAGCAGTATTTCCGGACAGCTCTTTCAGGGTTGTTTTCATTGGTTCAGCAGTATTTCCTTACAGCTCTTTCAGGGTTGTTTTCATTGGTTCAGCAGTATTTCCGGACAGCTCTTTCAGGGTTGTTTTCATTGGTTCAGCAGTATTTCCTTACAGCTCTTTCAGGGTTGTTTTCATTGGTTCAGCAGTATTTCCTTACAGCTCTTTCAGGGTTGTTTTCATTCATTTAGCAGCATTTCTTTTCAGTGGTTTTAGGGTCGTTTCCATGTATTTAGTGTCACTTCCTGTCAGTGCTGTAAAGTATACTTTGATCTGTTTAGCTGTATTTCCTTACAGCGCGTCAAGGGTTTAGCTGTCTTATATTTGTTTAGCAGGGTTTGTTTTTTTCTCCCTCACAGCGGTGTAAGGCTTATTCTGTTCATTTATCATTCTTTCCTTTTTCTGCATTTTCTGGGATGGTTTTCGCTCTTCATCAGCATTTCCTTACTTCACTTTCACGTTCATTTTTTTTTTCTGCGTACGTAGGCTGATACTCCAGCGGAAACTCCCTGTACAGACAATCAAGGATTAATCCTATCTACCCAACAAAGGGAGTGCAGTTTTGTGTGTTTGACCGCTTTTTTTTTTTAATCCCGCCATTAAGGCAGCCATGCTCCAAATTCGGGGAAGACGATCAGGAATGTTTTCCTTTATTTAGCGGGCTTTCTTCACTGCGCTTTTTGAAGCTGTTCTTCTTCTCTTAGCAGCATTTCTTTACAGCCCTTTTAGGGTCTTCATTCAAATAGAATCATTTCCTTCGAGCGCTGTTCTCATCTGTTTCGCACCACTTCTGTCCTGCGCATGTTGTTCTACTTTGATTAGCACTATTTCCAAACGCCGCTTTGAAGGCTGTTTTCATTAACGTACCGGCATTTCCTTTGTCACACTTTACATTCGGCTGTTTTCTTCTGTGTCTCATGAGAATGGAAACACACAAACTGCACAAAACAGGCACCGAGTACCAGTGAACGGTGTAGTCTCCTAACAGATGACTATAGAATGAAGGGTTGCGAGAAAGAGCTCGCTGTCACAACAACAGAAAGGCAGCTGAGTTGAAGTGAACCCTTGGAGGAAGAAGAAGAGAGAGAATGTGTCGCTGAAGAGAGAGGAGGTTTTGGCGCGGCCAGAGACAAAGAGCCTGCTGCCGAGATGCGGGGATCGAATGACGAAACCTTAACTCTCGCCTTACCACCCAATCGCTTCACGTACGTTTCTCCCTTAAGCGAAAACATAAGCAAGGACACCAAAGAACAGCAACAACGATCGAGCGATCGTGAATAAAGCAAATATATTTAAGTGCTCGTGTACACGAGGCTTAACGGGAAAAGGCTGCCGAGAAAAGAGGATTGATCTGAGCATGCGCAAGGCATGAGGCCCTTTCAGGGGTTTTGTTGTCCGTTCGGACTTTATTGTATACGAGGCAGGGATAGCAAACTGCTGCCGCTTATTGCATTAGTGAGCCACGGTATAGTATGTGTAATTAAAGATGACTATATCTGCTTCACATTAAACACACACACACACACACAAAGAAAAAAAAATCAGACGTTGACAAGCGTTTGCTTTTAAAATCTAAATGCTGGTTAAAAGCTTCGTTGCTGTTTGCTTTTCATCAGCTAGTTCAAGATTAGATGAACAATGTCTTTGCATGAGCCATCCAGCACGACAGTCCTCCGCGTGACAGGCGATGACGAAATACCCAGCATGTCTGGACCGCAGAAGACCAATAGAACATTAGTGCCTTACACGACAGGCGATGATGAAATACTCAGCAAGTCTTTTGACTGCAGAAGACCAACAGCAAGTTGGTGCCCTACATGACAGACGATGGTAAAATACTTAACGTATTCTTGCCTGCAGAAAATCAACAGCACGACAGCCGTCTACACGATAGACAATGGGGGGGGGGGGGGGGGGGGGGGGGGGGGGGGGGGGGGGGGGGGGGGGGGGGGGAGATATTCAGCCCGTCATTAAGCGCAGAAAACCAACAGCACGTTACGCCTCTACATGACCTACATGACAAATCACCAAATACTCAACGTATTCTTCATTACTGAAGACCAGCATGACAGACAGTGACCAAATACTTGACACATTCTTCATTACTGAAGACCAATAGCACGTTAGTCCTCTACATGACGGACACTGACTAAAATACTCAACACGTTCTTCATTACAGGAGCCCAATCGCACGTCAGTCCTCTACATGCCAGTCCATGACAAAATACACAATACGTCCTTGCCTGCAGAAGACCAACACCACGTTTGTTGTTGTTGTTGTTGCTTTTTTGCTTTGCATGATTGACAGTGACAAGAACCCAAACAACGAGTTACACATTACAAATCAATGCGCCAAGGCCTTGAGTCAATACTCGTAGACACAAAGGGCTTTTTCTTTTTTTTTCCTTTCTTTCTTTCTTTCTTTCTTTTTTTTAAATTTTTTTTTTTTACTGTATCTGGAAGTTCATTCCCCTTCCTTGCTTCCCTGTGTCCCCCAAGATGCATGCTATACGATTCCAAACGGACAGCCTGAAATGCTTCCCTGTGTCCGCCAAGATGCATGCTATACGATTCCAACGGACAGCCTGAAATGCTTCCTGTATCCGTCAAGATGCATGCTATACGATTCCAAACGGACAGCCTGAAATGCTTCCCGTGTCCGTCAAGATGCATGCTATACGATTCCAAACGGACAGCCTGAATGCTTCCTGTGTCCGTCAAGATGCATGCTATACGATTCCAAACGGACAGCCTAAAATGCTTCCCGTGTCCGTCAAGATGCATGCTATACGATTCCAAACGGACAGCTGAAATGCTTCCCTGTGTCCGCCAAGATGCATGCTATACGATTCCAAACGGACAGCCTGAAATGCTTCCCTGTGTCCGTCAAGATGCATGCTATACGATTCCAAACGGACAGCCTGAAATGTTCCCTGTGTCCGTCAAGATGCATGCTATACGATTCCAAACGGACAGCCTGAAATGCTTCCCTGTGTCCGTCAAGATGCATGCTATACGATTCCAAACGGACAGCCTGAAATGAAAGAAATGGGACTGTTTGGGAAAGATCAGGTGGTGCTAAGACCAGGGTCACGGGTGAGTTCTAGGGGCTGCAGTCTGAAGCCAGACAAGAGGTCTTGCATTCTTCGACTGTGAGTCATATCACTGGCTGGGATCCTTAACAATAAGCGAAATGATTGCAGCAGAGAGAGGCGGGATGACAATGAGCGTGGAGGCTGGGGGCGGGGGGAGAGTAAGAGAGCATTCAGTGTGAGCGATGTGCCGTTTCTTTCTTTCTTTCGCGTTCCGGCCATGGTAGATCCTCAATCCGGTTAGTTAAGGCGAAGTCTGCAGTCCGCCACAGAGACCCACCGGTCCCACAGCTTCTCCTGGACCTCAACCGGACCGGGCCACGTCTGGCGTCTGATGTTCTGTTTAATTCTGCAAAGTCCCGAAATGCTTAAGGCTAGGCAACTGAACGAGCCACGGGGTTTACGAATCTATATCGCAAGCCTAAAGATGAATGAGAGTTTCCCTCTAAACGGAAGCTCGTGATCGATGATCAAGTTCACAGACTAACGACAAACTAAGACCTGAAGTTGAACGCTTTCTTCTAAAGGGAGGGAGCATACCCTGCAACACTGCATGCTGCTTGTGCTCGACTGAGACCTACTGATAGGCCTGGTCAACTTGGAACTGTTTTGATTCGGAGGTGACATCGATTTGGGCAATCTCCTTCTCCGTAATTTCACTTCTATATTTCCAGAGCTATGTGAACTTAAACATTTCGACTGTGCCGAATCAACATGTTTACCAGCAAGTTCAGAATGCAACTTTAGGCCACACAACCACAAACTGATTTGAATCACTAGACAGTTGTCAAAAACCGATTTCCATAATAGAAGAGCTTTCATACTGTTACCTCCTTTGCGCGCATCGTACTGACAGAGAGATCAATACAGTTCCTTTTCCTTCACTGGGCGTTTGCAACCTACAGTGACGTGACGTGAGCCCTCTTTCTTTTGTGTTTGTCTCCTCCCCCATTCCGCCACTCCTATCCCTCCTCCCACCGTCCTTGTCTTCCCTCCATACTTACTTCGTCAAACATTCGACAACAAACAACATCACTGCGGCTGCTGGGTTAAGGGGTCAACCTTTCAATCGCATGGCTCCCTCCCCCCCTTTCCTATCCCTCTCTCCCTCTACGTCCCCTCACCCAAACCGCTAGCGTGATATTGGTGGGGTCGTTGATCGGGTCTGTGGGGCGGCACGCCGCCTTTAGGAAAAAACAAACAAACAAACAAAACAAAAAACGAAAAACAAACAAAACAATAAAAAAAAAAACGACACACACAAAAAACCAAGAAAACCAAAACAAACTACAACAACAAACAAAAAACCAACGAACACACACACAAAGCAAAAACGAATCCACAACATATCACACACACACATACATACATACTTACGCACGCACGCGCGCGCAACACAACACACCCACACTCTCTCTCTCTCTCTCTCTCTCTCTCACAACACCTCACACACAACACACACACACACCACACTCGCTCTCTCTCTCTCCGCACCTCTCCTCACCTCTCCGTCTCTCACAACACACTCACACACACACACCCACCACACCACTACCAACTACAACGACACAGAGCAGTGTTGGGCTTTCATCTGACCAGGGACCGTACAGCAAAAGGGACAAACAAGAGCCAGATGGGCCGCGCGAATACTGCTCGCGAGCAACGGCCGAACTTGGGGCGTAAAGAACTTCCGGTGGCAGCTTCTAGCGAGTAAACAATGTGTGGAACACCCGTGTCGGACGGTGTAAATCTCGTTTTTTTTTTTTCTATTTTTTTCTCTTTTTTTTTTATCGCATGAACCACCCTACCTTTCCAATTCTTGTACAAAAACACATCGCATCTAAATATGGGGGGGTGTCAAACTGTGCATGTGTTTGGCTTCCCGCGCCCCAGAAATCTAAACACAAAGGGCTTACATTTCACAAATTAACGGACACGGCGAAAGGTACGAACGGATGAGTGAGAATGCAGCTGATCAACAGTATCAACAGACAAGATAAATCGTTCAACCACCCCCGACAGGCTAACAATTTGCTCCCGTCATTTCAAGGATTCTTGCTTCAAAACTGTTTAAGTCGAGCATAGACAAACTCTATATCGTTCAGTTAATAGCAGTATTTCATCGAATAGGTTTCTGTAAATGACAATTAAGTTCGGGCATCCAAAATTCATGATGTCCAAGTGATGGTTGTTTTACAAGGGCCGCTCATGAAGTGACCAGTTTTTCCATTCTGTGTGGTGTGTGTTTGTGTGTGTGTGTGTTGTGTTGTGTGTTGTGTGTGTGTGTGTGTTGAAGGAGAGAAGAGAGAGAGAGAGAGAGAGAGAGAGTAGAAAAGAGGAGAGACGAGAGAAGAGAGAGAGAGAGAGAGAGAGAGAGAGAGAGAGAGAGGTAGTTTAAAAAAATTGTGTGTGTCAGGGCTATGTTTATTGTGGCGTGGTAATTTCTGAAGTCACGTAAAGGCAGAAACACATTCGGCTTTTTTTGTTATAACACACTAATAAGTAATAATGTACATGTAAATCTTGAACGTGCATGATGTAAGTCAAACCCAATAAGTTCACAGTTTTATCATAGACTAAAAAGCCTTTTAGACCTCTCTCTCTCTCTCCGTCCCCCCCTCTCCCTAATCTCCGTCTCTCTCTATCTCCTCCCTCAATCATCGTCTCTCTCTCTCTCTCTCTAACACACACACACACAGACACAGACACATACACACACACATATATTATAGCAATATATATATTATATATATATTATATATATATATATAATATAGATATATATCTTCCTAATGACAGCGTCAAGACGCTTGAAACAAATTTTAGATAGTTTTAAGATTCCTCTTGTTAACTTTTAACTATATATATATATATATATATACTATATATAATATAGATATATTAAATTATATATATATACACACACACACAACACAAACACCAGAGTTAAGGAGTCATTCTATTTATTTGTATCAGATGACCATAGTCCCATTGCTCTTGGAGTATGCAAAACATTAAATTTTGTATTTACATACAGAAATATTCCGACTGGTCTGGTCCTACATCCGAACGGCTTGTATATGTCTGCTTGCATTCAGCGCACCCGTTCACTGAATCAAAGGTCTGGGTGTAATCGGAAAAGGTAAAAAACCCATCATCAACGTATCTTGAATTGTGTGTGTGTGTGTGTGTGTGGAGTGTGCTGTGCGGTGTGTGGTTGTGTGTGTGTGTGTTGTGTGTGTGATGTGTGTGTGGTGTGGGTGTGTGTTATGTGGTGTGTGTGTGTGTGTGAGAGAGAGAGAGAGTAGAGACGAGCAGAGAAGAGAGAGAGAGAGAGAAAGAGAGACAGAGAAGAGAGAGAGAGAGAGAGAGAGAGAGAGAAGAGAAGAGAGAGAGAGGAGAAACATCATAACATGTGGATGCATACCCAATTAATATGTAATTATTTTGAGTGTTGACTTTGAGTGATGCGCGTTGCCACTCAACAAAGAAAATTACAACACCACTGTTGATGTATTAAAAGTCAGTAAACAAATGTCCTAACAATTTAGTCTCTCTCCCCCTCTCCACATCATTCATAATCATCTCGGCTCCCTCTTCCCATCTCATCAAGCCTTCCTCTCTCTCCTCATCTCTCTCTTTCTCTCAGTCTTTCACACACACACACACACACACAAACATCCCGAACACACACACCGCACCACAACACACACAAACACATACACACCACGACAAGAGAGGAGAGAGAGAGAGAGAGAGAGAGAGAGAGAGAGAGAGGTTAGTTGAATTAACTTACGCAACATAGGCTGTGGTACGCTGCCCTTTTTTGATGATCAGCGACTGGTATCGGTGTTCGTTCTGTTTCCTCTGCCATTGCAATCAGGCTGAGCAGTGTTCACTGCAGTCGCTTCGGGTCTACAATAACCAAAACGAAGACTGAATCTACGAAAGTACTGAAAAATATAGCAACCACTACATCAATGGTAAAGAAGGGAGACATTGAAAGACTAAAGCACGGCGCCGACACAAACTACACACTGACTAGGCGCAATCTCTCGAGCACAGGCATGGTTTTTGTTTAAACAACGCTTGTACGCCGAGTAAACTGTGGCCGCGTTATCAGTTATTAAGGGTAATTACTTGCACATGTCGATAAGGTTTCGCACTCTACATTCTCCACAACAACAAAGTCATAACACATGTCCCATAGTAAAACGCATAACAACCGCTGATTAAATGGAAAAAGAAACTGCTTACCCAACGATGTTTTGGCTTGCCAAACTCCATGTTACCAACCACCGACACAACACGAAACCGAAGTCTGTACGCACTAGTTTGGTGGGGCCCGCCGCCCCGCCCCTTTCAGTATTTCGTTAGTGACTCAGAGAAGGGAAGCCGGCCACTGGCGCATCCCTTTGCTGTAACGTCCCTATCTGACTGACTGAGTGGAGAGGGGTGGGGGGGGGGGGGGGGGGGGGGGGTGGGGGGGAGGGGGGGGGGGGGGGGGGGGGGGGGGGGGGGGGGGGTGGGGGGGGGGGGCGGAAGGAGAGGTGGTGGCAGGGGAGGGGCTGTTGCATTGTCCTGTGTTTGGCCAAGCGACCAGAGCTTTCAAGATTCGAAGGAGAGTAATTTCGTTATCGTAGTTTTGTCTATCTATGCCTTCTATCTGACTGCTCTCACACACGCATACAATCTCTCTCGCTCCATCTCTCTCTCTCTCGCACTGCACGCACGCACGCCATACACACACGCGCGCGCGCACGCGCACACCACACTCACACACACACACACACAACACACACACACACACGACACCACAATGCGTGAGAGGGAGGGAGGGAGGGAGGGATGGCAGAGAGAGACAGGGGGTGGTAGACGCGGGGGCATTATTGCTGACAGAAGGCGGACGAAAGACAAACACCCAACACCAGCCCCTTGATAAAGACAGGGGACTATTGCGACTAACTGTAACACACATTTCAAAGTAATTCACGACATTTATGGCTCATCCGAACCGTAAAGAACATATTAAACTGTCACCTGCCGAAGTTAACGCCCCCATTAAGTTGTTCAAGAGCACGCGCGCGCACAATAACACACCACACAAACCCCGCCCGCCGCACGCGCACACTCCACACTTAGAGCGTCGACAATTTGAACTTGGGACTTTTCAATTTCCACGTTTGCATGGCACCGTCAACAACGCCTTACGAACAGAATATCAAATGATGTCGATGACTGCGTCGAAGCAAACGCACTAAAAAAATAACTGAAAAGAAATGCGCGTTCGCCGAGTGTGTGTGTGTGAGTGTGTGTGTGTGTGTGTGTGTGTGTGTGTTGCGCGCGCGCGCAGCGGGTGCGAGCGAGCGAGAGAGCGAGAGAGAGAGAGAGAGAGAGAGAATGTATGGATGCATGAGTATACGTATGTAAGTCGCACACGTGCGCGTGTGTCTATATTCGGACCCGTCACCCATCTCAACCCTCACCCACATTTCCCGTCAAAAAACAAAACAAAACACACACTACATAAACAAAACAACATCAACAAATGATTTAACGGCGCGTACACTTATATATACGGGGACGCACATATAATTTAACGGCGCGTACACTTATATACGGGGACCCACCACTAGATTAACGCGCGTACACTTATATACGGGGACACACATATAGATTTACACGGCGCGTACACTATATACGGGGACCACATATAATTTAACGGGCGCTACACGTTATATACGGGGACACACCATATAATTATAACGGGGCGCGTACACCTATATACACGGGACACACATATAGATTTAAAAACGGGCGCGATTCCATATATACGGGACAACACATATAGATTTAAACGTCGCGTATACTTATATACGGGGACACACATATAGGCTTTGTAGCGGGCGGAGGCGCGTATACTTATATACGGGACACACGTAAAGATTTAATTATTAATAAAAACGGCGCGTATACTTATATACGGGGACACACAGATAGATTTAACGGCGCGTACACTTACATACGGGACACACATATAGATTTAAACGGCGCGCATACTTATATACGGGGACCACACATATAGATTTAACGGCGCGTACAACCTTATATACGGGGACGCACATATAGATTTTAATTAAAAAACCTAACGGCGCGTATACTATATACGGGGACACACAATAGTGTTATAAACCGGACGCGTATACTTTTACGGGACACACATATACAGTTAACGGCGCGTTACACTTATTCGGGGGACACACATATGATTAACGGCGCGTATACGTTACATACGGGACACACCATATAGATTTTAAAAAAAAACGGGTTAAAACGGGCGGCGAACCCTTAATACTGGGAACACACATATAGATTTAACGGCGCGTATACTTATATACGGGACACACATATAGATTTAACGCGGCGTACAACTTATATACGGGGACACACTAAGATTTAACGGCGCGTATGCCTTCTATAAAACGGGGACCCACACATATAGATTTAAAACGCCGCGTACAAACTTATATAACGGGGACAGCACATATAGATTTAACGGGATAGATTTAACGCGGCGCGTATACTTTATATACGGGGACACACCATATAGATTTAACGGCGCGGATACTTTAATTACGGGGACAACACACAATAGATTTAACGGCGCGTACACCTTTATATACGGGGGACACAACATATAATTTAACGGCGCGTATACTTACATACCGGGGACACACATATAGATTTAACGCGGCGCGTACACTTATATACGGGGACACACATATAGACTTAACGGCGCGTATACTTATAACGGGGGACACACATTTAAATTTAACGGCGCTACACTTATAACGGGGACACACATATAGAGTAAAAAACGGCGCGTATACATTAATACGGGGGACACAACTATAGATTTAACGGCGCGTACACTTATATACGGGACAAACATAAGATTTAAACGGCGCGTACAACTTATAACGGGGACACACATATAGATTTAAAACGGCGCGTACACCTTATATACGCGGATCGGGGACACACATATAGAATTTAACGGCGCGTACACTTATATAATCGGGAACACACATATAAATTGAAACGGCGCGTACACTTATATAAAACGGGGACACACATATATATTTAAATTAAAAACGCGCGTAACTTATATACGGGGACCGCACCATAATATTTTAACCTTAACGGCGCGTATACTTATATACGGGGACAAACATATCGATTTAACGGCGCGTACACTTATATAACGGGGACCAACACATATAGATTTAAAACGGGCGCGTACCTTATATACGGGGGACACACAATAATTTAAAACGGCCGTATACTTATATCCGGGGACACCATATAGATTTACTCGGCGCGTACACTTAGATACGGGGAACACAACTATAGATTTTAACGGCGCGTATACTTATAAACGGGGACACACATATAGATTTAAAAAACGGCGCGTACACTTAAATATAAATACGGGGACACACATATAGATTTAACGGCGCGTATACCTTATATACGGGGACGGACATATAGATTTAAAACGGCGCTATACCTTATATACGGGACACACATATAGATTTAACGGCGCGTATTACTTATTACGGGGACACACATATAGATTTAAAACGGCGCGTATACTTATATACGGGACACACATAAGATTTAAAACGGCCGCGGATTATACTAATATACGGGACACACATATAATTTAAAAACGGCGCGTATACTTAATATACGGACGCAATAGCTCGCCGTCGGCTTTCAACCTCCCCCGTCCTCCCTGTCTTAAGCAAGGACATTTAAAAAACAAAAAAAAACAACCAAACAAAAATCATTAAAACCACAACAACAACAACCGCAGAATGATTTAACGCGCATATTACCTTAAATCCGGGGGCACACGGACGACGAGCTCGCCTGTATCGCCTTCTGCTCCACCCGCCGACCTCGCCTGTCTTTAAGCAGAGACCATATTTAACCCCCCCCCCACCCCCAAACAAAAAAAAAACCCCAAACACAACAAAAAACCAACCAACCAACAAAAAAGAAAAACACCTACCAAATTGAACAAACAAACGCGGAATAATAATGATTCCTCTGCTGACTCGGAAAACAAAAGAAGGTCAGGACACTTTCAGCAATTCTGTGTACGTCGAATATATCATGTCAGTGTTGGACCGGGTTTCATAATACAATGACAAAAAGAAAAGAAAGAAAACCAACGAACACGAAACATCCCACCCCCGACAAACATGAAAACCTCCACCCCCCCCCCACCCCCCCGCCCCCACTCCCCCCCCCCCCCCCCCCCCCCCCCCCCCCCCCCCCCCCCCCCCAATCCCCTCTTCCTCTAACAGGCGGCCGGCATGCCACTGGGAAATCGCACCCGAGATTTCTAGCCCACTCCGACCAGTCAGTTTTCAACACCAGCACCCACCCTTCCCCCTCTCCCTCCTCTCGGCTTCACAACTCCTTTGTCAGTGGTAACCTGTCCCACCCTCTCTCTTCTCTCTCTCTACTCTCGCCCTCTGTCTATGTGTGTCTCCTCATCCTCCCCCCCCCCCCCCCCCCCCCACCTTTCTCTCTGTCTGTCTGTCTGTCTGTCTCGCTCAGCCCTTGTCTGCATCTGATCACCACCCAACAACACAGCTTACGAAATCGGTGAGCAAGCATCTGTCGCACTTAGGATTCGAATGTCTCCCCTGAAGTGTCCTTAATAACAACACTTAGCCAATGACGACATTAGCTACACTTGTGTTACCCCCCCCCCTCCCCCCCCCCCCCCCCACACACTTGAACACCAGGGGAAATGGTTTCATTTCGTCCTCCTCAGAACGTCCAATAAGATACTGTGGCATTATTATACGCTACTTTATTGAAATCATATGCCAACTTCTTCCTTCACGCAGGATGGCCCGAAACTCACAGAAGTTCGACGTTTGTTTGCGCACACCATACACCAACCCGTCTGCTGCAGTTTGATTTTGACTGTTTGGATTGCATATGCGAATGCGATTGACGTTTATGTGAATATTCGTCCTTTAGCGCACGTGGCGATGATTGCAACTCACTCCTATTACAAACCAAAGTCCGTGCGTGAACAAAAAAAGTACTTCTCTCTCTCTCTCTCTCTCTCTCTCCCCGTGCTTTGACACGTGGCTTTACTTTCATGTGTACTGCTACACCTGATAAGATCATACATTTCCTTTTACTCTCAGTCTTTCTTTGCCTGAAAAATTAGCTTCCACAGCCTTGTATTATTATCATTCCCGTACTATGATGATATAGCTTATTCCTGCTGTCATTCTTCGTAGCTGTAACCGTCACCTGACTGTTCTAATTTAGCAGAACACAGCAGAACAGACAGCATGGGAAATGGGGCACTGCCTAAAACTCGATGTCGTTGAAGATAAGATTTTCTGGGTCGTGAGCTTATCTCTCTGTCTTGTCTGTCTCTCTGTGTGAAAGCGACCGTGCATGCGTGCGTACGTGCGAGTGAGTGAGTGAGTGTGTGTGGTGTGTGTGTGTGTGTGTGTGTGTGTGTGCGCCGCGCGAGCGTGTGTGTATGTCTGTGTGTGTGTGCGCGCGCGCGTGTGTGTGGTGCGTGTGCGCGCGTGCGTGTAGTGTATATGTGTGCGTGCATGTGTGACTCTCTCTCTCTGCCCAAGTGTGTGTGTGTGTGTGTGTGTGTGTGTGTGTGTGTGAGAGAGAGAGAGAGAGAGAGAGAGAGAGAGAGAGAGAGAGAGAGAGAGAGTGTGTGTGTGTGTGTGTGTGTGTTACGTGTGTGTGCGTGTGTGTGCGTGTGTGAAGTATGTCCTCCGCACATGCGTGCACCTGATGACGGCAAATACGCTGCAGTACAAACTGCAGGTCAGTTCTATGGCCGAGGTGCAGCGTAATCTTTCGGCCGTCCCGCGTCCAAGGGGCGGCCGTCACTCCGGCCGTTGGTTGAAGAGCCCCTGTCCACTCAAACCGCATGTCCAGCGTACTCAGGCCACTATTTCTGACATCGTATGGCAGCACAGCAGCGTCTAAAGGCGACAGGTGGGTTTTCCTCAGAACCCCCCCCCCCCCCCCCCCCCCCCCCCCACACACACACACACCAACTACCTGTCGCGGAAAACGACGAAAATACAGAACACAGCAAATTGTCGCTGTTATCTCAACCATTTGCATAGTAGGTCAGCTGTTTTTCATTTACGTTTTCTTCTTTATCTTCATTTGTTTTCATGTAAATTGCGAGAAGTGATACGAAATATTTTGTGTATGTATTATCGTGCCTTACAGATGCGTGTCTATTATGTGTTGAACTCTCTGCGCACTGTCCTCTATTAGGTGCATCTGTAACTTCTCAGCTTATCTGATTAAAATTCAATATTAAAAACAAACCGAAACAAACCAAAAACCTGAAGAAAAAAAAAAGTCGCTGTTATCCCTGAGGATTGCACCTGGTTTTTTTTTTTCCCCTTTAAATGATGACTGTTTATCATAGGATCATACTGTTTTGCCTAAGGATTGTATCTATTCTGCTAGTGGATCAGAATCGTTTCTCTCCCATTTTTTTTTCTACGCATGATGATCATTCTCCCCGATTTTCCTGACGAAAACTGGCATCACCTTGTGGAAACTGGCGATATAAGGAAATCAGCTATGGTCTTTATTTCCCCATGACAAGCCTATGTACACTAGTGCCATTGCTATATAAACTCCGGCTGCCAGCTAGAGTGAAGAGGGACAACAGCTGTGGATCCCCAGGACCACGATGTGTGTGTGTGTGTGTGTGTGGTGTGTGTGTGTTCCCTTATTTTTGCCGATTTGCTTCTAAGAATAGTTAACCATTTTCCCGACTGCAACAGTTATGATCCTTAACAACGGCGGTAATCACTGTTACACTCTGAAAAACGACAGTGGTCTATAGAGAAAGGAGGGAAAACAGTTATCATCCTGAGGAAAACTCCCGTGATTCCCAGGGGTGACCGCATAACACTGTTTCGTGGAACGGTAACATTCTTTTTCTTTTCTTTTTTTGCATGTAGAAAACACGAAAACAGCTTTTAACGGCCTATAAAGTTAGTATACTCTCCAATTTAGACAACGTTTCATCGAGGGTGGGGTTTGGTGGGGAGTGGAGGCATTGAACTGATTGTCCCTAAGCAACCACTTTCTGCGCAATAGGAATCGACCAGTCGGCTGAGATTACACACACACACACACACACACTCTCTCTCTCTCTCTCTCTCTTCTCGTCCCCCTTTCACCACCCTCCCCCCTCCCTCTCCTGGAGATCAACTATCTCATCAGTCACTGGCACTTTGTGTTTGCCGTGCTGGTCCGTTTCAACGTCCAGTGGCTCGTATGTACATGGCAAAAGCCACGTAGAAGATCTGCGTGTAAGTGTGTGTATTCTGACTTCCATATCTTCTTCAGACCTACACTGGTCTCATTACTGCACGGGGTAGCCGGCTCCATGACAACCTCACCGGAAATAACGAAGAAGAAAACTGTTGGGGAAATATTAAATGAACGGCTTTCATTGTTAACCGACATGCAAGCTTTGTTTTCAGCGGACGTTATATACCCTGAATGCAAAACTCGGCTCTCATTCCAGAGAGCCCTTTCAGTTGTACTTCTCTGTCGATCGGGGTATTATCCTTGTACATAAAGAATTTGGTCTTACCACTCACTCACCATGGCGCAGTGGATAAACGTGGCTTCGCGACTGGGAGGTCGTGGATTCGATTCCCATCCTACCCAGAGCTGAGTTTGCTATGGGCTCAACTGGGAAGATCGAAAGCATACAGTCGAGTTTCATCCGCATGGATGCGCTTCTGAGAGTGTTACTCCAATTTCCTGATGAACACTGCGGGTGTCTGTATCTCCCGTGTCTGGTTGATGTCGGAACGTGTTACAAAAGTAAGCATACAGTACAGCCCCATCAAGTAGTCTCAGACCACAATGAAACCCCATAGTATCATCATGTTTGTACGCGCGCGTGTGTGTTGTGTGTGTGTGTGTGTGTGTGATGTGTGTGTGTGTGTGTGTGTGTGCGTGCGTGCGTGCGTGCGTGCGTGCGTGTGTGTGTGTGTGTGTGTGTGTGTGTGTGTGTGTGTGTGCGTGAGTGCGTGTGTGTATGTGTGTGTGTGTGATGTGCGTGTGTGTGTGTGATGGATGTGTGTGTGTGTGTGCGCGCGCGCGCGTGCGGATGTATGGGGGTGGGGGTGGTGGGTGGGAGGGTGTGTGTGGGAAGAGTGTTTGCGCTTGCATGAAGATATTTTACTGATGGGATTGATTTACTTTGGATTCTTACACAGGCAGTTTACGCCTTTGAGAGAGAGAGAGAGAGAGAGAGAGAGAGAGAGAGAGTGTGTGTGTGTGTGCGTGTTGTCCTGGTATATGGTTTCTGTGCTGTCGAAAATGAATTTTCGATCTCTCGGACAAATAAAATTGTTATCCTGTTATCTTTATCATCCTCGTCGACCAGCATAAAAAACGTCTCCTCTTCTGTATCCCTTTCCACGTCTGTGTCCTTGGTGAGTTCGCGCCGAGGTCGCCGGTGTCGGCAAGTCCGTGGGGATTGTCGCTGGACGGACGTCGTGGCGCCCTCCTCCGGACGAGCACGCCCACTCACGCTGGCTTCGCGACTAAGCAATTACCGTCGTCAGTCGGGGGGCTTAATAGGTGTGCCCTACGATTGCTGTACCAGAACAGGCACCACTGAACGCCACCGAAGCGACTCGGCAGCTGTGCAGTACACAGTGTCTCTCCCCTGGAAGGTTGCGACGTGGTGACTTGAACCTGTCTTCGCCCTACGGATTGCCGATGCCGTGGCGGCGGCAGGACCAGTCGGGGTGTGGCTGTGGGTCGGGGTGTGGCCGGGGTGAGCGGGTGGGAGTAACACCAATGAAGGGATACAGAAGATGAGATAGGGAAAAGCAAAAGTCTGGTCTCCCTTCTATACACGTCTTTCTCCATGTGTCAGTCTTGTGTTGATCCCCCGCGCACTGTTCGTCCCACTCCCACCGAGGAGGTTTGGTTTTCACTGCCATCTGTTGGCACGTCGGTTCTGTTTACCTGTAACCAAGATTGCGCTGAGCCGAGTTTGCCGTGGAACGACTGAAACAGGATTACACAGGAACCACTGAGCCGAGTTTTGCCGTTGGGACGACTGAAAGTCGGCAGCGTTCCAGACAAACCAAGCCAAACCACACACAAACACCCAAAACAAGGTGAGGAGTCACGCTTTTTCTACACACAAGCCGAAGCCAGCCATGTGAATTTTCGACAAATTAGTTTTGTCTTCTTCATACGCCACAAATCATAGCTGACATAAAAAAGAAGCGAGAACCAATGGGGAAGGGGGAGGAAGGGAGAAGAAGAAGAAGAAGGGGTGGGAGGGGGGATAGGGAGGAGGCGCTACTTCAAAGATGGCCGTCGGTAGGTTTATTGTAATGTTCTGTTCCGGCTCTCTCTCCCGCTAAACACCCTCCCTCCCTCTCTCTTTCTTTCTCTCTCTCCTTTAGTCAGAATTCTGGGTTCGCAATGCATTACTAAAAATAATTTAATTCATCGATTTTCCCGACCTCCTTTCCAAAACAGCGTCGTGGTTTTACACGGCACAAGCAGTTGAAACAACAAAACGTCTTTTCATCATGCTAACCCCCCCCCCCACCCCCCCCCCCCCCCCCCACCCTACTGCCCAGAGCACAAAGCTTCTTCAAAATAAACTAAAACCAACGCGCGGCATGGTACTTTCCGGCAGCGCAGTGGAGATTGACAAGATTTTCTTTCACCAGCTTATTTCTTTTCTTTGATGACTTTAGTTGTAAAACACCCTCACATAAGAGTTGTGCTTCTTTTTCCCAGCATTTGCTTGTTGTTATCTTCTGCATGTAAGCAAACTCGTTCGGTTCCCCCCCCCCCCCCCCCCCCCACCCCCCTTCCACGATTCCTACAGCAGTTCTAGCCAAAATCTGATTTTCCCCTTGCATTATTACTTCTCTGACGTTGCAACAAAACTGTTTTTCTTGACTTGTCCACTTTCCTCGACCCGCTGTAACCTCACCACCCTCCTCTCGCTGTCGTTTTACTGGGCCAGTAAAGAAGCTGTGTATCTTCGCAGTGCGCCGGTTCACGAAAGGGCTAACCAAACGGAGGGGGGTGGGGGGGGGGGGGGGGGGGGGGGGGGGGGGGGGGGGGGGAGGGGGGAGGTGACGTCAGGGCAAGAATGAATGGGAGTAGTGTACCAGTTCTTGCGTCCAGTTCTCGTCTCTTTAAATGGTAGGTGTGCGTGTTGACGAGAACTTGATTGTTACACCATGGTGGTGCATCATTCGAAGAGATTTCTAACAGACTGCCCCTTCCTCCTAACAAACAAACAAACAAACAAACAAACACAACGTTACTCTCATGTCTATCGAAGACTTTTTTTTTCCCGAACCCGGCTTTGCCCAGTCCATACCCCCCTCACTGTATTACCTCCTCCTCCCTCCCCTTCTATCTTCTGTGTGTTTCAAAGTAAACATGGCAATCCCGTTCCAATTGGGGGAACACACACACACACACACACACACACACACACGCACGCACACACACAACACACACTCACAGACATACGCACACATACTCTTTCTCTCTCTCTCTCTCTCTCTCTCTCTCTCTCTCTCTCTCTCTCTCACACACACACACACACACACACACACACACACACACACACACACACACTTGCTAACTTTCTGTCTGTCTCTCTCACGCTCGCGCGAGCGCGCACACATGTCTATCTCTATTTATCTGAACATACATACATACATATGAAGAGAGCGAGAGAGAGAGAGAGAGAGGACTACGCTGGACGTTAACCTGGATTCACATCTTAAGCCACATCTACCATTACCCTCCCCCCCCCCCTCTCCGCTCCCTCCCGTCCAATCCCCCCACACCTGTCAGCAAAAAAGCCCCCGAAGGTAATAAGAACAGTTTCGTTTGTTAGGGTCCTTTGTAACAACTCTGGCGACCCCCCCCCCCCCCCCCCCCCCCCCCCCCACATCACTATCATCCACGGAAAACAGCCGAGTCGGAACCCTGTGCTGGGTTGCCTGCACTTTCGTTTTCTGCTCGCTCTCTCTCTCTCTCTCTCTTCATTTATTTCTCATGGCGATGTGTCACTCTCCCCGACTCGCCTATCTTTGTCAACCTCTTCGTGGCGGCCGTGCCCCTGGCTTGAAAGGTCACCTAAAACTGTCACACGCAGCGCCAACCCCCTCCTCCCTCCACCCCAACCCCCTCCCATCACCCTTTTTCCAAAGCGTTGAGAAACGTGTGCAATACGACCGATCCACCTTGAGATGTAAGTACTAGCTGTCCTGCAAAATTCACCTCTCTGATATGTCTGACTTGTCTTTCTATTTTGTCAGGCATCAACATTTCTTTCTTTCCTTCCTGTCGCTTGGCAGCAACCCCCCCCCCCCCCCCCCACTTCCTTATCACTCCTCCCCAACCCCCTTCCCCAACACTTTCTTCTTCTTTTCCTTCTCTCTCTCTCTCTCTCTCTCTCTCTCTCTTTTTTTTTTGGTGGGGGGGGGGGGGGGAGGGTTCCCTCTTCGACTTCCTCCCGGTTACCCTCCTTTCCCTTTTCGTTGTTTGCTCTTTTGCGTGAAGGTCGTCCGTCTTCCCCCAGACTGTCCGTCTTCCCCCAGACTGTCCGTCTTCCCCCAGACTGACTCGCTCGCTCTATACTGCTACCCTCGGCTGTGAAGTCGTCCGCCATGTCCCAGCTTCTGCCCTTCCTGCTGGCAGCGTCTGCGTTCGTCTAGCGCTTCGCTCGGTATATGCAGTGGCCAAGGACAGATAGCCTCCCTTTGCTCCAGAAAAAAAATTGTTGAGGAATGCAGCGTACGTAGACGAATAGTGTGACTGACGGGGAGGGTGGGATCAGTGTGGGGAGGGTGGGGATGGGGGTGGGGGGTGAGGAGGGGGGGGGAGGGGCCTGGGGAGGTACGAAAGAAGAGGGGGAGAAAGAGGAGAAGACGGGCACTGGAAAATCACGAGAGAGAGAGAGAGAGAGAGAGAGAGCACAGTGTGCATGTGAGCGAGTGTGTCTGTGTTTGGGTGGGCACGCGCACCTGTGTCACAGACAGACAGACAGACAAACACAAACAGGGAGAGAGACAGAGACTACGAATCCCAATATTTATGTAAGACTACTTGAGGCCCATGCACGAGGGGACACAGGTGGTAAGGGATAGGACGGGAGGGAGGGGAGGGAGGGACTGGGGGGGGGGGGGGGGGGGGAGGGAGGAGAGGTAGACGGCAAATGGGAGGGAGGTTACACAAACAAATGACTGGAATATGACAAAATGTACTGTGTTCAACAGTTCATCGTGACAGGGATGTCGATAATGAAACGACACAATCGCATTCACGGCAACAGAATCAACACCTGCAGTCTCGACGGACCCGAGGAAGATGCTTCTCTGACGTCACTGAGGCATGGAGCGGACTGTCTGGTTTCCTGGTCACATCCACTATGCATAACATGCCATGTTGTCTGTGTACGTAATGTCTAGTTGTGTCACGTGCATCTTTTTCCTTTGGCACGTGGGATTCACAATAACTCTCATATCAACACTTGTCGACTACCTTGAGGCTGCACTACACTTGTTTTGATGATCAACAGTCACTCCCATGTTGTGGTCTGTATTGATGCTCGGCACTGTTTTACAACATAGCTTTCAACCAGACTAAGTCTCTCTCATCACAATATGTCTGTCGGCACTGTTTTAGAATAGCTTTCAGCCAAACAATCTCTCTCTCTCATCACGATCTGTTTCACAATCGTTAACTGATCGTCGACGCATGTAACTCCAGAGGTGTTGCCTGGCCCTATTTTTGTCGTTAATCGTGCAGCTGGTGTATCACCTTTCTCAGTGGTGTTAACGTCCAAGTGGGAAGCAGCCAGGACAGGGCTGGTTGCACGTCTTCAGACTCACGTGGTCTCAGAACGAATCACTGCGCCTTTCCCGGCATCTGTATTACCGGACTGTGTGGACTTGACAAAAACTCATCCCAAAGGAGATGACTAACGACCACGATGATTTGCTCCTGTGTTTCTCAGCCCTTCGTTCGCCTCTTTACACCTGTCATGGACGCTTACTTCGAAATTAAGCGTGATAACGTAATCACGGTGGGGGATGTTGGTTGTGGTAGACAGTCTCAGTACAGCAATGGTTTTCCAATCTCCTTACCCTTCAGTGTTGCACAAGAAGCACACTGCGTCCTGCTGTACCGAGCTCAGCATTCCTTCCACTGTCCAAGGAGTCTTTAAATCAGAGTGTAGCGTCAGACGTTTTGAAAGATGACACTGTTTTGTTTCCAGGTTGGGAAAGCGTCCAGGCAAGGGAAAACACTCCCAGAGAGAGAGAGAGAGAGAGAGAGAGAGAGAGAGAAATTTTATTTAATGCTTTATAATCTCAAAACTACCACCATACTTTTTCCTTGCAGGTCCCCTCTTTCATATTTCTTTTTATTCGTCAAACATTTTCTATACTTCTGTTTTACATTTTCAAACACTTTCAACTTATTTTGTTCTGTTTTATGCAGTGCACGGGAGTGCTTAAAATTTTAAGTTATTTTCTCAAACAGTTTTTTACTTTTCCATCTTTAACACTGGGTTAAAAAAAAAAAAAGCTTACATCTTTTAATTTAAAAACGAGGTCCTCAAATAGTTTAAAACTAAAATGATAAAAAAAAATTGCTTTAACAATTTGTTTTATATATAAAACAAACTAGGAGAAAAAAATTAACAGCACACAAACGAACAGCTGCTATCTCAACAACTCACAAACATACACGTGCACAGCTACATGGTGCATACACTGCGCAATACAATGCACTTTGATTTAGTGGGTAGGACACGGAGTACATGCATATAACATTTTTAGCAAATGCCCCCTCCCCCGCCCCCATTTTTTTTTCTTCTTTTCAAAAAAAAAAAAAAAAAAAAAAAAAGACTTACGCTGCAAGAACAGATAACCACACACGCTCTTAACCAAAGACAGACAAACAACAAAACAAGATTTCTGACACTCATACTGAATGTCAGACAAACAAAGAGAGCGAAAAGAGCGACAAAGACTGACGAAGACGGCGGAGGAAAGAGTCGGATGCACAAAGGAGCGTTGTTGTCACGGCGGCACTCTATGGCAGTATGTCACTGGTACGGCATTTCCGTTGGCTGATTCCCATGACGATCGACAGACTCGAGAAGCGCACCCAATGAACGCACAGGGCAAGCAGAGTGATTGACAGGTAAGACACAAACCGCGAAAATGGCCACCAGTATCGCTGGCTTAGATTAATAACAAGTTCTCCATTACTGCTGCAGGTGGGAAACGCGCAGCAGATCGATGTCATTTGTTAACACATCGGAGAATCTGAAAGACCCCCCCCCCCCCCCCTGTCTTTGTGCAGCATTTTCTATCTGCACGTACATCTCATATCTGCCAACTGCCTTGCCCAAGTTAATACAAACGCTGCATCTGCAGCTGTTATGCCATGGGCCCTGTTCGTAATCGCAGGGAAGTTAATAAAATAAAATAAAAATCAGACGAACGAAAGGAGAAAGGTCGAATAGAAAAAATCTGTTCAAATTCTGTTCAGGCATTACCAGTTTTGGCCCCGTGCACCAAAAATAGTAACGTAATCTGACTGGCCAACAGGACCAGCGGCATTCC
>CM031614.1:16738290-16753290 GCA_018398815.1 Conus ventricosus
CACGATTGTCCTTGAACTACAGAAGAAAGATTTTTCAACAAAACTTCTGGTGTGTTTTTGGAAGGTGTAATTTAAAGAGTTGTGTGAATTTTTTCGTTTCTTTTTTTCCCTTTAATGACCTTGTAAGCTGACTTGAACGCGGGTGACAGCCCTGATGCGGTCGGCTGGGCCATAAGTGACATTAATTACCTGAATCACAAATCTTTCGGTCATACTACCATCCATCTCTTCTGCCCCCCCCCCCCCCCTCCCCCGTCCTCTTGGTGTAAGTGAAAATCAAATCACACGACATCTGTCCCGTGCCCTGACCGCATCGTAAAGGTTGTCAACTTATGTTGTTTACAATTCATCCGGGTACAAAGGTCACACTGGAGTGGTACACAGATTGTCGAAGCCGATGAAAAATAAACCATCTTAAACAGCGCCCAACAACCATTTCAAAACGTGGAGAAGAAAACGCAATCCAATGACGTCCTTCTCTGGTGTTATAGAAGTATATTACCCCCACCCATCCACCATTTTCATTTCATCTAGGGCAAATTCTGTTTGTTTGTTTGTTCTTTCTACCCAACAAGTGTTTGTCTGCTTCTACCCAACAACTGCGAGAAGGGAATGGTGGCGTTTGGTTCAGTCACACAGTCAAGTCAAGTCAACAACACTTTATTATCTCCAAAGAGAAATTAGGAGTGGCCATAAAAACATGTCTATGGATCTACATGTAACAAATCACACCCATCCATCCACCCCCAACCATACACAGAGAATAATACACACACACTCGTATATAATATACTAACAAGCTTTCTGAACCGGTGTCGTATAATATCTGGGAACCGTGATACCTGGAAACGCATTCCCAGATTTACCGTGATATCTGGGAACGCGTTCCCAGATTTCCTGAACTTCCAATCGTGAAATCTGGGAACTAGAGAGTACTTTGTGAAAAACATGCCAAGAAATTAATGGGGAAAAAAAGTGACAAGAAGGCCAAAGATCTCAATTGCACCTAAATAAATTGTTTCCTACCTTATCCCGAAAATCCATTCTTTTTTCGTCTTCTTTCTGCCCTTCTGAGCTCTGAAAGACCACGTTCCCAGACATCACGGGCCTTCCCAGATATCACATTTTGGGAAAGCATTCCCTAAAAAAAATCTGTGATATCTGGGAAGCCTTCCCCTTTACGATATCCCGTTCCATCCTCCCCCCACCCCATCCCCTGCACTGCCTTAATACTAATAATATTAATGACTATTTATGGCGCTTAATCTTACATCATAAGCCCTAAGCGCTTACAAATACACAGAAGGTTAAAGAAAGCATAATGAAACCCATAAGAAGATGAATATTGCAATAAGTACCATGCATCCACAAACAAGGGTGCATATTGACGCACACCCACCGCGCGCGCGCGCACGCGCACACACACACACACACACCACATGATCCCACACACACTGTCACAAATTAACGGACACAACAGCATGCCTTCTGACTACCCCCCACCCTGACGTTTCCTTGTGAAGTCCGACGTGACGGATTTCCCAATTGAGAGCTGATCGCCTTTCAGCACGGACGGCGGTTTCACGTGCCGGTCACGCGGACGATCGATGCACGTGACCTGACAAAGAGGTCAAGCAGCTGCTGAAGTCGCATTCACCACCAGAGTCACACTCAATCCGTTACAGCCACAGGCCCAGCAGATGGGAAGGAGGGGAGACGTGGGAGGTAGTAATATGAGGAGAGTGCAACCCCTGGAGCTTCACCAACCAATCAGAGAACGTTTTGACTTTTCGTGCATAAAGGTGAAAACGGCTCAACGACCTCTAGCCTTTCAAGTCAACATTATTGTGTCTGGTTTGTTTCGTCTACACAGTCGACTTTTCAACGAAAACTTGCTGGACTGGATACAACATTGTTTCGAGTTTCTTTCCCCTCTATCTCTGTTATTTTCTGATGTTAGTAATCATGCCGGCTACCTGACTCGCCGAATTCCCTCTCTTTTATTTGCAAACATCAATAAACGTGAACTCTGTTTTTATAGCCAAGGCTTGAAACAAATTTGTAGATTTTTAATACCTCTTTTAATATTTGTCTTCTCTCTCTCTCTCTCTCTCTCTCTCTCTCTCTCTCTCTCTCTCTCTCTATATATATATATGTATGTATATATATATATATCAATATGTGTGTGTGTGTTTTGTTTTGTTTTGTTTGATTTAGCGTCTTTTCACAAAATAGTGTTTTTAGACGGACCTTGAAATCATCCTGAATGACATTAGTATTTTATCACAAATAGGAATACCCCGTCATTTCATATCCCCCATCAACGTAATACCATGTTTGACAGAGAGAAAAAAAAAATCAATAAACAATACCTATAATTTAAATTTTTAAAAATTTCAAAACGAGCAAACTACAGAGCTGTCCCTATAGGACTCCGAAGAAGAGATTTAGCTGCAGTGACAAGAAGTGATTTATCTTCTATAATGGCTTTGAGATAGTCACCTTTGTATTGTTTTTGAACTGCCGGTATAATCGGGCAAATATTGCTTTGTGAACGGGACAATAGACTAAAATTATGGAACGTTAACATTTCTCTCTCCACAGCGGACACCTAATGTCGTTTATATGTTTGCATCATTTAACGCATGAGTTTTCGTCTGTAAATAAAAGAGTGATTAACTTCTCGTGACTCTTATTAATACCTTTTTTGCATTAAGGCATAAGGAGTCTTTACTGTTCAAAAGTTGTAAGTTATGTGACTTTCGGCGGCTAGAGATAGATTTTTTTTTATTAGACGGCATCCAGAAAGATGCTATCCTCTCTTTTACAGATAATGGAATTCTTTACCGTTGTGCAGCCATTTGCATGCCTTGCACCTCCTTGCCATTCTATCGCCATACATTTTGCCCTGGACACCACAGAGAAGGGTCCCCAACAAAAAAGTAAATCAGAACCTTTTTGCATTAGAAAATATTAACAAGATGCCTTATTTCAAATTATATGTCAGCCTCTTTCCTTTAGCTTAGTTGAAGTTTTGCGACAGTAAAACAGATCTGGATTCAACACACAAAAGAATTCGTAAAATAATCATGGGAAGGTTTATGCAATATACCTTGAAGGCATGAGAATAGCTACCAGCTCTGCCAGAGAAAAATGGGAATGGCCTTTTTCCAACATGATATAAGCTTGTTCTTTCTTTTTTGTAAAGCCAGGAACAACAAATCCAGCACCAGCATTCAACACTAGCAGTTCCATCATTTATCATGAACCGTCCTGTATATACCCCAAATGGTTCGGGATATAAGAGCTTCAACATGCGATCGAAAAGAAAATGGCTTGCCATAGTGAGGGCTATTTTCTTTGTTTCAAAAATATACCATAGTCAACATCTCAAAATTTGCTTTCATTAATTCCCATGATCGGAATGGAGGAGAATGGCGGGGGCACCTACATATTTCTTTATCGTTTTTTAATCCTGATTTGCTTTGAATGTCTTGAGTGTAGTGGCCAATTGTTGTCTGTGATTGTATTTCTCTTGCCCATTTCGGAAAGTGATATCGGTTCTTAATTGTTCTTTTTCTACTTCATTTTAAATGGATCAACAGTGCTACTTTTTAGATAAAACCCCAAAATATTTACTGTAGCTGCCTGCGATAATCATCTAGACCTATAAACTCCTGCTTCTTTATATGTAGCTAGAAGTTGGAGAGTGCACAGGTCTATCATTGCTAATTTTATACGGCCTCCCACCCTTCCAGTCCCACACACTGCAATTTCTTCAGTAAATCATTTGGAGCCGTTAACATATATTTCTGTTGATATGTGAGTTTTGACTCTGACTAGGGCGTCGCGAGAGTTGAATCCAAACATGGAGTGTCTTGACCCAATAGTGCCCTACTGACAATTTGAGAAATTATTTAAACATTTCTAGCTTTGGTTTAAATGTATTTCTATCTGAATTTTCCACGAAAGTTTTGCAGTAGAAAAATTACACCTAGGAATTTTACTGATCTTTAAATGAAGTTCGCTTCCATCAATATGAAGTGCGGAAATGTCTGGGAGATTTTCCAGCACTGAAAAACATCATATGGGTTTTATCAACAGAGAAATTTAGACCATTCTGGTCATAAAATGACTTATTTTGGTTCTAATTCGCATTTGATACAGGGTTTGAATAGTGCTTCAGTTTTCTATAGGAGTTCTGTTTTCGTTATAATAGCATCCGTCCTCATACATATGTCATTGCCATACTGTACTACAACTGTATGTTTTTGACAGTACTTGCGGCAGGTCATGATCAGTAAATAGAAAAGAAATGGAAGAATAAGTCCCTTGAGCCCTAGGTAAAGTCCCATATGTAGATTTTCTTTGATGTGGAATACGAGTGATCCACTTTTGTTTGTATTGACCTAGTATATAGATATTCTTTATTCATAAACTAATACATACGCCCCCGGAAATCCATTGGGTTTAAGTTTCAGCAGTAGTTTGGATTGCCATCTTGATCTTCATCGCTCGTTTTTTATATCAAAGACAAGTATAGCAAGAAGAACATTTTGTCGGGCGCGCGAATCCCCTGACCTGATTGCAATTTGTTTAATGTTTTTGTAAGTGATCTATTGTATAGACCTACAGAGCGAAAAACCCTGCTGATTGTTTGGATTAATTATTTTTTCATAACAGTAATGAACTAATTTACAGTTATGATTTTTTCCTTCAGTTTACAGTATGAAGAAGTGAGAGCAATTGGGCTCCATAACTTATGCGGATCGTTCGTGGTTTTCCGTTTTTAGGTACTGGAACAACTATTGGACTGTTTCCTTAATCTGGCATAACTCCATGGACATCATCCAGCAATTCGAAAACCAATTTAAAAAGAGTACTGAATCCATCTATCCGGCAGTGTTTCAACATTTGATTTGAATCTTCTTCGAGGTCCGATGACTTTTCTTTTAGTACTCAATGACAAAATAGTTTCCTGATCTTCAGTATATATATGTGTTGTTATTTTTGGGGTGTCGTGTGTGTGTGTGAGATTGTGTATGTGTGTGTGTCGTGTGTGTGTGTTGTGTGCTGTGTGTTGTGTGTTGTGACGGTATGTATTTTCTCGAGTATTATTTGTGTATGGGAGGCCGGGGTTGTATACGTCATCTAATAATATATTGCTTTTGATAGGAGCGTGCGTGATGTCATTTTCCGTGATTATGCGAAGTGGATAGTCCGGTGGGTAGGTGTGGCGGTGCCAGTTTGGGACTGCGGGCCGTGTGCGTGTTCTGTGCACTGCCTGTTTTCTGGATCATTGGTTTCGCAAGCTGCGTGTTTATTGTAGTAAACGCATTGGGGCATGCAACTATTTTAGGCGATATAAATCTTCTTTATAATGTTAATAAAAGTAACAATTTTATGTGTATCCAGGCAACACGATTTGCCCGAATTTTCCTCTTTTATTTTTTCTAATAATACTCAGCATGTCAGACTGCCCGAATTTCTCAAATTCTGTCTTTAAAAAAAAAAATCATTAAATGTAGACTTGCCCGATTCGCCGATTCTGTCTCTTCCATTTTCTTAATATCCATAAACATGGCCATTTTAATGACTGTGTTCATTATTTATTTTGTAAAAAAAGGCTAGGCAGTGCATTTATTGTATGCGTATATTAAATCGTCTTCTTAATAAAAAATATACATATCAGGGCACCCCGATTCTCTTCTTTACTATATTACTAAAACACCGTCAGTGTATACTCGAATTTCGCCCGAATTCTGTCTCATCATTTTATTATTATTACTCAGCATGTCAGTCTTACCCGATATCCCCAATTTTTCTGTTTATCATCAATATTTACTCAGCATTAAGGACTACCTGATTCGGCCGAATTTCTGTCGCTTCTATTTACTAATATTCCTCCAGCATGTATAAGGCTACTTGGTTCGCCCCGAATTCTGTATCAGATCTTTACTATTCACTAATAAACACCGCACGTCAGGCTAACCTACTGATCACTCCGGGGGTTGCGACCTTGTCGTGGTCGGAGGCCTTGCGCAGGTCAATTGATCCCTTAGGCTTTGTGGGCGTGGGGGTGGCATCAATTACTTGGAGAACATACGGAGATAGGTGGTTTTTTACACTGCTTGTAGGCCTGAGAGGTGGAAAGATGCTCTGTATGGCCTAAGCAAAACGTGGTAAGGGTAAGGAAAGAGTTGATTTGCCCCCTGGTAGGGTTCCATGTCAGCGAGGCTAGGTGTGAGGGGAATCCTGGACTATGAGTAACCCGCCCTCCTTTCTCCCTTTTCTGGGTTTTTTTTCTTCCATCCCCTTATTTGGCCCTTTTCTATCTTCGTCTCCCCTTCAAGTCTTCTTTCCACACTCCCTTTTCCGCTTTGTGGTCTCGTGTATCGAGATCCGCCGCCGTTTGCCTGTGCGGTCTTTGCGACCTGTGCGGAGGGGGATGAGATCTGGTGTATTGAGAGGGGCCCCAGCGCTTCAACACATCACTTTGGCTCGGACCTCTTCCTAGACAGGAGTACACTTTGTCCCGTGTGTACTAATGGCTCCCCTTTTTGGGGGGCTGGGTCAAGGTCAAAAACAGGCATTTTCTCCGGCTGGCCAAGGGTAACCCCTGTAGTGCTCAGCTCTCTGTTTCCCGGGGGATGTTGGGCATATTATCAGGGGGGATAGGGTTGGTTGGTTTTTGTCTGTTGTATGTCTCTCCCGAAGCCTGGAAGGGGTTAAAGACATTGGGTTCTTGGCCCCTTGGCCCCTGCGTTGGGACTCCAAGGTGGCCGTGGCGTTGGGTAAGGAGGGAATGAAATATAATAAACTAAACATGGGCTTTTCCAAAAAATTTCCCCCCCCCAACGGAAGAGGAAGGGCCCGTTTTCCCTCATTCTGGGGTTTTCAAACAGACAGATAGTGATTCTGACAGGGAGTTAAGACAGAGGACAGGTTTCTGGGGAGCTTCCTGGTCGTGGTTGGATAGGGACAGAGTCAGGGGGAAAGACCCCTTTCAGCTCTGAGCCTTTTGCTATCCAAAAAGGGCTTTTCTTGGTGCTATAGCAGGTGCAAACCCGAGGTCCATTAAAAAAGGTTGAGGAATGGTTTCGTTTCTTATTCAATGTCGATCACCGAAACAATTTGAACAATGCTGTTTTGAAAGGAACCAAAACTAGTGGATAGGGAGATCAGGGTGACTCCCCATATACAGTTGATATTCGTCGAGAAAGGTGCTGTGATTCGCTGTCGAGGAGTTAGCAGGTGTTCGGAAGCAGAGATCAAAACAGAACCTGGCCGTCCCAGGGTGTGACGGAGAGGTGCGCAGGGTCCAGGGTGTCGGTAAATGTAATATAAAGGAAAAGGTTCAGAGAGGAGTGGCTAACCAAACACCTCTTTCTGACATTCTGCAACCCTGGTGTTGCTCCGGTCATCAAAAAGTCGGGTTTACTTGAGATGTTCGTGTTCAGCTCTTTGTGCCGTCCCCGTTGAAGGTTGGTTTCTATGCAGAGGGTTTGGGCCATGTCAGAGAGACCGCTGTTTGGGGCAGGAGGCGGTGCCGGTGTTAGCTGAAGGCCATCCAGGATGGGCACGTGCAAGAAGACCGGCCACATTGTGCTAACTGCTACGGTGGCGATCATCCCTCCCTTCAAGAATCTGTTCCTTCTGGGATTCAGGAATCCACCATTTTCAACGAAATTTTTTATTAAAAACAGAAAAGAAGATCTCATTTTTGGAAGCCCGCAAGCCGGTGGTCAGGTTGTGGCCAGTCAGACCTCCAAACAGCTTCAGTATGCTATCGGCCGTTTTTTTAATAAAGCCGGTTCCCGCCAGTTCCCACTCGATCAGTCTGCTTGTCAGCCTGATGAATTTACAATTTTCAAAACATGCAAGGTAGAGAATTGTCAACTCTGGTGGAAAGCAGGTCCACCAATTCCCACCCAAAGGTGGACTGGCTGCCCCTTGGGGAGGCAAAAAAATCCCGGCCCACTCCTCAGCTGCCCAGCAGTCTACAACATCTGCTGCTGTGCAGATTAAAAACCAGGGCAATTCCGCCTGAACTCTCCTATCCAGTCCCCTGCCCGTTGCGGGCAAGGGTGTTCCACCCAGGGTGGAGACGGTTGTGGAGATGAGGAAAAAAATAAAAAACTCCACCATCTCCATCCAGACCTTACCTATCTCCTAATTCCAGGCCTTTGTCACCTGCGGGGCAATGGGTCTGCCAGGCGGTCCAAAGACCACACAGTCCAGTGGAAAATAAACTACTAAATTCGCTCCATTAGAAGCGGACCGTTTTGACGGTGTGCGGACTGATTTTTTCTCCTTTTTCGCCTCTTGCCCCATGGATAGTACAATATTCCATGGAGTATCCGGGGATTAAATTCCAACGTTGAGGAGCTGCAGCTCTGTGTTCAGTCTATAAAACCTTCTGTCGTGGGCTCTTCAGGGAAACGCAAAAATTCAAAGCCAGAAGACCTCTTACTCTTTTGGCTTTCATTTTTCTTTCAAATCCTGCACAACCATTCCAGTTGGGGACGGTCGGGCGGTGTTGCCTTCGCAATTACACAAAAACTCTTGCTGTATAGTCCTGTCGCTCTGTCTACCTCCCTTCAAGCTGTTGTGCTGCGGAAGTCACTCTCACAAGACTCTAACAATTTTCTGTTCTATTAATCCTACCTCCTTCAGTCCCGGTTTGTCGTAGTAAGGACCTTGTCAGTCTGATAGGAGAACTTCTCGACCCTTTTTTGCTGTTGGGTGACCTTTAACGGTCAAAATCCTCTTTGGGGTTGTGTCGGACGTCATCCAGAGGTCTGCTTAATTGAGGATGTGTCTCCTTTCGGAATTTGGAGTAGTGTTGTCTGACGACGGATCAGCAACTTACCTCCACTCTTCACAGGTGCACTTTCGTGTTTAGATTTTGTCGGTTTGTGTCCCCTCCGCTGGTCCTGGACTAGAGTTGGTCTGTCCTGACGATCTGCACGGAAAAGTGACCATTTCCTGTTATCTTCCTACAACTGTAATAACGGAACACGTCTCTTGTCTCTCAACACCTAAAATTATAAGAAGCAAACTGGGATCTATTTGCAGCCACTAGTTTGCGGAATTCCAGGACACTGATTTTCTTCAGAGTCCGGACCCAGCAGAATCACTGACTAACACTATGATCAAGTGTGCTAAAGCTTGTATTCCAGTGTCTTCCGATAAACTTCAAATGCCAAAAACACCCTGGTTTGATTCAGACTGCCAACAATTTTCCAAAGTTAGAAAACGGCTCAGCGACAGGTGTACCAACGACCTTCGGGTCCCAACGCTCGAGCCCATCAAAAACTCCGTGCTAAATCAAGACACACTTTAAAATCAGTAAACGTCGGTCCTGGAGAAGCTTCTGCTCCAGGCTGACATCAAAAACTTCCAAGAAAAGAGTGTGGAACATCATTAAGAAAATTAAAGGGAAGAACACCTGTCCCACTGTGAACCATCTCAAGTTTTCGGATTCTTTAATAACAGAGAAGAAAGCAGTTGCTAATCTGCTTGCTTCAACCATTGAAAAGAATTCCTCCTCTTCTAATAAATCAGCCACTTTTGTCAAAACAAAGCCCTAAAAGAAAAATCACCCTGCAACTTTTCGTCCGACAACATGGAAGACTACAATCTTCCTTTCACGTTAAACGAGCTGAAATCTGCCTTGCTTTCTTGCAGCAATTCCTCTCCAGGTATAGATGAAATCCATTATCAGCTGTTGAAACATCTTCCGCTAGAAGCTGAACATACTACTACAGGTCTACAACCATGTGTGGACTACAGGTTTTTTTTCCACCCTCTTGGCGAAAAGCCCTCATTATTCCCATCCCCAAACCTGGAAAAGATCTTTCTAATCCTTCAAATTACCGTCCCATAGCTTTGACCAGCTGTGTTTGTAAATTGATGGAAAAAATGGTCAAAGCTAGGCTCATGTGGAAACTAGAAACCGATGGCCTTATGGCGAAAGAACAGTGTGGTTTCCGCAAACATCGGACATACCGTTGACCATTTGATTCGTCTGGAATCTACACTTCGGAACGCTTTTTGAACAGACAGCATGCAGTGGCAATTTTCTTCGATTTGGAGAAGGCCTACGATACTACCTGGAAGTCGGGGATACTTCATGATCTCCACGATCTGGGTTTTCGAGGTCATCTTCCGCTTTTTATTCAAAATTTTTTGGCAGAACGACAGTTTCAGGTCCGGGTTGGCACCACTCTCTCTGATGTCCACGGCAGGAGTTGGGTGTTCCACAGGGGAGCATACTATCTCCTGCCCTCTTTAGTATTAAGATCAACAACATTGTTCAATCAGTTCAGCAGGGTTCAGACTGCTCAATGTTTGTGGATGATTTTGCTGTCTACGCAACTGGAAGCCTGTACCCGAGTGTCCAGCGCAGGCTCCAGCTTTGCGTAGATAAAATCCATCGGTGGGGCGGATGACAACAGTTTCACCTTTTCTGCTACAAAAAACCCAGTGTATTCACTTCCATAATTTCCGTCAGTTTTTTCCAGATCCTGAACTTCAAGTGGGGAAATCTCCCATTCCAGCTGTTAAAGAGGCCAAATTTCTGGGAGTTATTTTTGACCAGAAACTTAACTTTCTCAGCCACATCAAAAACCTCAAAACTGCTTGCCAGAAAGCACTGAATATTCTGCGGGTCGTAGCGCACACCGACTGGGGCGCTGATAAGAAAACTTTGTTGCACCTCTACAGAGCCCTGGTCCGTTCTAAACTGGACTAACGGTTGTGCTGTCTACGGCTCCGCAAGATCATCTTACCTCAAACTCTGTGACCCTATCCACCATCAAGGGCTTCGTCTCTGTCTTGGAGCATTCCGCACCACCCCTGTGTACAGCCTGTACGCAAGGCGGGTGAACCTTCACTGTCCAACCGCAGGCTGAAACTGTCTTTGAATTATTATATCCGACTGTTCTCAGAACCGCAGAATCCTGCCTATGACTGTGTCTTTGACCCTCCGTTCCAAAGTAAGTTTGAAAACAACCCGAAATGTATTCCGCCGTTTTGGTCTTCATATGCGGCCTCACGTGCGGAATGCAGGTCTAGACCTAGGAGTTGTGTCCAATTTTTCCAAGTTTCCGGATCAACCTCCGTGGACCTTTTTCACACCAGAGATTTGTTTCGACCTCGCAGCTTTTCGCAAAGAGTCTACCAGCTCTCTGGCGTACAAGGCATTGTATGCTGACCTCTGTTCCAAATTCCCATCCTGTCAAAAAGTTTTCACTGACGGTTCCAAGTCTGGAGACGGAGTGGCCTGTGCAGCCTACTGCCCTGGGGCTCCTTCTCAGTACTGTTGGACATATCTCATTCCGATGCTTCTGTCTATTCTGCTGAACTTACCGCTCTGGTTTTGGCTTTGAAGATAATTTCGCATTCTTCGAAGAGGGGACTTTCTGGTTCTGTCGGATTCGCTGTCAGCTTTGGAGGCCATATGCTGGCAGCAACCTTCAGCATCCAGAACTTTTACTTTTTTTTGGAACTTTTTAGCAAGTTGAAGGCGGACGGTTACAACTTACTCTTGCTTGGGTTCCTGGTCATGTTGGCATCGGCGGAGAACGAAATGGTTGATCGTTTAGCCAGAAGCCACAAGAGAGAAACTGTCCAACGTTTATATCCCCTGCTCGATGTAAAAACCCAAAATTAACGATTATGTGAGAGACCTCTGGCAGGAGGATTGGAACACACAGACGAATAACAAACTCTTTCAGATCCGTCCAAACCTTAAGGACTTCCTCCCATCTACGTCGGGTGGTCGTAAAGAGGAAACGGTTTCTGCGCCGGCTGCACACCGGCCATTCGTATTTTACCCATTCCTACCTTTTAAAGAGTGAAGAAGCTCCGTGGTGCATTCTGTCATGCGCCACTCACAATGAAACATGTTCTTTTAGAGTGTTGGGACTTGCACGATGTGAGACACAAACATTTTACGGCGGAGTCCATGAAGATCCTGTTCAGGGATGTCCCGCCTGACGTGATCCTTGATTTTTTGGGAGAGAGATAACATTTTTCATTTTGAATTTAAGATTTTAAACGGCCGAAAGATTTTTAATGCAATTTCTGGTGCTTTGTAGACGATGTCATTTAACGAATGTGGGGAAAGGTGTTTTTTTTTTTTTTTTTTTTTTTTTTTTTTTTTTTTTTTAATGACTGGTGAGTTGATTTTAACGTTGGTGACCCCCTGAGGTGGCCCTTTCCCGGTCCGCTGGGCTAAAAGCAACATTTTTCTTATCTTATCTTACCTACCTGATCGCCCGAATTTTTTATCTCCTATTTATTAATATTACTCAGCACGTCAGGCTACCTGATTCGCCTTTTTCTGTATTTCTATTTATCAATATTACTCAGCATTCACGCTCCCTCATTCCCCCCGGGAATTCTGTACGTTCTGTTTTACTTATTTTTATTCAGCATTCAGGGCTACCTGCTTCGCCGAATTCTGTATTTCTATTTCTTAATATTACTCAGCATACCAGACTACCTGCTTCGCCGAATTTCTGTATCTTCTATTTACAAATATTACTCAGCATGCCAGACTACCTGATTCGCCGAATCAGTCGGCTTTCACGCGGTTGGCAGGAAGAGCCCTGGGAAAGTCACCAGCTGCGAAAGCTCGCCAGCTTCCCATTCTATTAAAAAAAAAAAAAGAAAAGAAAGAAAAAAAAAAGAAAAATTAAAAAAAGAAAAAAAAAGTTTTCTCCATGACAACAAGGTCTAGCTTAAAAAAAAAAACAAACCAGTAATAGTTCACGTCTTCGCGTTACGCTTCATGATTTCTTGATATCTTGCCTCAAAATGGCGGTCACACGCCGTCGTCAGGCGTTGTCAAAGAAAAGTGATAATTCATCACGCCTGGAAAACAGATAATCCAGAAAAAATAAAAAAAAAAAAAAAGGAAAAAAAAAAAAGTGAAATCATATGTCATATGCACAAATTTTTTTGGTACTCTCCTCTCTCTCTCTCTCTGTACCCACTACGGTCCCTTTTTTAGTGTCAGCAGACTTGAGGAGGCTTTTGCACAGGGACGTGGAAGGGTCGGGGGGGGAGGGGGGGGGGGGGGGGGGGGGGGGGGGGGGGGGGGGGGGGGGGCTTTAAGCCCGGGGCAGGACGGGGCAGGTGGTGAGAAATTTGGAAGGAGAGGGGGGTGGGGGGTGAGGGTGGGGCTTATGATGGTTTCACATCCTCCCCCCCCCCCCCCCCCCCCCCCCCCCCCCCCCCCCCCCCCCCCCCCCCCCCCCCCCCCCCCCCCCCCCCCACCCCCCCCCCCCGGGGGGGGCCCCCCCCCCCCCCCCCCCCCCCCCCCCCCCAAAGACGAAAATAGACTTTGGTTTTGTGGGGGGGGGGGGGGGGGGGGGGGGCTTTTTGTGGTTCACATTCCCCCAGACGACGAAATTGATATTGAAGGGGTGTGGTTGTGTTTTTGGGACGGGGGGGGGGGGGGGGGGGGGGGGCTTACTGATGGTTCACATTCCCCCAGAAAGACGAAATATAGATATAGAGATGGGTGTGTGTGTTGTGGGGGGGGGGGGGGGGGGGGGGGGGGGGGGGGTTATGTGGTTCACTTTCCAGCGACGAAATGATAAGGTGGGTGTGTGTGTGTGTGTGTGGTGTGGGGGGGGGGGGGGGGGGGCCTACTGGAGGTTACATTTCCCAGGACGACGAACTAAAAATAGCTGGGAGGGGGGGGGGGGAGGTGTGTGTGGGGGGGGGGGGGGGGGGGGTGTGCTTACTGATGGTTCACTTACAGCCCGGCGAAGAAAATTTGATATAGCACAGGCCGTACTGGGGCAAAGTTGACTGACAGAAGGAGTTATTCCTTCACATTGTCGTGGTCCCTGTCGATGTCAATGCGAAAGCAGTAACATGTGCATGGGGTCTTTGTTGTGTTGTTGTTTGGTAAAAAGAAAACGATTTAGCATTCCGAGTTAGTGTTTACACCCTATCTTCAAGAGAGAGGTAACCTTTCTACTGCCAGCCGACCGCAAAGGCCATTTATCAGGGCTGTCACGCGTAGAGTAACTCGTAAGTCATTACCCAAAAAAAATGTTTTTAAACATTCGCGCATGCCCTCAAAGGCGCAGTATGCGAAAATCATTTCCAATCAATGTTTTCACTCATCCTTGGGTCGGATGCTTGTTCTTTTTTTTCTGACTCATTCGGTGAGTCTAGCAGCGTCAAAACCAGTTGTAACAATACGAGTGAAAAAGACCCTTTTTAACTCACCATCACCTATACAATGATAATTTACTGTTGTTGTTGAAGGACAGTCTCTTGGTGGGCACAGCACTTGCACCACACAATAGTACGCCTTCAGTGCATCAGTAATTTACTGATGCACTTACTGTAATACATTATATACGGCGGTCGTGTCCGGGAAGACCTTAAACTCCTTATAAAGGTAGTTGTACGTGACGGCCTCCTCACGAAGGTACTCTACGAAGAAACGAAAGAGATCTTTGATGACAACAGACAACAGCTCCAGGGCACATGATGATAACTCCTTAATAAAGCACTTTAGTTTGTAAGAATAAACAGGATAACTAAAAAGAAAAAAAAAATAGAGACCATAAAAATCTCTGCACCTACTACAGCACTGCTCACTTGAAACACACACACACACACACACACACACACACACACACACACGTGCGCGCGCGCACGCATGCACACACACACGTGCACACACACACGTGCGCGCGCGCACGCATGCACACACACACGTGCACATACACGCTCACAGAAAGTACATGACAATCAGCCACCGTAGCTTTGCTGGCTATGTGGTCCAGGAGGTCGTGGGTTCGATTCCCATCACAGGGAACCGTGGAATATTTCAGCCACCTCCTGGGGGCCTACTCCACTTAAAAGATGCGTTCCTGAGAATGTTGCTACAATTTCTGGACTAACAGTACTGCGGGAGTCTCGATCTCTCTGACGTCGCTGACATTGGAATGCATTGTGAAAACAAGC
>CM031614.1:16758290-16760790 GCA_018398815.1 Conus ventricosus
AGCGGCAAAGGCAAAACGTTTCGCTTCATCGGACCTCGAGCAGTAATTTAACTAACTCTTTTCTCTCTCTCTCTCTCTCTCTCTCTCTCACACACACACACACACACACACACACACACAGAGTCAAACTAGCATTAATGTATGGAAGAGAAGAGGAAAAATGAAAGAAAAAGTCAAGAGTAATCACCATGAGGTGCCAGCCTAATAAAACTGATTAAAAAAAACACAAAGTGTGTAATGACACATCAACACATGCGCGCGCGCACACACACTACTGAGAGAGAGGAGTGAGAGAGAGAGAGAGAGAGAGAGGAGAGGAAAAGAGAGAGAGAGAGAGAGAGAGAGAAGAAGCGGAAGCTTATTCAGTGTAGGCCATAGCCCATTCTGAAGGGGGTACAATATCTTGATAATACATTTTCAATTAAACAATGAATAGTTAGTTAATTACATAACATAACATGACAGCTGTGCATTGATCTATCCTAATCACATCATCCAATTCCACTTTGACTGAGTAATACAGTGCGTCTTTTAAATGCTTTGTACAATATATGCAAACATTCCTCAATGTTATTTCATTTCGATTTGCCATGAGCAGTGCGACATTAAACAGACATGGGTTTCTGAGATATTTTGAGGGGATAAAATCATTTCGCAAATCTTGGAAGGCAGGACAACACAACAAAAAATGCTGTTCATCTTCCGTGGCATTCTTACACAGTGGGCACAAGAACTTCGTCAGAGGCTGATCGATAACAGATGGCAAAAATGGGAGGAACACATTCAAAACAGTGACAGGTATGCTTTTTATAGAACATTTAAGTCGTCTAGAAATTGTGAAGCATATCTTTTGCGTGATGTTGACAGACACTTGGAATTATATGACAAAGATGAGATTTGGAATAGTGATATATGTACACATAAGTATCGGTATACTAATGCTGATGAAGGGGAGAGAGAGAGAGAGAGAGGAGAGAGAGAGGAGAGTGGGAAGAGGAGAGGAGAGTGAGGAGGAGAGAGAGAGAGAGAGAGACAGAGAGAGCTCTTGTATTAAAGTACAGTATGTAGTACAGTTTTTAAAGTAGAACACACACACACACACACACACCACACACACACACACACACACACACACACACGGAATTCTCCCTCGCCACCTCCCTCCCCACTACCGCCATTCCTTCCTAACACAAACACATAGCAAGCCCCAATACCCCCTCCTCCCCCCTCTCTCTCTCTCTCACACCTTCGAACAGCTTTCCCCAGCCATCCACCACCCCACTACCACCACTCCTTCCTAACATACAGAGAGAGAGAGAGAGAGAGAGAGAGAGAGAGAGAGAGAGGGAGGAGAGAGAGAGAGAGAGAGAGAGATTCAGATTCAGATGATTTAATCATTTTAAGGCCATAGCCCCATATGAAAGGAGCAATAACAATATTACAAGAAAATTATCATAAAGGCAGCAGTATCACGAGTCCTTACAATTACAAAATGCAGTCAATCAAGAAAGCAATGTTTCTCTTAACTGGAAAGCTTTATATACATAAAGAACTAAACTACGAATCACACTCTCTTTTTCTGATGCCATTAGCAAGGAAAAACGAAACATACATGGTTGGTTATAAAATTTTGTATGTATTAGCTGCAAACGGAAATTACTATAAGCAGGGCACTGCAGGACAAAATGAACTTCACACCAAGTTTTGAGAGAGAGAGAGAGAGAGAGAGAGAGAGAGAGAGAGAGAGAGAGAGAGCTCCCCAGCCATCAACCACCCCCCCCACTGCCACCACTCTTTCGTAACGCAAACACACTGTCATAGCAACTCTCCATTTCATCGCTCTCTCTCTCTCTCTCTCCCTCTCTCTCTCTCTCTCTCTCTCACGCACGCGCGCGAACGCGCGCACACACACACAGAGTCCCTCCCTACTCCCTCCCCCACTCACTAGGCCTACCACTTTTTCCCTAACAAACAAAGCAAGTTTCCGTCCTATCTTCCTCTGTCCATACACACAAACAGCCAGACACAAACACGCACGCACGCACACGCACCCACACACACATACGTGAACATAATACAGGCGAGTATGCGCGCGCAGGAGTGTGCGTTCGCGTGAGAGAGAGAGAGGAGAGAGAGAGAGAGAGAGAGAGGAGAGGAGAGAGAGGAGAGAGAGAGAGAGAGACAGACAGACAGACAGACAGAGACAGAGAGAGAGACAGTGACAGAGAGACAGACAGAGAATCTTACTCAAATGTTGGCGTTCGCTGTTTAGTCCTTTTTTTCCCCTCTACCCCCTCCACCCGACCCTCACTCTCTTCCTGCAACTCGATCTCTCACAGGTCAACGTCCTCCTCACCTGTTAAACTCGACGGTCCCCGCTGGATCTCCCTTCTTCCCGATGGCATCGACTCACCATTCCACGCTCTCTGCTATGCTAGTTAAAACTCCGCCACAAACCCACTCACCGAAGCCGTCCGGAACAGGGGGGGCACTTAACACG
>CM031614.1:16763290-16768290 GCA_018398815.1 Conus ventricosus
AAATTGAAGAAAAAAAGAAGAAAAAAAAAAAAGAAAAAAAAAAGGTAATACAAATAACGAACGAAACAAGCTGATACGTACTGGGGAAGCGCTACATGGTCCGTCGGCACTCCAGCACAACCTTGAACTGAGTGTGACGTCAAACCACTTTCCCCTCCCTCTCCTCCTGACTTGCGGCTAATCCCTCCCCCTCTCCCCCTTCCCATCTCCACCCCTCTCCTCTCTCAATCTGGCCGCGTTCTCTTCTACCGTGGAGGCTAAAAATATCCAAGGACGCCCGAGCGAACAGCCGAGTATTTTGACCGGCTTCTGCGTAAGCCCTGTGATGGTCAGCCACGCTTATTTCCCTTGGATTTGTTGCGCCGCTGCGGAGTTAAGGTTCTTTGGTCCACAGAGAGAGAGAGAGAGAGAGGAGAAGAGAGAGATGAGAGGAGGAGGAGAGAGGAGAGAGAGAGAGAGAAAACATATTGTAAGCTTAGAAAAAAAAGACCTGATGGTAGCAGATGAAGGTGAAATAGAATTAATTCACAAGAATCACGTCACTCCAATATTAATATATATACTGAAAAAAAAGTACAACTAAAAACATGATAATGTAAAATGATCTGTAAGGAGACTGACAAGGACTGATGCCAAAACACAGCAAATCAACTCATGACAGAGTGCAAAGCAATGCTGCTCTAACATAAAACTGAAAGGGAACCAAACGTTGCTATAAACATACCAGAAAACCGCATGCTATGTGCATAAGATAAGATAAGATAATGTTGCTTATAGCCCAGCCGACCGCAGAGGGCCACATCAGGGCTGTCACCACGTAAAATCAACTCACCAGTATGCTATGTGCATGGCAATGCTTTTTCAATACTAATATACGATATAGAATAAACTTTCCGCAAAAGTCTTCTCCAAATGCACGAATAACGTAGCTAATAATGCACAAATAATAGTTCCTGATGGCGGTCACCTTGTGAATGACAGCCAGTCAGTCTGATTTTGTGAGTTCTTACCATCATTATGAAGGTTATGATTTCACCCACATCCGTTCATTTAGTTAGTTTGTTTGTTTGTCTGTCTGTCTGTCCTTAAGATTCCACACAAACCACAGGATCAACATCTAGAGAAACTTGGTGAAAAGACGGAGCGTGGTCAAGGACCAACCCATCACATTATAGCATGGTCCTGTGGTGCAGATCAGGATTCAACGACAGATCCAGGATCCGTTCACCGAGTATGAACAGTGTGAAGTTACTGATGAGCTGTCAACAATAACTAATACATCTTATTAGAATATTATTATCAACACTTTCTGACAGTATGAATGCAGATTTTTTTTGTGTATTTTCCATCCCCATACCAATTAATCAAACCTTTATCATATCACTGTTATGAGCTGTCAACTATAAACTAATATATCTCATTAGAACATTATCATCACCACTTTCTGGAATTATAAATGCAGACATTTTGTATGTTCCATCCCAAATCAACTGATTCAATCTTTAACCAAATACCAGTTAATACACCGGGGGGTGGGGTGGGGGGGGATGGGGGGAGGGTAACTTGTCCTTTCAGTGTGTATTTACTATTCCCATAGCAGAAAAATACTATTGTTTTCATCCAAACAGAAGCCATTTAACCAATCCTTTTTTTTTCTTGCCACACTGCTGAAAATACTTTTTGTTTGGGGATGAGGAGAGGGACTGGAATGGGTGTGGGGGGTGAGGGATTCACATTCTGAAGCCAGATTAGGTAGGAATCAAAGGGCCGGTCCAGGATCTGACTGACGCTGGCAAAGGTCTCCAGTCTCCTGAGAGCCCTTCTGGTTTTACTTTTATTTGACATTGGAAGCAAACATGTTTGTAAAAAAACAACAACAAAACTTTTCTGCTTTCTAGTGTACATTATAATCGAGCATTGCTTTGTACTGGTTTGTGTGTGTGTGTGTGTGTGTGTGTGTGTGTGTGTGTGTGTGTGTGTGTGTGTGTGTGTGTGTGTGAGTGTGTGTGTATCAATGTACCTGTGTGTGTGTGTGTGTGTGTGTGTGTGTGTGTGTGTGTGTGTGTGTGTGTGTGTGAGTGTGTATTTATGTATTTATATCAACATATAGTCAGACAGATAGATTGACAGAGAGTAAACTGGATACACATCACAAACAGATACACATTTATATATATATATATATATATATATATATATATATATATACAACAAACTAATAAATTCCAAGGATAAGTACCGCACCGTTTCAGCAACTTACAGAGCAGCTTGGTGTTGCAATGATTGCAAGAAATATTGAATTATAAAAGCTTTGTTTATAATTCAATATATTATATATATATATATATATATATATATATATATATATAAAATCAGAGTTAAAAAGCCCTCAGGACGTAAAAAGTGCTCAACCATGTAGGGAGCGACATACCAGTTTAAGATAGGATTTTAAAATCCTATCTTAAACTGGTATATATATATATATATATATATATTGAAAGATAGGTATATATATAGATCCAAGTAAGCAGCGCATTCTTTCAATTCTCCAAGAAATTTTTGCAAATGAATCAAGCTTTTGATCCCACAAGCTGAGCGAGACCAAAAAAAAAAAAATGTTCTAAAGAAATTACTTGGTTTATAATTTCTTCTCAGTCAGCACAGAAAGTTTTCTAGTAGGTGTGCCAGTGCAAGTTAATGTAAGTGTGATGAGTGCTTGCTTGAGTGTGCATGCACTTATGTCAGTGTATGTGTATGTGCATGTGTGGGTGAGTCTACATGTATTGATGTCGTGCATGTGTATGCACTCGTGGTTGCATGTTCGTGTGCGTGCGTGCATGCAAGCACGTGTGTGTGTGTGTGTGTGTGTGTGTGTGTGTGTGTGTGTGTGTGTGTGTGTGTGTGTGTGTGTGTGCGCGTGTGTGTGTGCACATGCGTTTGTGTATGTGTGTGGGTGTGTATGTGTGTGGGTGTGCTAGTTTGAGTGTGTGTGTATGTGTGTGTGTGCATGTGTGCGTGTCTATGTGCAAGTGTGTGTGTGTCTATATGTGAGTGCATATGTGTGCATGAGAGAGAGAGAGAGAGAGAGAGAAACAGAGAGAGAGAAAGAGAGAGAGAGAGAGAGAGAGAGAGAGAGAGAGAGAGAGAGGAGAGAGAGAGAGAGAGAGAGAGAGAGAGTAGAAAGAGAGAGAGAGGGAGAGAGAGAGAATTTGCACAAGTCTTTTAGAGGAGAAAAACAACAACTGACCTATCCACAACCAGTGGGTTATAAATGAGGACAAATCATCAACAAGAACTGAATTATAATTTTTTGTATGAATGTTTTATATTTACTGTATAATTCATATGGCAGTGTCTCTTGGGTAACTGTTTAATTAATCTTAATAAACCATTGCAACAAAATAATGACATTGATTCTATCATCAAGTCGAGACATAATTATTGAAATAAAAGGAAGAACAGAACAAAATAACAAGATTTTCTTACCACTCATCCCAAACGCTTTTTTAAAAATAATTAATCTTCACCTGTAAATTAACATGTTGTATTCGACCCTCACATATGTGTGCGTGTTTGCATGTGTGCGTGCATGCATGTGTGCATGCATGTGTATGAGTGAGTGAGTGCGTGAGTGAGTGAGTGAGTGAGAGAGTGTCAAGTCAAGTCAAGTCAAAATTATCTTTATTGAGGGTTAAAAGAATAAGCTTTGCAGCTTTTTTTCATCCTGCCCTGAGTGTGTGTGTGTGTGTGTGTGTGTGTGTGTGTGTGTGACAGCACGCATGCCTGCCTGTGTGTTCATTCATGTGCGATTGTGTGCGTGTGTGTGTGTAATGTGAGTGTGTGTGACTGCAAATGCATGCGTTAAACAACTGCTTCATTGTGTAAGTATGCATGTATGTTATATATATATACTGTATGGTTCGAATGGGAATGTGTCTTGGGCAACTGTTTAACTTTAATCAATCTTAATAACCATTGCAATAACATAATGCCACTGATCCTATTAGCTGATTGCTAGTATAATACTGATATAAAAGAAGAGAAAGAAAGAAAGAAAATACTAACTGTATTGATAATTTCTTCACAGTCATCCCAAAAGCCTTACTTAAATCTCCCCCCAAATATTCATGTGTCACTAGCAATTTCTGACTTTCAAATATTCCATGTGCACGCATTACAAGCAGGTGGTAAACTGAGGTGTACCGGTCAGTATGTCTGTGTAAGCATGTGTTCATGTGTGTGTGTGTGTGTGTGTGTGTGTGTGTGTGTGAGAGAGAAGAGAGAGAGAGGAGAGAGAGAGAGAGAGAGAGGAGAGAGAGAGAGAGAGAGAGAGAGAGAGAGAGAGAGAGAGAAAGGGAGAGAGAAGAGAGGTGAGAGAGAGAGAGAGAGAATGTAAGTGGGTGCATGTTTATACTTTTCAGCACGTTATATGTGAACAGTGGATGGAGAAAGAGGGTGGTATTCTCCTCTTTCTTTATATAAGGACTAAAATTTTATTGACCTGAGAGGCTGGGAAAATCCATCCGTCAGCCATTAGCGTTTGGCCTGCTAGTATCTTAATCTAAGATCTGCAAGCATCTGACCCAAGAACTGCTCCATTGTAGAATATCGTATTTGTGCATATATTATATGTGGATAATGAAGTGCACATATCTAATGCCCGCGCACATGGGCGCACACGCACATACACGGCCAGATTTATGTAATTTATCTACATAATCAAAATTGTTTAAAAAAGGGGACTGAAATTATAGGCCTTCATTCATTTTTTGTTGTTGTCATTACATACTAATTAATGCCCACAAAAAGGACCCTGGACCCAATAAATTCTGGCATTCACCCTAATCTGCTAACAACAACAAAAAATCATGACCTTGAAATCTGAAACACCACAAGAAAAAAAAACCCTCGAAAAAGAACGAGGCTTTTTTTTTTAATTAGATTTGGGACAAATCTCTTAAACAAATGCCTATGAAGTTTTTCTGTTCTTTTCAACTGAC
>CM031614.1:16773290-16775790 GCA_018398815.1 Conus ventricosus
TGATCCCGACCTTCTTTTGGTGTGAAAGTGCTCTTATTTTTTACTTTAAACTTTTCCTCATGAGACTCCTCTTCTTGTTCTACTTCATCATTGCTATCTTTGTCAAAAAAGTATTCTCTGAGGCGCATCCTACGTTCCCACTCATCTAAGTCTGCCAAAAGTTTTGTAGTATTTACCTGTGATTTATCTGGTACAAACTTGAGCCCTTTAGAGAGTAGGGATATCTCTGCATTCGTAAGTGTGTGACTGGACAGGTTTGTAACATTTTCTTTGTTGTCGTTATTCGTTCTATGTTTCTGTGACTCAGAGCGTACTTTTCTCCCTGTGCGCTTATGAATGCTATGTGCAGTATTTCTTTACTAGCAACTTGATTTATACCACCTTGATCTTTTTTATGCGAGGTAGGTCCTGTGAGAATGGTCCCCTTCTCTGTTTTATGAGGAGCCAACCGTGTCGAAGGGTTACCACACATGTTGCTACCTGTGGTCTGGGCATGACTGTCTTTTCGAGTCTGAACAGTTCTTAGTTCATCAGTTTTGTTGTCACAGCCATTTTTCACACAATCAACAGAGTTTAGTTCATCAGTTTTCTTGTCACAGCCATTTTGCACACAATCAACAGTTCTTAGTTCATCAGTTTTGTTATCACAGCCATTTTGCACATAATCAACAGTTCTTAGTTCATCAGTTTTGTTGTCACAGCCATTTTGCACACAATCAAACCAGTCAATCTGCTCCTCACTGCTGAAAACTAAGTTCGGTTTCTGAAGTCCTTGAATCATCCTTTCATCCGGTTGTTCAGGCACAATGAGATCATAATGGTTAGATCTGAATGCAAGACACACATTATTTTCATAGGGAATTACATTTCTAGTGACATGATGTGAATCAGAATCCAAATGAAATGTAAAAAACATGCCATACGAATCTGTCCTGACACTTGACTTTGACCTTGATGTCAACGTTGTATAAAGCCAATGCCGCCATTAGTTCTGCCTCTGTGGCCCAAGATTCAGTCCTTCCATCCATGTAGGTTTGGTTTTGTATATGCTGGTCAATATGTCCATCTACAAAGGGTTGAAATTGACTTTTGTGCTCTGTCATGAAAGATACAACATTTTTACGAATGCCTGCATGTTTCATCTCATTGCCATGGAAATTAAAACTTAACGCTCTATAGAAACAATTCCCATCGCCAGTGATTTTTATTTCTCTCCAGACATTGTTTGCTGCTTTACGTAGTTTCCTGTCTTTGATCGACCTCATACGTGACTTTTCTAATTGTTCGCAGTTGTCTGTATACACGCATGTTTCAGAGTCCGTGAGAGATTCACATGAAGTAATTTCAGCGTTCAGATGAAGGATTTTTTTCGTGCACGCCTGCCTTGTTACTTCCATAAGTGAAAGTGATGCGTCCTGTTTGATTTTCCAACATTTCTGCAAAGATTCCTGGTCCATTTCAACATTATTGTTCCATTTCATGGAGAAACCCGTCGGAATATAAGATTTTGCAAGACAACGGTTTAAAAATAATTCATGTGACACATACCTTGCCCTTTTCTCCTTCAGTCTACGTAGTTGTATTGCGTAATCCATTTTTGTTATGTTTTTGGAGTACATTGGTTACTGTATAACTACACACAGACACACACACAACTTGCACCCCTTCCTCCCCCCACCCCACCCCTTTTTTTTTCTTTTTTTCTTTTTTTTTGTTCCCTTGTTGATGACATCACACATTATGATGTCAGAAATTGCGCAAGATATTTATGACGTCAATTCTTTGCCCTGACCAGCCACCGAAAATGGACATTACATAGTTGCATTGTTTTTGTTTTTTTCTCTTGAAAAAGGCCACGTGGCCGAAAATTAGATGAGTGGTATTGTGATTTTTCTATAATAAAATGGTTTACCTGATGCATGAAAGAAGGCTGTCGCCGGTAGCTGACCAACTCCATGAGGACAATAATGACTGACTGACTAAACTTCGGAATGAACTCAGTAAAGATTGGATGAGTCGAACGTCGGAAGAATAAAGGTGAATATAACTAAAACTGATAGATGACGTAATCATGATTAACTGACCAGTTGCAGTACTTAGAATGTTGGTCTGAGAAGTGCAATTTATTTTCCCCCCTACTCTGGCCTGCCGTTCCCAGAATCGTATGTATGCTGTGGGCTGGAACAATGGGAAGCAAGAACATAATCGAGTTGAATTTTTCCCGCGAAAATCTGAGAGTGGTTGCACAACACTGCAGGTGCCTGTATCTCTCGGACCTGTTGGAACCCCAATATGTGACAGGAAAGGAAGGGCAGAGTACGGCCGCGTGATATCGCCTCAGACCACGATTGGAACTCAAGAAAATAGTATCATCATCTTCATCTGGTGGATCGTCTCACGTTCTGATGTCCTTCATACCTTGCTCTCAATGGAGACTTGAGGTTCCGGATTTCCTCCCTCCAGGTCCCTGCCCTTGGTGAATTCATCTGAGGTTGTTTGT
>CM031614.1:16780790-16793290 GCA_018398815.1 Conus ventricosus
AATGAGTTGAGTTGAATTAAAGTCCACTTTGAAATATGGGACTTAGCTAAAGTTGGAGAGGATAGTTGATCTCTCTTTCTCGTGGTTGGTGACTGATCCTGCTGTGTAGACCTGTTGCTGTAGTGCTGGGCTGTGGTGTGTCTTCACAACCTGTCTTGCACAGGGTATGTAGCGTAGCTACGGTAAGTAGCGTAGCCATGGTATGTAGTGTAGCCATAGTATGTAGCGTAGCCATGGTATGTAGTGTAGCCATAGTATGTAGCGTAGCCATGGTATGTAGTGTAGCCATAGTATGTAGCGTAGCCATGGTATGTAGTGTAGCCATAGTATGTAGCATAGCCATGGTATGTAGTGTAGCCATAGTATGTAGCGTAGCCATGGTATGTAGTGTAGCCATAGTATGTAGCGTAGCCATGGTATGTAGCGTAGCCATGGTCCCAGGTCTATGATAAGAGAACCTGGTCTGAAGTTAAGTAGCTGAAAGTCTGGCTTGTCGAGTTCACACATTTACCCTCTACCTTTCTCTACCTTGTGAGACCTCAGCCAGCAAAGGATTAACTCTAGTGTAGAGTTTCTACTATGATTATCAATCTTCACTTTTGTTTAGAGGGTGAGTAGGGTTTACAAAAGGGTAGGAGACAGTAGTACAATGCTAAACAGTTTTAGTTAAATAACTCTTCCATGTTTCTTAGGAATTAATTTACATTTACGTGGAATACACTTAGCCCAAGTACACATGTGGTGTAGACTTAAAGTTATACTCTACAATGCATTCCAACAATCACCAGTATTCATAAATCAACTTAGCAGTTTTCACCTAGTACAGGCATACTGTTTTTCTGATCCAAGTTTATCATTCAGTTATCATCTTGACAGGTAGAATTGCAAACTGGCAAAAGTCAGATGGTACACAAAGAATAGTGGTCAGGTTGTTAATAAATAATCTTTTTTTTTTCTTTTTTTTTGACGTCTTTTCCCACAGGAACGATATTTATTCTCAAGCTTTCGCCACAAGGGTTCATCAGGAATTAAACACTTTTTTTAATGCAAAATTACAGAGTTGACAGGCGCGCAAAAAGAGGACAGTGCGCAGAGACAAATCACAACTATTTCCGTTCCAGTTGCTGCAGAAAAAGTCAACTAAACGATAACAAAAAAAGTCAATATATATCCACGTATACATACTTTCACTTATATAAACATAAACACATTCGCGCGCACTCACACAACACACACACACACACACACACACACACACACACACACACCACACACACACACCACACACACACACACACACACACACACACACAACACACACACACACACACACACACACACACACACACACACACACACACAACAAGAGAGAGAGAGAGAGAGAGAGAGAGAGAGAGAGAGAGAGAGAGAGAGAGAGAGAGAGAGAGAGAGAGAGATGCAAACATATATGCATATATACGTCTATGCATACATACATGTATACGTACATATATATAGGTATACATATAACACAGCCGTGTATCGATAATCATCACCATAGGTTTTGAAAAGAAGAAGAGCTGAAATAACTTGTGCATAATATTAACTTGGGAAGGGTGGAAAGAACAATACATTTTTCTTTTCTCTCTTTATCCTTCCCCTAGTCCCTTAAATAGTTTTTTTTAGATCGAGGCAATCGTCCATTCAATAGAAAATTCTACAGAGGCACATTTGAATTAATTTTAAGATCACAACAATCATTGTTTGTGTTTGAGAGTAGAAAATTTCCCCCCCCCCCTTTTCCCCCTTTCTTTTCTCCCTTTCTCGTTTAGTAAACTACTGTTTATAGAAAGAGAATTGGTTTATATGCGTTCCAGGTACTATTGAAATATGTTAGATTATAGTTAATTTCAGCGTTATATTCTTCAATCTTATATCTGGCATTTAATTGTCTTTGGAAAAAACAAATATATCTGGAAGATTCTTTTCCATTTTGCATCTATAAATGTACATCTTGGCAAACATTACAATAAACTCTAAGATAGAATCCACTTTTAGGTTTTCATCCACTCCGAAAATTACTAGTTCACATGAAATTCCAACATTATACGTGTGTTCACATTTTTCATTCAATAGTTTTTTGAGAGATTTCCAAAATACTTGTACATATCTGCAATTCCATAAAAAATGTTCAATGGAATCTCTTTCCTCATTACAAAATGAACACTGTAACGTATCGGTTAACCCCATTGCATTCAAAACGATATTAGTCGCAATAATTCGGTGTATGATTCTCATTTGCAACCATTTCAGTTTTACATCCTTGATTGTACTGATTTTATAAAACACATTCTTCCAGGAAATGATTGGATTCATTTTTTCTGACCACTTTGAGCAACAGTTAGGTTTATTATTGTCTGATGTAAAGTACTCAAAATATCGTTTTGCTCCTTTATTGGTGTTTGTTATAATTTTCAATGCATTAGGCACATCATGAATGTAATTAGTATTGTTATTAATTTGTATTCCGTTTTTTCTTAGGTATTGTTTTATTGACGAAATCCAACCATAGTAACGTAATAAAGTCAACAGGCAAATGTGTACTTGATATGAATTCTCTATGTTTGAAAAATTCCCCATTTTCTTTCAGAAAGTGCCTGATGGAGTATATTCCTTTCTTAATTATATTGTTTTGTTTGATGACAGCATTACCTATTTTGATTTTTTCGTTGTAGAAAACAGGTTCATCTAGCACCTCACAAACATTTTTTGGCGTAATATTGAGGCAAAAGTTTCTATATGCTTTGAAAGTATGGGTCCAAAAAGGGTTAATGTTTGAATAATTTAAACCGTACATTGGTCCGTAACATTCAAAGTTTTTAAGAAAAGGGTACATTTCAACTGCAATATTTATTCATTTATGATTCGTTGTTTTTATATTTCTCAGCCATGAAAGTTTCAGAGCATATATATACTTTCGAATATCTGGTATGTTCAAACCACCTTGTTGTACACTTTTTACTACCGTTTTTCTACTAATCCCGTCCCCTTTTCCATTCCAAACAAATTGAAAACATAACTTTTGGAGTTTTTGTACAAAATGGTCAGGTGGATCAGGTAACAAAATCCAAAGATGTATTAGTTTAGACAGAATTAGAGATTTTAACACAGCTACTCTCCCAAGTGGAGTGATGGTTCTTTGTGACCAAATTTTAAATAACATTTTAACCTCTGCGAATTTTTCATTGTGGTTTATGGTTTCACAATTATTTAAATCTTGATATAATAAATAATCTTAACCACATGGTGATAGCTTCTCCCACAGGGTGGCAAGCAAACTACTACACAGAATAGTCATTTATCATTTTGGCAAATGTCTCCAAGTATTGTCACAACGTAACAATCATTCATCATTTTGGCAAATGTCTCCAAGTATTGTCACAACGTAACAATCATTTATCATTTTGGCAAATGTCTCCAAGTATTGTCACAACGTAACAATCATTCATCATTTTGGTAAATGTCTCCAAGTATTGTCACAAAGTTACACAGCTAAATCCCATGGTATACATATGATCAATGAATAGATTCGAGCGGGTGGGGAGTGGGGGTGTGGGGGAGTGGGGGTGTGGGGAGTGGGGGTGGGGGTGGGGGGTGGGGTGGGGGTGGCGGTGGTGGTAGAGAAGGAGGGAGGGGGGGGGGGGGGGAGGTTCGCCCGGATCGAGCGGAGCGAGAACGCGTCTTGGCTACGGGAAAGTAAGGGAGAGAGGTTGGTGCGTGACGGATTTTGAAATTGTAATTTGTTTTTGCCTGGATTGTCGCAACCAGGTTGTCGCTTGGATTCAAAGAGTGTTTCCGACCGACGGCGGGGAGAGGGGAGGGTGAGGGGGTTGGCGGTGGGGGGGGGGGGGGGGGGAAGATGGGCGACACTGTTGCGATGTTTTCCATGTTTCTTTATCTGAACACCGACTTTTCTTGAGCTCGGGGAAAAAGTCTTTCCGGGGAAGTTATGTCCCTTGCGAGCCTCTATTCATGCGTACATAACCGTCCTTATGCCGGTGTCTATCAGAACCCTCCCCCCCCCCCCTCTCCTTCCCACCCCACCCTATCCCCTTCCGCCCCCCATTCCATCGTATCCCAGGAATCCAGTATTTTGCGCAGTCCCCAAATCCCTTCCGGGTTGATGTCTGCAGATGATTGGAATAAAAAGCTCAATCTAGGCGTTTCTCCAACAAGTGAATTCCAGTTCTCAGTACCATCCACAAAGCTGGCAAAATTCGGCGAGCTTTATATAATGTAATGTAATGTAATGTAATGTAATGCAATGCCGTGTAATGTCATCAATGTAATGTAATGTAATGTAATGTAATGTAATGTAATGTCATCAATGTAATGTAATGTAATGCAATGTAATGTAATGCAATGTAATGCAATGTAATGTAATGTAATGTAATGCAATGCAATGTAATGCAATGCCGTGTAATGTCATCAATGTAATGCAATGCAATGTAATGTAATGTAATGTAATGCAATGCAATGTAATGCAATGCCGTGTAATGTCATCAATGTAATGTAATGTAATGTAATGTAATGTAATGTAATGCAATGCAATGCAATGCAATGTAATGTAATGCAATGTAATGCAATGCAATGTAATGCAATGTAATGCAATGTAATGCAATGTAATGTAATGTAATGTAATGTCATCAATGTAATGTAATGTAATGTAATGTAATGCGATGTAATGCAATGCAATGTAATGTAATGTAATGTAATGTAATGTCATCAATGTAATGTAATGTAATGTAATGTAATGCAATGCAATGCCGTGTAATGTCATCAATGTAATGTAATGTAATGTAATGTAATGTCATCAATGTAATGTAATGTAATGTAATGCAATGCCGTGTAATGTCATCAATGTAATGTAATGTAATGTAATGTAATGTAATGCAATGCCGTGTAATGTCATCAATGTAATGTAATGTAATGTAATGTAATGTAATGTAATGTCATCAATGTAATGTAATGTAATGTAATGCAATGCCGTGTAATGTCATCAATGTAATGTAATGTAATGTAATGTAATGTAATGTAATGTAATGTAATGTCATCAATGTAATGTAATGTAATGCAATGCCGTGTAATGTCATCAATGTAATGTAATGTAATGTAATGTAATGTCATCAATGTAATGTAATGTAATGTAATGTCATCAATGTAATGTAATGTAATGTAATGTAATGTCATCAATGTAATGTAATGTAATGTAATATAATGTAATATAATGTCATCAATGTAATGTCATCAATGTAATGTCATCAATGTAATGTAATGTAATGTAATGTAATGTAATGTAATGCAATGCAATGCAATGCCGTGTAATGTCATCAATGTAATGTAATGTTGCTTATAGCCCAGCCGACCGCTATGGGCCATAACAGGGCTGTCACCGCGTTGAAATCAACTCACAAGTCATTAAAAACAAACAAACAAACAAAAAAAACCAACGAAAAACAACAACAACAACAACAAAACAAAAACCCAACTGATCATACAACTCTCTAAAACACACCTTCTAAAAACAACACAGGAAATGTTGTTAAAAATCTGTTGCTCTGTAAAATCTTAGATCAGATGAAAAATTTAAATTTAATCTCTCTCTCTCTCTCTCTCTCTCTCTCTTCTCTCTCTCTCATCTCTCTCTCTCTCTCTCTCTCCTCTCTCTCTCAGAAATTCAAAGATCACATCAGGTGGGAGCGATACATGTATCGATACGTATGAACGAAAGAGTCGAAGATGACCAGTTAACACCAGTTCAAACAATCTGGATTCTAAAGCCATTTCTTTTCCGTTTGAAGTTCACTTAAAACTTCCACAGAATTAATACAATTTTTTTTCTTGTTCTGCGTAACCTTTGCCCCTCTCCTTTACCCCCTTACCCTCACCCCCTTCCCTTCCTTCGCACCAAACATTCTAACGTCATTTGATCAGTGCAAAACACCGTTGATCTTTCTTTTTCTTTTTAATTCTTTTTCTTCCTGATGGAAGCATCGTCGAAATGTTTACTTTGTTTCTTTTCTCTTTTTTTTTTAATTTTTAATTTTTGTTTTTAATAGGCACACATAAAGAAAGTATTTCACTGGACAACAGCGACATTATTTACAAACATCAAACAAAGTCATGTAACATGTCACATAGTGTCCTCATAAATACATCATGACATTTAGAGAAAATACGTTACATAATCATATTTCAGTCTTATTGTTCCATTTGATGCCCAAGGTCACGGACAACATGCAAAAAGAAGGGAATTATATTCAATGCATTATTAACATTATTCTTGTATTAGTGTTATGTATGGAAACCATTTTGTCCTGTATTCTGCATAATTCATATCCATCGAGTATATATGTTTCTCAGTTTTATGTCTATAGCATAGTTCCTTTAGAAGCATTATTAGGTTAGGTTTCATCTTATTAATTCTACATTTGTATATGAAATATTTTCCCATTCAAATGATTAAGTCTAACATATCATCTGGCTTTGTTTTCTCATCAGTGCCAAACAATATAAGCTCTACATTAAATGACTTCTTTTCCCGTTTGATTACAACGTAGATTTGAGTTATGTTGCTCTTACACGTACAGTCAGTGCAGAGGACGTGCTTTGGAATATTAAACGCGAAAGCCGTGAACCCAGCTTGAGCATCTATGCTTTGCTATCTCGTTTGGTAATTAGGCCAGCGTCACACTCCAACAATTAGTAAAAGAAAAGAAACGAAACGACCAGAAAACTTGAAATGGACTCATAAATGAGCTTAAGGTAAGTGTGAACGTACTTGAAACAAACGAAGATAATGACAATGAAAAGAATTAAACCACAAGAAAAAGTAGATTCACATAGGAACAAGTACGAACATACATAAAACAAGCTAACATAATGATCGTGAAAACAAATATCATTAACGCATGGTTTGCCTAATGCTGATATATGACCGACTCTATGAACAAACTATATAAAAAACAAAAACAAAAGAAAAACAAAACAAAACAAAACAAAAACAAAAAACAAAAACAAAAACAAAACGAAAAAAACCCTAACCCGACTGAACTACTGGATGAACTCAGTAATGAATGGATGAATGAAACGGTGGGTCATTAAAGGAAAAGAGAACGGGGACGTTCCATTTTCGGCACTCCCAAAGGAAAATGGTCAATTTGCGGCACTACAGAATTTAGTCCGTTTACTTCATATGACATTTGACATTTCCGGCACTCCAAACTTATTCCTTTCTGTGACAGGTCATTTGCGGCACCATGACGATATTGGTATAAAACATTTCCCCCTCTGCGTTTCAGGCTTGGGACTGTCTCAGATATGAGCTTTTGACTGACATAGCTTCATAAATGAGGCCGCATTAGGAATGTTTGTTTATTAGACTTTAATAATAGATAAAAAGATAAAAGAAGAGAGAGACATTCATAAATTTGTGGCAGGCAGTCCAGTGTAACAGATGCGCTGAAGGTAGACTTTTGTGGTAATTTGTCCATCTTCAAGCTGTTTTCTTGCTTCATTCATCCATTCTTTCTTCTTCTTTTCCTTGTTGGACTCACACCTCACTCTCTGACCATCTTTCATTTTGAACCCGCTTTGGACGATGACTTCTTGAAGACGTTCCACGAGTTCAAAATGTTGGGATGTGCAGAATAGAACATGCTGTTCAGCTGTTTGTGGAAAGCTTCACAGCCATTGGTAGTCCTTTTAGAGTTTACCTCGCTGCTTGCCCAAAGAGTTGGAGGAAACAGCGACGAGCTTGTCATGTACGTCTTCAGCTGATAATCCAAATATGGGTCGACTCTCTCGTCACAAGGCGCTTCCAGTGTCAGGTCAAAGGCGAAACTTTCAAAAACATCAAGGTAGTCCAGAAATGGAAGCCCAAACGTGAGTTTCAAAAACTTGCCCACTTCCGAGTCCATTTTATATTCAGCGCTCAGTCGGTACATGTAGTTTTCTAACAAAATGGCTGGCTTGCCTTTACTGGTTTCGACAAACTTCAATGCCATGTTGCCTCTTCGCCTGTGTGTCTACAAATGCCACACGGAATGAGCGAGCCTCACTCAGTGACATGCACATATGATGGGAACCCCTGACGATTAGTGCCGCAAAATGGACTACTTTTCCGTATTGTTTAAAATCAGTGCCGCAAATGGAATGCTTGTTTTCTATGGTTTGGTTTAGTGCCGCAAAGCGGATACACCCAAGAGAACTGAAATTGCAGCAGTTAGCGCCTCTCTCTCTCTCTCTCTCTCTCTCTCCTCTCTCTCTCTCTCTCTCTCTCTCTCTCTCTCTCTCTCTCTCTCTCTCTCTCTCTCTCTGTGTGTGGTGTGTGTGTGTGTGTGTGTGTGTGTGTGTGTGTGCTGTGTGGTGTGTGTGTGTGTGTGTGTGTGTGTGTGTGTGTGTGTGTGTGTGTGTGTGTGTGTGTGTGTGTGTGTGTGTGTGTGTGTGTGTGCGCGCGCGAGTGTGTGTGTGTGTGTGTGTGTGTGTGTGTGTGTGTGTGTGTGTGTGTGTGTGTGTGTGTGTGTGTGTGTGTGTGTGTGTGTGTGTGTGTGTGTGTACTAGAGCTGTGTATGCTAGGGAAACAGTTGTGAATCCAGTCTATGCTACATCGTTTGTTGACCGTACCAGTCCCCCACAGCACCAAGAAGCAACCTGAATAGAACTGAGTCTTCTTCTTCTTCTGTTTAAATTGTAAATTTAGCCATGGAAGAGCAAGAAAGAGAAGACCAAACATACATAGCCATTCACTTTCGTCAGGGGCAACCACTATTTCATAGGGTGACAATATTTAGTACAATGCCTTGTAAACTGAAATGGATGCAGCAGATTTAGCGTCAACAGAACCATGGCCTTCAGACCGGAAATCAGCAAATGAATTAATCATCATCATTCACTTTGATTTTTCTTCTTCCGTGTTTTCTTTTCGTTCCTTGATTATAACTCCGAGGTTCATCATTTGTGAGATTTTTGATCATGTGACCGTTGAGAATTCCACCATTAAGGCAGCCAAATTCCGTTTTCGGAGATTTTGTCCAACCACGACACCAGAGCGCATGTGTTTTATTTTTTTGTGTTATTCATTTGATCTATGGACAACTGAAGGAAGGACTACGTGACCAACGAAGGCCTCTCGTGAGATTCAAAGCCACCTCAGAAGCTGTAACGTTGACACTGCTTCCTGGGAAGATGTCGCCCTTGACAGAACACATTGGAAGCAATGGTGTACCCAGGGCACAAAGACGTTCGAGCCCAACAGAGCAGCCGCCATCCAGGAAAAGAGGAATCAGAGAACACAGGGCCCATCCTTGCAGGACCCCGTTCCATGCAGCGTCTGTGAACGACTTTGTGCCTCAGGAATTGGTCTTCAATCCCACGTGAGGTCTCACCTCAGCAGATGACCTGCCTGCCTACTCATCCGTCGGACACGACGGGAGAATCCATCATCATCCATCCGACTTACACACGCTAGCCTTCTCTTCTTAGAAAGCTGGAATGGCATTTAACCAGCCTGCAAAATTTTTAAATGCATGCGTTCACGCACGGAAAGGTTTACAATATAATCTTAAATGACCGAAAGGGATTTGAAACCGTATACCTCTCTAAAACATCACGCTTACAACAGTCCTCGCTCGGGTTCCTGGTACTCGAGGCACTGAGGCAGCAGGTCAGCTTAGTAAGCTAAGAGTGCCACAACAGAGATTTGTGCAGGTCCTCTATCCGTCACACCGTTCTGACACCCACAAAGGTCAGCTCCTAGGTCAACGACCTCTGGCAGGAGGACTGCCACACGTAGACGGATAACACACTACTCCAAATCCCTCCAACAGACGGATAACACACTACTCCAAATCCCTCCAACGGACGGATAACACACTACTCCAAATCCCTCCAACAGACGGATAACACACTACTCCAAATCCCTCCAACAGACGGATAACACACTACTCCAAATCCCTCCAACAGACGGATAACACACTACTCCAAATCCTCCAACAGACGGATAACACACTACTCCCAAACCCCTCCAACAGACGGATAACACACTACTCCAAACCCCTCCAACAGACGGATAACGAACTACTCCAAATCCCTCCAACAGACGGATAACAAACTACTCCAAATCCCTCCAACAGACGGATAACACACTACTCCAAATCCCTCCAACGGACGGATAACACACTACTCCAAATCCCTCCAACAGACGGATAACACACTACTCCAAACCCCTCCAACAGACGGATAACACACTAGTCCAAATCCCTCCAACGGACGGATAACACACTACTCCAAATCCCTCCAACAGACGGATAACACACTACTCCAAATCCCTCCAACGGACGGATAACACACTACTCCAAATCCCTCCAACAGACGGATAACAAACTACTCCAAATCCCTCCAACAGACGGATAACACACTACTCCAAATCCCTCCAACGGACGGATAACACACTACTCCAAATCCCTCCAACAGACGGATAACAAACTACTCCAAATCCCTCCAACAGACGGATAACACACTACTCCAAATCCCTCCAACAGACGGATAACAAACTACTCCAAACCCCTCCAACAGACGGATAACACACTACTCCAAATCCCTCCAACAGACGGGTAACACACTACTCCAAATCCCTCCAACGGACGGATAACACACTACTCCAAATCCCTCCAACAGACGGATAACAAACTTCTCCAAATCCCCCCAACAGACGGATAACAAACTACTCCAAATCCCTCCAACAGACGGATAACACACTACTCCAAATCCCTCCAACAGACGGATAACAAACTACTCCAAACCCCTCTAACAGACGGATAACACACTACTCCAAACCCCTCCAACAGACGGATAACACACTACTCCAAATCCCTCCAACGGACGGATAACACACTACTCCAAATCCCTCCAACAGACGGATAACACACTACTCCAAATCCTCCAACAGACGGATAACACACTACTCCAAACCCCTCCAACAGACGGATAAACACACTACTCCAAATCCCTCCAACGGACGGATAACACACTACTCCAAATCCCTCCAACAGACGGATAACAAACTTCTCCAAATCCCCCCAACAGACGGATAACAAACTGCTCCACATCCGCCCAACAGACGGATAACAAACTACTCCACATCCCCCCAACAGACGGATAACAAACTACTCCAAATCCCTCCAACAGACGGATAACGAACTACTCCAAATCCCTCCAACAGACGGATAACAAACTACTCCAAATCCCTCCAACAGATGGATAACAAACTACTCCAAACCCCTCCAACAGATGGATAACGAACTACTATCCAAATCCCTCCAACAGATGGATAACAAACTACTCCAAATCCCTCCAACAGATGGATAACAAACTACTCCAAATCCCTCCAACAGATGGATAACAAACTACTCCAAATCCCTCCAACAGACGGATAACGAACTACTCCAAATCCCTCCAACAGATGGATAACAAACTACTCCAAATCCCTCCAACAGATGGATAACAAACTACTTTAAATCCCTCCAACAGACGGATAACAAACTACTCCAAATCCCCCCCAACAGACGGATAACAAACTACTCCAAATCCCCCCAACAGACGGATAACAAACTACTCCAAATCCCCCAAAGCTGAAGGAATCTCACCATCTGCCGCTGATGGTCGTGAAGGAGAAACAGTTCATGCCCATTACGCACAGGCATTAATTTTTTATTATTTTTACACTCAGTCGTATGGCCCAGAAGGTGAAGAAGCTCCGTGGTTTGTCTCATGCGATATACAATTTCCTATAGAACATGTGATGTTAGAGTGTTTGGACGACGCATGATTGCCAGTCATAAACACTCAACGGCTGAATCCATGAAAAGAATGTTCAGGGATGTTCCACTTAATGTGATTTTTGAGTTCTGCAGGGAAGATGAATAATTTTTATGATTTAAGTTCACATAGAAGAAATCTAAATAAAAAAAACATATTTTTTTTAGTTCCGCGCGCGCACACGTACGTGTGTGTGTGTGTGTGTGTGTGTGTGTGTGTGTGTGTGTGTGTGTGTGTGTGTGTGTGCGTGCGCGTGCGCGTGCGTGCGTACGTGTGTGTGTGTGTGTGTGTGTGTGTGTGTGTGTGTGTAGGAACTTGACTGTGACAAGACGACAGCCCTAATTCGGCCTCTGGCGGTCGGCTGGGCTATAAACAACATGACGTAGAACGGGATCGGTATCGGGCACAGATTAGCGCCGACTGTGAACAGAGAATCTCTTCAAGCCACGCAGCTTGACATGGGACACGAACCCCAGACCGGCGTGGGACAAGAAAGAGTCTGACGCCTCACTCACAAGGCCAACAACCCTGCCGCCAGTGTGTGGAACGAAAACGAAAGAACGAAAACAAAACAAAACAAAGAAAAAAGAAAAGAAAAGAAAAGAAAAAACCCCTCAAAAAACCACACACACACACACACAAAA
>CM031614.1:16803290-16814042 GCA_018398815.1 Conus ventricosus
GCACGATGGGTATTGGCGGCTGGCAGGAGGCTTATGTAAGTGTCTGCAGGAATATGTTCTTTGTTCAACTGGATTTCTGGACTGTTTTGCCTACCTATGCCTTGTTGATATACATCAGTAAGTACCAAGTGAACAGTAATTTTGATAGATATATGGTGGACTTGAACACTTGGAGGGAGTTATATTCGGCGTTTTCTATGGGTAAAGAAATGCGAGAACAAAATGTAAACAAATGAGGTACAGGTGACTTTGTGAAGGTGAGTTCGGGTGAAGATACATAAATACATACATTTCTTCCATTGTTGTCGTTCGTCGGTTTTGGTATGATCTTATGTTGTACGGAGTGTTTGTCAGTTTCATCCAAAAGTAACGGACATGTGTGTCATCCTAACCAGTACGATGTACTATTTCAATGGGCAAAGGGGACTAGAGTCGAAATGTGTAGCTGAAGGGACGTGGTGTCAACACACAACTATGTGTCAACTTGACATGCCAAGTGCAAGTTGCTGTGTTTGCGTCTCTGCGCATGCGTGTCTTGCTCTCGTGCGTAGGCCTGCTTCTCAGTGGAGACAATTGAGAACCATCCCTGAGCCCCAATACTGTAAGAAAAAACACAAACGAAAGATGAAGTCGTAAAAGAACACATACACACTGATAGATCAAGACAAGCTTGTTGAATTTGCAATGATGCAAGCGATGCAATAACAGCTGCGTGAACCAAAAACACAGTGCTCAGAAATGACTTGTCTGAAATAAAACAGGACTTGGCCAAGTGAAGAACGACAGTTGCCAGGAAATAAACACACGCTTTCTGTGACAGACTGGAGACTGAACAAAAACATCTGTCTGCCACAGTGTAAGATATAACACATGGACATACATGACCTGTTTGCCTGTGTGTCAGTTGAAAGACAGGATAGAAATACGACAATGTTCTGAAACAACTGACAGCATGAAACAAGAATGGGACAAAATGAGGGCTGGACACAGAAAAACCTCCCGGAAATAGTTTCTCTCGAAGAGACAACTGAGATTTTTGGTTATTCCCCCAAGAGGGCCCCTAGACGCGGAATCATTTGCACATGTGCGCGCTGCAGTAGTTGATGTGTTTAAATAGTCGCTCGCTGCCATTGACGGACACAAAACACTGGATGACAACGGACATCGGACGTGCACACAGAAACAGGTTACAATCGAGATGACCAACATCGACCAATGATCGTGTAATTCAACATGGTGAAAGACAAGTTAGTGCACATAAATGGCGATAGCAGAGGTTCAGAGTGAAATTACAGCAAATAACGGAGTAAGAGGGGCTAATGCCTTAACAAACCAAACAGATGAAAATAAAGCACTTAGAGCACGTGTAGAAGGGAAAAGACATTTTTCCGCAGGGGACACCTCGTGATTGGTCAAGATTGCCTGACCCACGCACTTACGCTGAAGTATTAGAGGTGTGCGGAGAAAAATAATTAGAGAAAATACAACAGTTACACTTTAATCCTCAATTTCAGTATGGGGAGAGTGGGCGAGGGTGTGGTACTCTATCTGTTTCTAGCCAGTTTCAGAGGCATCTCGCCAATGTTGTTAACGCAATGAGGGGGGATGGCAGATCAGGGTGGTGGGTTTTACATCTCCCTCCGCTCCCCCAACCTCTCGTTTCGTGCTCCACCCGATCGGCAACGGAAGTGGTAATGGTGGTAAGATAGGGGCTTGCTGAGAGCGGCTCAAGCGGTGGTCCAGCGAACTGGATCAGCGGCCACTAGCGGGGATTCCCCCCGTGTCTCACGGATGATCGACGTCTCCGGTTACGACGAAACCAACAGCGCGGGCAGGACGTTGTGCACCGACAGACAGAGAGTGGCATGAGAGCCGATACTGTCTAACCAGTCCAGCAAGTCTCTATGTGGGGGAAAGGGGTACGGGTGGCTACTAGAGCCTTGCGTTCAAACTCTGGAAAAAGCAAATAGGGACAGCTAGACCATCCAAAAACATTGGGGCTTCTAAGTTATAATGTTGAAAATTTGTTTCAAAAACTGCGTGAGTTTCTTTTGTACAGTATGTTTAACAAATTTGATTTTGTTTGCCTCACAGAAAACCTTTTTAGATCGTCTTTTGACTATTAAATGCATCTTCAATGATTATATGAAATGTCATGTTTCAGCTAGAAAAGTTTTCATTCATGAAGAAACTCAGGGAGGTTGTGCCTCTTTTCTAGTATGAAAAGTGTTTTAGAAATATATGTATAATAGAGATTCAGATAAATTGTGAACAATACAATTGTTATAAGAGAATAGATTAAAAACGTTTTTGGCATGTGAATAAAGATATCATTTCTGGGTTGGTGTTATATTGTTCCAGAAGGAGGGACCTCTATTTAAGGATAAGGTTATCAAAGATGGCCGTACTTTTTTAGAAGAGGGCTTTACTGGAAAAAAGGGTGATAAAGATGATGTATACTTTATTGTAAACTGGTGATATGATCGCTCGAACAGGTCAGATGCATCTGAGCATGATGATATGATATGTGTGAGTTTGATTGGTACGAACGAAATGGATACATTTTGTTACGTCATTCTAAAAGATTTGGTTTGTAATAGCTTTTGGGAAAAAAACGTTACTGGATTTTTGTTTTTTGTTTGATATGAATATTTTGAATGGGGTTTTTGGTGACGGAGATAAAGCGGGTGTACACTTTTGTATCCCCTAATGGATGTAGTCTTGTGGTGATAATTTTTGATTCATGGTTGATTTATTACGACTATTTGATTTGCATGTGGGTGACTGTGTTCATTCATCGGCACTGGCAATCGAAGCTGTATGGAATAAACGTTCAACGGAATCTGGAAAGTAACCAGGGTTAAACGTCAGGTGAAAGAAAAAAATTGTTTGTGCTCGAATGAAAATGTTCAAAAATATAAGATGAACTTGAAGGTGTGAGGAGTTCCAAAGTTGTTTACAGTCATCCCTCCTGCAAATGGTTATGATATAAAATGATAGTAGTTTAAACTTTTTGTTAATGTTTTATGGAGCAGCTGCATGATGGTCCGCACGGTTATAGGTCAAGGTCGAATAAAAGTAATGAATGGTTTGATGCTTGAATGTGAGAGAAAGAAAGCAGAATAAAAAGGCTGCATTAAAAGATTGCAGTGATGTAAACAGTAGTGATAAAAAAGAAAAAAAGTAGCTAGAATATGCAGTGTCACGAAAAGAATTACATTCAATGAGAGAAACTAAAGCAAATTAGAATATGAGGAAAATAGACTTAAAGAAATATTAAAGAGAATACACAACGATTCTAAAAAATTTTGGTCAGTAATAAGATCCGTTAATAAGAAATGCTTTAATTTACTATGAAATCTCCATCTCACATTTGAGTATGATCACTTTTTGCTTGTCTTTAATGATTAAGATAATACTGTTCCTACGGAAGAAGACGTTTCACTGCGATGCATGAGGCATGAATATGCTGCCATTGTTCAATAACACCATTTCTAGAGAAGAAGAGTAATGGGATGGATCTGAGATGCAACGGACAGGGATAAGGTGCCTGGACCTGATAGAAATGTTGGAGAAATGTCTAAAGAGAAATTCGTCATAATTGATTATCTTGTTCGATTATTTAATGAGCTTTTGGATACGCAATTTTCATTTTGATTGGGCCCTAATCTATTTTTTCCAATTTACAAAAAGGTGACTACAGTAATCCAGATAATTATCGTGGTTATAGCAGATCTACTAGCACTATTAAGCAAAGTGTATACTCATATCTTGAACAATTGATTATCAAAATGGGCTGAAAATGAAAGGAAAAATATTAGGAGTAACAGGCAGGTTTCAGAGCAATTTCTTAGTCTATTGACCATATATATACACTTCTATTCACTTGTACTGATATATATCCATTGAGCATTTCTAAACTCTATATAGCCTTTGTTGACTTCAGGAAGGCCCTTAGACGCTGTTATTCGTAATATTCTTTGGAAGTGTTGCGTTTAAAAGTGGAGTGAATGGAAAACTTTATTTGGCTATTCGTGGTATGTTTAATTCTGTGATAGCATGTTCGTGCGTGCAAAGGAACCGTGAATATTCTAATTATTTTGGACTGTCCAAAGGGGTTAAACAAGGCTGCCCTTTTGAGCCCAAAATGGTTTTCTTTTTCAGTTATGAGTTAGCAATTGAAATAATCAAAAAAAGGAAAAAGCATGGTTCCAATTAATCTCAGCAGTGCGGTTGAGTTATTTTTGCTTTCTGTTTGCTGACGATGTCATTCTAAATGTCCTCAAACAGTGTTAGGTCTCCAAGACCAATTAAAGTCATAAAAGAGAACAGATCGTTTAGGATTAACGGTCAATCTTAGATATAAACTTATAATTTTATTGTATTTAGATAATGGTGGACACCTTTCAATGCATTGATAAAAGGTTTTATGGAAATGAAGAAATAAAGTTGGTCAATTCTTATAGATACCTAGGAATGTTATTTTCAACAAGATTAAGTTTGATTTTGCTTGGGAAGAGGAAGCAGAAAGGTCTTAGAAGGGTGTTGTAAATTGAATTTTGAATTCATTGAAAAGCTAAATACTATTGAATGTAATATATTTTGGAAATTATTTGATGCCAAATACGAACCTATTCTTACTTATGCATGCCTGAAAATTTTGGGGTTTGTGTATCTAATCAGAAAATGAAAGAGTGCACATACATATGCTATAAATCGTTTCCTTAATTTACTTTACATGCTTTCTATTACGAGGCTTTTTAGGAGAAAACCGGCCGTTTTCCTCTGTAAATATTAATCTTTCGTAAAGTGCATAAATTACTGGAAATAAAAATTCTAAATTGCCTCAGTCTCGATATGTTGCAAACAGCATACGAACTGAGGTAATTCAACTCGAGAATGCAAAGAGGAATTGGGCCATATCAAGTAAAAAAAGTTTTAGCGGTAATTGGTTTTGGTATTGTCAGGGATGATAAAAGGGTGTTGGAAATGATAGACACCTGTTATGTATAGTGCAGGTTAAGGCCAGATCTGTATGTTTCGTACAAACATATAATGGCATTCGGTATTGAAGGAACAATGAAAAATACAGTTGGTTTTTATTCATTTAAAAATTGTCTTTAAGCTGAAAAGTATCTATCGATTATATATGACAAATGGCATAGGATTAAATTTTGCTCGATTTCGATTCAGAAAACCTCGGGAGTTATTACAATAGAAAGTTGGTACTCTGCTGGGCCTTCCTCTGAATCTTTTGCCCTATGTTGTGGTAATGATGTTGATGGATGAAATAAAATTTTTGTTCCACTGTACATGTATATGTAACATTACGGAACAATGTGTTTTTTTTCTTAGGGATTTAGCTCAAACTCATAATGTTATATCTATTCTACTTTCAAAATGTTGACATGGTTATAAATCAGTGCAAAATTTATAGAGTAGGCTCAGAATGCGAAAAGAAAGATTAAATCTATATGATGCATAATCATTAATAGTGAAGATAGAAGTGATTGTTAGATACAGTTGTTAAAGTGGATGGTCCGTATTTCATTTTTTTTTTTTTTTTGATTGCGTGCGCGGGCGTTTGTTTAAATGACGTGTGTATGCATGGGATTGGGCAGGTGTGTAGGGCGTGGGTATGTCTGCTCGGTCTAGTGTGTGTGTGGGTGTGTGTGCTGTGTGTGTGTCTTTGTGTGTGTGTGTGTGTGTGTGTGAGTGTGGATGTTTGGTAGTGTGTGTGTGCGTGCGTGCGTGCGTGTTGCGTGCGTGTGTGGTGTGTGTGAATTTGGGTGGGTGTGGATGAGTGCTTGGGATATGTATGTATGTGTTAAATGATTATTATAACTGATTGTGAAGTTATGTTGAGATATGGTTTTGTAATTTTTCTATATTGATTTCATGTTCCAGAAACATTACTTTGTGAGTGTAGTGTTACCCTTGTCATCAGACCGTAATGGTAATGAACAATTAAATATCGTTGAATGTGAATCGTGAATCTCTCTCTCTCTCTCTCTCTCTCTCTCTCTCTCTCTCTCTCTCTCGCTCCCCCTCTCTCTCCAGGGGCGTGTCGATAACATCGTTCTCCGAGTCCCAGATTCCGCCCCATGCACGTCTCTACTGAGCGCCATAGTCGTTCACACATCAATCGCCGTAGTGGCTTGTCTGCTTAATCATTCACACATGTATGCCGTAATGCGCTTGTATGCTTAAATTAATCAGGGTCAGAGCAAGGGCAAAAAAAAAACCCACTGGAAAATGGAATGTTTATGTGGGAGCGCGCTCTAGTATGAGGCGGCAGAGAGTGAGAGAGAGACGAGAGAGATGAGAGTGACAGACAGGACAGACAGACAGAGGAAGAGGAGAGACAGAGAGATACAGACAGAGAGTGAGAGAGTCGTGACGATCCGAGAGAGAGAGCGGAGCGTGAGAGATAGAGAGACGATGTGAGAGAGAGACAAGCAAGACAAGACCAAAAATTCTTTATTTCTAGAGGATATATTTAGAATTAGCACCTAAACGTGCTTTTTTACAATCCAGTACCTCGCCCTGCGTTAGGTGACTACCAACATGCAGTTGAAATCAATTCATGTTAGAAATCAAAGAAAGCAAGCAAAGCGGGTCATGTAATCATTGATAGGAAATCAAATGAAAATAAGAAGATAAATGAAAATTAAAACATAAAGAAAGATTATTAATAATAATAAACAAAACATCAACAAAAAATAATAATAACAAAAAATAAATAATTAAATAAATAAATAAATATGAGTAATAACCAATAATGAAGAGAGAGAGGAGGGAAGAGAGATGTGTAGAGAGACGAGAGAGAGAGAGAGTACGCGCATGGTTGGTTAGGCTTACTCATGGCTGGGCTATATCAACCGGTGTATTGCGGGTTGATTGGTGAGAATGGTGAGATTTTTACTTGTTTACAGAGGCTATGAAGGACACGCTGTTTTTGCATTGTAGTCCGTGACCTTCTTTTTGGACAGCCCAAAGGCTAAGAAAGCTTGAGTAGAGAGAGAGAGAGTGAGAGAGAGAAAGGAGTGAGACAAGGAGGGAGAGAGAGAGAAGGAGGAGTGAGGGGACACACAGTAGGAGAGAGAGAGAGAGAGGAGAGATGAGAGAGAGAGAGAGGTACCGGTGACGTGTTTAGGGGTAATTTGGCTCATAGTGATATGATCAATTAATGGTATGTAAGAGCGAGAGAGAGAGAGAGAGAGGAGAGAGCGAGAGAAGGATCGATGAATGCCGAGAGAGAGAGAGACGAGACGCGAGACCGGAGAGAGTGAGAGAGGGAGGGAGGGCGAGAGAGGACAAAGACAGAGACAGACAGACAGGAAGGACAGACACACATACAGACGTCAATGGTATCGAGCGGCTTGGCACGCAATAATGTGATCCACAGTGTTGGGACCGGAAGAGTGACGTCAAAGAGATGAGAGTGAGAGACGAGAGAGAGGAGAGAGGAAGAGAGAGTAGAGAGAGAGAGAGAGTTCAGCCTGGTGATGACCCGACCACTCAAAGTCACCCCCGGGCTGTCCGGGATTGTAAGCGGCAGGATGACGTCTTTGCTGGAGTCAATGGCCGCACAAAGGGCAATCGCAGACAGGACTCACCGCAAGCCTTGTCGTAAATCTCTTAGAAGCCAAGCCCCCATTCGTGTAGGGGCTTGGGGGGGGGGGGGGGGGGGGCGGGGGGGTGGGGGGAAGTAGCGGCGGGGGGGGGGGGGGGGAGGTGATTGGGAGGATTGAGACGTGAGTTGGAAATACTGAACGGGGGGGGGGGGGGTTTAATGGGGTAAATTGTATTTTTAAAAGGAGTCGAGAGAGGCGTCTGGTTACGGGCGCTATCTGTAGTTCACTTTGGCCCATTTTTAGACCGCTGTCTACAAACGATGGCCTTTTGCCGCTTCTTTTTGTTCCATTTTGGCCATTTTCGGCACTCGTTGTCTAAACGAACCAAACAACTTTAATCAGCACGTAGAGGAGGAGAGAGAGGAGAGAAGAGTGAGGTAAGGAGAGTCGAGAGAGAGAAGAGAGTGGAGGGGGAGTGGGAGAGAGGGGAGTGGGGGGGAGAGCCGGGGGAGAGAGAGAGAATGAGAGGCAGAGACAGAGACAGAGACAGAGAGACAGAGGAGACAAGGAGAGCGAGAGAGAGAGAAGAGCGGAGACAGAGGGAGTGAGAGGAGAGGTTGGCGGGGGCGGTGCGGGGGTGGGGGGGTGGGGTGGGGTGGGGGGGTGGAGGTGGGTAGGGGGTCGTTTAAATCGTCGCAGAGGCGTCCCCGGCCCACAGCGCGATTCTTTTAGTTCAATTCCGCCACTTTCGGTATGGTATAAGATAATGTTGCTTTTAGCCAGCCGACCGCAAAGGGACGTTGAGAGCTGTCACGCGTTGAAGTCAATCAATTTACAAGTCATTAAAACAAACAAAACACAAACACAAACAAACAAGAAAAATCGCCACTTTCGGACACACTGTTCTACAATAACCAGCACTCTTTGAGCGGCGCGGAGAGAGAGAGAGAGAGAGAGAGAGAGGCCAGACGGCATTTTTGACTTGCGACTTTGACATGAGAAAATCTTTATTTCATTGGAGACTGGGTGCAGAACAGAATGTGTTGTGTGATAGGCTTCCACATGAGTAAGTGTCAACTGGGATTCCTTCTAAACTATGTCTACTATGGTGAAAGTTGTGGGAATCTCCTGTTAGTTGTGTTTACAGTTTGAAGTTTTGTGCAATTGGCATTTCCTTAATTTTTTTTTCTTCAACCAGGGATCACCAATTTTTAGCGTCTTCTTTTTCGTGAATGGAATATTCTGGCATTTGATCTCCTACCGTTTTGTAACATTCTTGGAGCATTTAAGTTTAAAAAAAAGAAAAAAAGTCTGTTTATATTTTGAAGATCCAGACTGCAGATTATTTTTCTTTGAGAATGAAACTACTTTTACATTGGAGAGACACAGTATTCTTGGAATGATAATTCTGTGGAAGATACAAGATTAAAATTTTTGTTTTGTTGATGAAAAAAAAAAAAAAAAAATAATTGAAGGAGAGAGAGTGGAGAGACGAGAGAGAGAGAGTGAGAGAGAGAGCAATGGCAATCACTGACATGAACCAATGGTCACGCAGTGGATGGCCAACGCTTCTCAGAACGCTCATCTTCTCTTTAAGGTCTAATCGCTCAGCCAACGCGGATAGGACTCTGACACCCAACACATGCGTTGTTGACTGGTTGCCAAGATCGATGGGTGTTTTGGCAGTGGTCCCGCCCCTTGCCCCCCCCCCCTCCCCCCCATCCTCCCTGCCTCTCACCCCTAACCCTCCCCCCCCCCCCTCCGTCCCCTTCCAAACCCTCATTTCTCTGTCTCTCTTTCTGCAAGAACTGGGTGTTAAAATAGCAGAGAATAATATTTAAGAATAATTCTGGTGGAAAAAAAAGCATTTTAGCATTGCTTCGTTTCCTCTGTCTGTCTGTCTGTCTCTGTCTCTGTTTTGTCTGTCTGTCTGTCTGTCTGTCTCTGTCTGTGTCTGTCTGCCTCTCTCGGATTTAATATTAGAATTTTCTATATTCTGTTTGCATCCAGTTCTTGCAGAAAGAGAGACAGAGAAATGGGGATTAGGGAGGGGGCGAGGGAGTTGGGGGGGGGGGGGGGGAGGGGTTTAGGGATGGGAGGTCAGGGAGGGGGAGGGGGCGAGGGGTTGGGGGGGGGGGGAGAGGGTTTAGGGATGGGAGGTCAGGGAGGAGGGAGGGGGCGAGGGAGTTGGGGGGGGGGGGGAGAGGGTTTAGGGATGGGAGGTCAGGGAGGAGGGAGGGGGCGAGGGAGTTGGGGGGGGGGGGAGGGTTTAGGGATGGGAGGTCGGGAGGAGGGGAGGGGGCGAGGGAGTTGGGGGGGGGGGGAGAGGGTTTAGGGATGGGAGGTCAGGGAGGAGGGAGGGGGCGAGGGAGTTGGGGGGGGGGAGAGGGTTTAGGGATGGGGTCAGGGGTGGGGGGGGGAGGGAGTTGGGGGGGAGGGAGGGTTAGGGATGGGAGGTCAGGGAGGAGGGAGGGGGCGAGGGAGTTGGGGGGGGGGAGGGTTTAGGGATGGGAGGTCAGGGAGGAGGGAGGGGGCGAGGGAGTTGGGGGGGGGGGGAGAGGGTTTAGGGATGGGAGGTCAGGGAGGAGGAGGGGGCGAGGAGTTGGGGGGGGGGAGGGGTTTAGGGATGGGAGGTCAGGGAGGAGGAGGGGGCGAGGGAGTTGGGGGGGGGGGAGAGGGTTTAGGGATGGGAGGTCAGGGGGAGGGAGGGGCGGGGGTTGGGGGGGGGGGAGAGGGTTTAGGGATGGGAGGTCAGGGAGGAGGGAGGGGGCGGGGAGTGGGGGGGGGGGGGAGAAGTTTAGGGATGGAGGTCGGAGGAGGGGGGGCGAGGAGTTGGGGGGGGGGGGGGAGGGGTTTAGGATGGGAGGGCAGGAGGAGGGAGGGGGAGTTGGGAGGGTTGGGTTGGGGGGGGCGGGAAGGGGGGGGGGGGTTTAGGGATGGGAGTCAGGGAGGAGGGAGGGGGCGAGGGAGTTGGGGGGGGGAGAGGGTTGGGGGGATGGGGGGGGGCTGGGGGGGGGGGGAGGGAGGGGGGGGGGGGGAGGGAAGTTGGGGGGGGGGGGAGAGGGTTTATAGGGTGGGGAGGGTGGGGGGGGGGGTTTAGGACCCCCCCCCCCCCCCCCCCCCCCCCCCCCCCCCCCCCCGGGGGGGGGGGGGGGGGGGGGGGGGGGGGGGAGGG
>CM031614.1:16814142-16821642 GCA_018398815.1 Conus ventricosus
TTAAGGTTTTATGATTTGATCCTGGGTTGCGAAACTCCTCCCTCCCCACCCCACCCCGACCCCTCATTTTTTCCTTTTCAAAAGATTCAAAAAAAAAACAAAAAAACCAGGGGTGAGATGGGAGTGGGAAAGAAGAAAAGAAGAGAAACGATAGGGAGGGGGGACGGCAGGTGGGGTAGGGGGAGGGTAGGGGAGAAACGGTAGCGCAACGGGAGAGAGTACAGGGGGCGGGGTGATGACTGGAGGAGGGAAAGGGAGCGATAGGAAGCGGGAGGAGGGGGGGGGGGGAACGGGAACTGGGGAAACAGAGAGGAACGAGTGTTAAGTGGGGGGGGGGGGGGGGGGGAGCGAATCGGGGGAAGGTGAAATGGGGGACAGAAAGGGAAGGGGGTGGGTGGGGGAAGAACGAGAAGAGGAAGGCATAGGCGTAGGACGGCGGGGGGTGGGGGGGGGGGTGGGGGGGGGGGAAGGGGGGGGCGGGGGAGGGGCGGGGTGTGAGGGGTGGAAGGACAGGGGGACGTGGGGAGAAAAGGGAGAGGAGAGGTTTGAGGAACAAACGGGTGGGCGGATATTTCACACTGTAAAAGAAATATACTGAATATCTCTTCTAGCCCAGGCGGAGAAAGTCATCGGGTAGGAAAATCGAAAAGAAAGAAAGAAGAAAAAAAAAAGTCCTGTCGCTTCATGCAGTTAATTCAGTTCTCTGAGTGCTCGTGTTGACCTTCCATTGCCAGAAACTATTCCAGTTCCAGACCGGCTTCGGGAAGTTTCGAGTTGTTTAGATTCCTTGCCTTAGCAACTTTGAGCAGAAGCTAAAACAACATTTTGTTTATGGTATACTTGTTATCGCCCCAGCGCAGAGCCTGTCAGCATTAAAGCTAGAGTGTTTTGTCGGTACCGTTCCCAGGGACAGGCAAGGTTCCCCGAGGAAACCGACGCTAAGACAGAAACATTGACAGTCATTAACTTGTCCCTTGGGGCTTTCGTTGATTTCGGTGTAAACTCTATGCTTTGGTGAAATATGAGACACGTGTGGAACTATTTTTCTAGGACTGCTTTGTTTTATCTTGCTCTAGCAGTTATAACTCCTAGTATGGCTTGTTGTTACAACCGCTAATGACTTTTCTGGCGAAATGGGCCAAATCCCGTCACCTGTGCGGTTCTGACGGCGAGAGTGGAGTTTTCTATTTGTTTGATATTATATATATAATTTATTTATATATATATCATTTTTATATTTTATATATATATATATTAATAATAGCTGAAACAATTAAATAGTGGGAGAAAACAAGTGCAGGTTCACATTCTTCAGTCATTATTAGTAATGAGTGGCAAAGATTTGAATAAAAAAAAAAAAAATTTAAAAATGAAAAAATGGGGGGGAAATATTATTAATATGAGAAAAACCTTCATAGACTGCCTGACGGGAACCTTATATTATATGTTTGATATATATTTTTATTAATATATTCCCCCATTTTTTTTCATCTTTAATTTTTTTTTTTTTAAATTTCAAATCTATGCCAAGCATTACTATAATGAATGAAGGAATTGTAACTGCATTGTTTCTCCCACTATTTATTTGTTCAGCAGCTATATGTTAGGTCAATCAGTGGGGATTGCATCTCTTAGGAGATCCAAGTAAAGGTTGGTCTGTACAATTCTTAGCCACTCACAATGCTTGGTTAATGACGCAGAGCTGAACACTCAACTGTTCCATAACTTTTGATCTCCTTGCATCCGTGAATGGATCATCAAGACATAGTCTCAAGATTGTCCCTACAGTTTCTATACTGTTTGCATAATGCTTTTAGTTTTTAAGCACTTTTTTCCTTTCCACATTTTCCTTTTGTTCCATTTTACTACCCTTCGCTGGCTGTTTTGGGGGTGCTGTTGGATTCTTTTTTGAACCCTTGGTGATGAGAACACCACAGAATTATGGACTTTGGTGTGTCTCTATTTGACACCAAGAGCACAGACACAATCAGCCGTGTCTCCCTGATGAGTCCGATCCAGCGGACGAAAGGCCTAGGAGCAGGCAATACAAATAGATCTGCCTTCGAAGGGAAGTACGATGGTTCCCTCAGGCTGCTAGTGAAGGGTTTCCTCATATTTATAATATATTCCCCCCATTTTTTTTTTCCATCTTTAATTTTTTTTTTTTTAATTCAAATCTTTGCCAAGTCATTACTATAATGACTGAAGAATTGTTAACCTGCACTTGTTTTCCCCCCACTATTTAATTGTTCAGCAGTATATATATACATATTATATATATATATATATATATATATACACGTGTGTGCGTACAGATAGAAAAGAGAGAGAGAGAGAGAGAGCAAATCTTTAAATTTTAGATGTGGTAATACATTAGCTTGCCAATGAGACGGGAAGAAATTTGGTAGTGAGAGAAACGATCGGCTATGTAGAGTGTGAAATGAGCATTATTGGCGATCAAATCATTTTTTTTTTATTGCATGCCCCAAATATGGTAAGTTACGAAAAGAATATTTACTTGCTATTGTTGTAAGAGGAGATCTGTTCATCACTGTTGTAAAGTGATGTCTGGAAGAGAAAAAGTACTCCCAAAGTTGCAAAATTTCTATAAAAAAAAAGCGAAATTTGTAAAAATGTTATTCTCTCTTTTTGCATCCATCGGCTGTAAGTTGTACGCGGTGTGATTCGAAACTTAGCAGTGTGGTGTAGCATATATTATATGGACAGTCCGCATACAGTGACAATTCCTTGATGAAACTGAAAACGAAAACTGAACTAAAACTGAAACTGAAACTCTCCTCTCTCTCTCTCTCTCTCTCTCTCTTTCTCCCAACAAATTTGGGTGTAAGTATGTTTGTATATTCAGCATATACAAGCAAATGTTGACATTTTTTCATATACTTGTTTGTTTATTTGCTATCCTCCATATTCCAAAAGGGTGAAATAAGTAAACATTTGCCATTTGCAGTGAATGTCCAACTTCACAGGTGTAAAAATGTAATATAACCCATAAACGCATGAACCTCGTTTTTGATGGGGAGAGGAGGAGGGGGAGGGAGGGGGGGGGGGGGGGGCAGATATTTTCGTTAGGGTCAGGTGGTCTTCAGTTTTGTATAGCTGTAGCTATCAGTCGCTGTTCTGGCCAAGACTTCTGGTTTGGAGCCTACATCTGCGACCATGTCATCCAGATAATCGAAGATCCCTTCCCTCCCCCCCCCTCCCCCCATATCCACCCGCTTCTCTTCCTGTCGGTTTCTTTCACATTGCCCTTGGAGTTGTTGGTCTCATGATTTCTGTCTTTTCGGCACCAACTTCCATGTCATTTGTCTGAGCTGTTCTGTCAGGATATTCCACGAGGCCGGAAAACCCATGTCCTTCACCGTCCAGGCCATGATGCGATGTCGGCAAACCGCGGGTTGGCAATTTTCCTATTACAACGACTGACTGACCCTTTCTAACTCCTCAGTGCATCGCTCATTATCCTTTCCAGGGAAAATGTTAAAGAGTGCAGGAGAAAGCAGGAGGCCTTGGGTGACACGGCCAGTGCCTGTAAACTACAGAACCATTCTGCCATGATGGCTGACACCGCCAGTGGCTGTAAACCACAGAACCATTCTGCCATGATGGGTGACACGGCCAGTGCTGTAAACCACAGAACCATTCTGCCATGAAACAGGGTTGTCCTTGTGGCTTTTTCCTCTAGGGGTTCATTGACCTTGAGGATTGCTGGCAATGATGTTTTAATTTTCTTTCAGTGACCCGTAACACTTCTTGCCTTATCCTATGACAAGCATCTTCTTGAAGAGTATGATGATAATTATGACACAGATCTCGTTGGTGCTGTTTTATGGTTTTTGTTGTTCGTCTGTACATTTTTTCACGCAGAATTCTTAGATTGAAGAAACGTCCAGAAATGCTTCTTCCTAGTGTGGAATCTCCCTGTCATTCCACAATCAGCATTTCCACCCGGCCCGCGGTTTGAATCGATTGAGTAGACCCTTAGCACGGCTGTACTGAGGTGATCAATGAGAGTAATGGTCGCTAGTTCTGGCAATGGTCCAGGTTTCCTGTCTTGGAGAGTGTAATTTACGAAAGACTGTTCCAGCAGGGTATATTAACCGGTTCCTAATGCAGATATTTATGAAGGCATCGATGCCGGCACCCCTCCAATCAGATATATACATTTCAGATTGAGGTCTGTAAGTATGTGGCGTTTTTTTTTTACTTTTTTTCCCCCAAGGGAATGATATCGATTGTGAATTGTCCTGCGGTCCATATAGGCAGTCTTCCTTCTGAAAATAGGTTTTCGTATAACGCCTTAAAACGAGAAAAACTCAATGATAAACACAACGATTTGTGATTAGTCCTCATACGAATCCGATGGGCTGTCAGCACGATACACTGACGTGCTGTGGGACGGCATTTGCACCGATTCCCCTTCTCTCCAGAAAGTTTCACAATCCACGGTGCATTGGATCTTTTAACGGTTCTGTACACAAATAAACACGGACACACATGGGCACGAGCAGTCGCTCATTCAAGGGGCACAAGCGACAATACGGAAAGTCAAACGAAACCCACTGGACAAGGCACATGCCTAAACTCTGCATCAAACCACACAAGATGTTCGGGGCTCACTGACACTGCCAAGAGGACTGGTTTACTCATGGACTCATACGGCTGAAGGAACTTCCCAGGCTCTCTGTTAAATGTAAGAGACCTGTTCCGAAAAAAAAGAAAAAAAAAGAAATCAGGGGAGGCTAACGCCTGTTGTTCCTTTGCAAACAGACTTACCTTTTCTCAGTTTATGGGTCAAGCCAATAGATACAGAGTGTCAGGTATTTGAAATGAAGTGCAGGCCAGGACAGCGATCGGGATATTGACTGTCCGCATTACAGACGCACTGTCTGACACCCATGTTTGGACATCTTCTCTCTCTGATTAAACTGTAAATTGACTAATGGAACAACATTGCTATGGACGCACTGTGTCACACATTTTCTCTCTCTCTGATTAAACTTTAAGCTGACTAATGGAACAACATTGCTATGGGCGTGACCACTGCCGGCGGCATCTCTCCCATCGAAACGCCGGGGTCACTTTCACAGAACGCGAGGTCTAGCACGGAGTACTTCCCTCGGTGATTTCCCAACATCGTCTGGTACCAGTTGAAGCTGAATACTCTTGCTGTCCGTTTCTGCAATGGCTTTCCTCCGCTGTTCTTGTCCGCTTCTCTCGGTGCTCACCGGTCATTGCATACTCTTTGGTTCTTTGGTCAACCCGACCACCCACCCACACTCCCACCTGCATCACATCAACCGCTCGGAGTTTACTGCCTCCTGCTTCACGAAATCTTCCCATCAGGCATTGCATTTAAAGCACAGCGAAAAACTTACCGTTTTCAATAACGCATTTGAAACGACATTTCCCCCCACATAATTTATGTATACACAATTTTGTTACCCTATATGTTACCTGTTACTTTTGTGAGTGAATGAAAAAAAAAATGATTGATGCCAAAAATTGCAAGGAATAGTCTACCAGTAGACTTACGAAAATCAGATTCTATTGATTACCAATAATTATTTCTTTGGTGATGGACAGTGTAAGCGGGACGAGGTAAAGGGAGAGCAATTCTAGCTCGCTCTACACGTTTCACGCCTCGTCGACAATGCTACCTTTGACGCCAGCACCGGTGAACTCGACGGCTTTGGTCTGAGTGGTCAGCGGACTGTAACGATTAGCTAAGAGCGCGGTATACTGTGCCAAAACATTGCAGGGGCTGTATTCTGATCGGAACGTTTCATCCCATATGGTTCTTTGACGCCAAGTCCATTTTGTCGTAGACTGAATTCTCCTTTGATGTTCAGTTCATTAGATTACATTCTGTCCAGTTGTTGTTGTTGTTGTTGTTTAATCATGAAGTTTTATACTTTATTCCTCTTTGTTATTTAGTTCGTTTGGTTGCATACTGAATTGCTTTTTTTTTGTGTGTGTGTAGTTTACTAAGTGGTAGGCTTTCTTCTTGTATGTTGTTTTGTTTATTAAGTTTTATTCAATATGGATCATTATTTGTTGCTTTGTTCAATAGATTCTATCATACGTGGGTCTTGTTGTTTTGTTCCCATAGCTTTCATACAGTATCCTTCTTTGTTCATTAAATTTCACGCCAGTCGAAGAATCATTTTCTTTTTCATTTTTGTTTGCTTAAAAAAAATTTTTTTTTTTAGGTTTTACTTTTTTAAAAGTATATTTTCATTTTTTTAATTTATTTATTTATTTATTTATTTATTTATTTATTTATTTTTCAGTCGAAGAATCTTTTTCGTACTGTTCATGAGGTTTTAAACTAACTTCTTTGTTCATTAGATTTTATGCAGCATCGATCGTTCTGTTACTTTGTTCATTACGGTTATGCTATCTTTGTTGTTTTGGTCATTAGATTTGAAACTACTTCACTCTTTGTCCATTAAGTTCTGTGTCTTATGGATCGTTCCTTGCCGTTTTAGGTTCCTGTTAAAGCTTGTAATACATCTTTCTACATGAGATAATTAATTATCAATTTTATCAACAAAATGTGGAAGGACAGTATAATGCAAAAGTTGATCAACAAAACAACAAAGAACGCTATCGTGCAAACTAATTGAACTAGAACGAAAAGAGCACTGTAGCACAGAATCCGATGGACCTAACAACAAAGAATGCTTTAAAGTACAAGACGTAATGATCACAACAAAACTCTTGACAATTGATGGCATTAAAAAAAAAAATTCTTCTTCTTCCTTTTTTGTTTCTTTTAACCTTCGCTGCTGTTTAATTGACGAGCCTGTTTAACTGCATTCAAAATCATTGACGCCTATGTAGAAGATTTCCTTGTCGAAATGCTGTGAGGCACGAAGCTTTGTGTTTGAGTTTCGCACTCTGTTGCGGTACTAGATACAGGATAACGCTGTGCCGACGTTGCAATACATGCTGTTAGCCTGGTAAAAAAAATGTCACTCCTGTACAAGACGTCACGGGAGGTGACATGTTATTCCAGCTGGTCATGTATGCTGCGGGAAATAAATTGTCGCCATTTGTGAATGTAAGATTTCCTGTCTGATTGGTCACTGTTATGTGCTCTAGGTCTCTATCTGTCTGTCTGTTTCAGTCTCTGTCTCTCTCTGTCTCTGCCTGCCTGCCTCTCTCTCTCTCTCTCTCTCTCTCTCTCTCTCTCTCTCTCTCTCTCTCTCTCCCATCGTTTTTCGACTAGAACCTCGAAGTTTACAACTGGCTAAATTATTGCACGCGTGACCGTTCTTTATCCCACCATTTAGGTAACCACATTGTGTCTTCATAAATAAAAGGTCTTTAAAGGTTGGAGTGGTGCTGGTAGTCATACTGGCCCTGTCAGAGATGTAGAAAGCTAGGAGACCTCAGCACTTCCCTAAGACCGACCCAACCCACTGGTTTCTTTACAAGATCGACCCAACCCACTGCTTTCTTTACAAGATCGTTCCA
>CM031614.1:16826642-16849142 GCA_018398815.1 Conus ventricosus
GTGAGAGAGAGAAGGGAGGTGAGTTGGTGTCCGATGAGAGAGAGAGAGCGCGACGGGAGGGTCACATAAGTAAAAATCCAGTCAATAGTAACTCAAGCTTCTGCAGGAGAGAGAGAGAGAGAGAGAGGAGAGAGAGAGAGTCGTGTGAGATTGAGACGAGAGAGGGGATCGCATGGAGCTCGAGAAGCTATGGCGGAGAGAGAGAGAGAAAGAGAGGAGAGAGAGAGAGAGTCCTTGAGAGAGAGAGAGTCACATATGCACAATCCAGTCAATAATGAACTCAAGGTTCTGGCAGTGAGAGAAGAGAGAGAGAGCGAGAGGAGAGAGAGGAGAGAGGAGAGAGTGGAAAATGGATAAGTGTGGATGAGAGAGAGAGGAGAGAGAGAGCGAGCGAGAGAGTCACATATGTAAAATCCAGTCCAATAGTGACCTCAGCTTTGGCAGGAGAGAGAGAGAAAAGCCTGAGAGTGATGAGAAGGAGAGGGAGACGAAGAGAGACGGAGTGGGAGGAGATGAGAGAGAGGAGAGAGTTCACATATATTAAAATCCAGTCAATGTGAACTCAAGGGTTTGCAGGATGAGAGAGAGAGAGAGACGGTGAGAGAGAGAGAGAGGGAGACAGAGAGCGACGAGAGAGAGAGAGAGAGAGAGTGAGGGTCACATATGTAAAAATCCAGTCAATAGTAAACCTCAAGCTTTGGCAGGAGGAGAGAGATGAGAAGAGGCGAAGAGAGTGGAGAGAGATGAGAGAGACAGGAGAACGAGGGGACGGAGAAGACGCGGGGGAGCCGAGAAGAGATAAGAGAGGAGAGAGAGAGAGTGAGCGAGAGAGGAGACGAGAGGAGACGACCGAGAAGAGAGAGAACTGGAAGAGAGCGAGAGGAGAGGAGGGAGAGGGAGAGAGAGAGGAGAGAGCCGAGCTGAGCGAGAGAGGAATCGATGGAGGAGAGACGAGACGAGAGGAGGAAGAGAGAGAGGGACGAGAGAAGGGGGGGAGAGAGGTGAGGGACCCGGATAGACGAGTGGATGAGAGAGAGATGAGAGGAGCAGGAGGGAAAGCGGGAGAGAAGCGAGGAGAGGGAACGCAGAGGCGAGAGGAGGACGGAGAACGAGACTAAGGGGAGGACGAGAGGGGGAGGGCGAGAGGCGAACTAACTCCCCTTACTCCTTTCTGTGAAAGAAAAAAAAAAAAGAAGAAAAAAAAAAAAAAAAAAAAAAAAAAAAAAAACAAAAAAAAAAAAAAAAGAAAAAAGCTTTCTAAAAAAAAAAAAAAAAAAAACAAAAAAAAAAAAAAAAAAGCTGATTTTTGTTTTGTGATTGCATGTCTGATTGATTTTTGATCTTGATTTTTTTTGCTAATCAGGAACGACCACCAAACGACCAGCCAGGTTACAAAAACCAGTGGGTTTTGGGCAAATCCCATCAGGAAACCAACGAACAGGAATGGCGACACACAAACGGACCCCACAAAAAAAAAAACGACACAAAAACGAACGACACGACAAGCAGCAAGAAGAAAGCGACACCAAGTACAAACTAACGGAAGCGGAAACGACCCACACCACCAGCAGGAACACGACCCCGAAACAGGCTTTTTGTTGTTCATTTTAATTTTGATTGCAACAGCAGAACTCAGAAATTTCACGCCAGAAAACGACACGTTGTCTTAACCAAAACAAGGGAACACCCCCGGAACCAAACAAGAAAGGAACTGAGGCCGGTCTGCGCTACTGTGCCCTGAACTCCTGAAAAGAAGACGGACGCGGCTCAAGGAAAGATCCAAAGCCTTCTGGACAAGAGAAAAAAAAAAAAGAAAAAAAAAAAAAAAAAAGAAAAAAAAAAAAAAAAAAAAAAAAAAAAAAAGAAAGCATTCATACGAATTTAAAACGACCCATGATCGGACATGACTCTACCCTATGACCAACCATTCTGTTGTTGGTAGATTATTTGGCCGGCACCCGTCCAAATTCAGACAGAGCAATGATTGGATCGTGCACTACAGACAGCAGCAGACTGTCTCGTGGCGATATGTAATTTAATTGTTAAGGCTTATAACGATAGAATATAAGAAATTAGGTTGGACTATTTTATAGGACGAAGTGAGGGGGGCGGTGAGGGTGCGTATAGGTGTTTTTTTTGTTTTCTTTTTTCCTTTTTTTCTTTTTTTTTTTGTGCTCACAAACAGCACCAGGACTTGTTCAGTGGCGGTTTCTCCCAGGCGCGTACCGCTGGGTTTTGCTGGGTGTGATCAGTTTGTTGTTTTTTGTTGATTGTGAAAGCCTCCATTGGTGCGCGTTTTTGCTGGCCGGTGTTGATGGCTTGCCACTGCCAGCTGGAGCACCTGGGGATTATGAAAAATAAATAATAAAATTTAGTAATTGGATATATTAATATTTTATATATGCGGATAAATTGTTTTAAATATTATTTATAAAATTAATATTTTTTATAATTTTTTAGGCTTAATAAGGATATATTTAAAAATATTTAAAAAAAGATATTTTAAACAAAATAATAAAATATTATTTAAAAACCTAATATAATAAATAATTAAAAAAAATTAAAAAAAAAATAATTAAAAAAGTTGTCTTCACTGGCCGGTTTATTTCATGACCCGTAAAATAAAAAAAAATTTAAAAAATAAAAAAGTGAAGTCATCATTTGTCTGGCTGCTTTAAATTAATTGAAAAAAAAAAATAATTTAAAAAAAAAAATTAATAAAAAACAAATAAATAAATTTAATAAAATTTAAATTAAAAAAATAAAAAAAATAATAAATTTTACAAACTTAAAAATTATAATTATTTAAAATTTAATAAAAAAAAATTAACAAAAGACTTTTATAATAAATTAAAAAATTTAATAAATTATAAAACACCACGTCCCTCCCCCCCCCTCCCCCCACCCACCCCCTCAACACATCCTCCCCCCTAACCCCCCCCCCCCCCCCCCCCCCCCCCACCCCCCCCCCCCCTCTCCCCCCCCAAACCCCACCCCCCACCACCCACCCCCCCCACCACACCCCTCAACACCACATCCCCCCCATCAAATATTAAAAAAAATAAAAAAAAAAAAAGTCCCCGCCCACCGTGTGTCTTGATAATAAAACTTTATAATATAAAAAAAAGAATTATCAATTTAAACACATATTTTATATTAATTTTAATTTTAAAAAAAAAAAAAAATAAGAAAAAAAGTCCAGCAGGAGTCGTCCTATCTGCCTATGATCAGCTACAGGCCACCTGAAAAGAACTAGAGGTTTTTTTTGTAAGGTTTTTGGTTTTATTTCGTTTTTTTTTGGTTTTGTTGTTGTTTTTTATTTTATTGTTTTTTTTTTTTTTTATTTGTTTTTTGTTTTTTCTTATTTTTTAAACCCCTCCTCTTATAAGTTCCCAATTTTCATTATGGCTAAAAGGATCTTCAATAATATAAACCGTTTAAAATTTTAAAAAATACTTTTTACGTTTTTTCGCCGTCTTATTTTAAACGTTATTTAAAGGGGAAAAAAAGGAGAAGAAAAATTTTTTTGCATTAGCCATCGTTCATCCGTTCACTTATGTTCTTCTATTGTGATCTACTTAGTCGCTGAAAAACAAACGATCATACGGAAGCGTGGAAGCTGCATGCGCCCCGCGGTGCAAGCGCGAGCGGGCAGTGCATCTCTGATCACGCGCCTCTAACGGGCGCCGAGGCGCCGGGCCGGTCTTGGCGTACGCGGCCGCGCCGCACAGAACCAACAACACCCGCGCTGGCCGCCCTCCACCCCGCACCGCACCCCGGCACGCACCTCGCACCACAACGCCACGCACCACGCACTGCACGACGCACGCCCACGACGCCGCAAACCACCGCACGCAAAGACGGCGCAACACCCGCGCGCACACCCACCACTCCAACACACCGGCACCACCGAAAACCGCTCCGCACTGCCCGCCCGCCCCGCCACCCACAACAGTTCACCGCGTGCCACGCGTGCCTTCCCCGCACGCCTCGCACGCCAAGGCTACAACCCACGCACGCACGCCCTCACCATCACGCTGCCGCACACACAACACACCACACACACACACAACACACACCACACACACACACCCACACCACCACACACTACACACACACACACACACAACGAGAGTAAATCTGGACGCAATTGCTGCACCCCCCCCCCACCACCGCACACACGCGCACACAGCACACACACCACCCGCCCCGCACACACACACCACAAACACACACCACCACACACAACACACACACACACACACACAACACACACACCACACCACACACAAGCGGGGCCGCGCGCGCGCACACACCACACACCACACCCTTACAAGCAACTTTGTTTTGCAACACAAAATAACAAGGACACACACACCACACCCACACACACACACTCCAACACACACACACAACACACACTCACACACCACACACACACACACACACACACACACTTAACACACACACACACACACAACACACACACACACACACACACACCCACACACCCACACCATGGGATATATATGCAAGCAAGCAAAAACAAAAAGCAGGCACACAATCATGAAACACACGTGTATACGTGCATGGGAAGAGAGAGAGGGAGACGAGGAGGAGAGAGAGTGATGAGGAGACTAAGAGGAGAGCGAACCGCGGAGCGGAAGAAGGAGGGAGAGAGATAGAGAGAGGGAGTGGCGAGAGGGAGGGAGGAGAGGAGGCTGGAGATGGAGAGGGAGAGAAGAGGAGAGAGGAGATGGAGATGAGGAGAGAGAGAGCGAGGGAGAGAGAGAGAGGAGAGTGTGAGATGGAGAGATGAGAGAGAGGAGAAACACAAACATGCACAACACGTGCGCATACAGTGCATGGAGGAGGAAGAGAGAGAGGTGCCAGAGAGAGTGAGAGAGAGAGAGGGGGGGGAGTAGAGAGAGGAGAGGAGAAGGATCGATAGGGAGGTGAGGAAAGGAGCGGGGAGAGAGAGAACGAGGGAGGAGAGAGGAAGAGGCAGAAGGAGCGAGAAGGGGAGGAGAGAAGAGAAGGAAGAGGGAGGAGAGAGAGAAGCGGGGAGAGAAGAGGGAGGAGAGAGGAGGGGAGTGGGCGAGAGAAACTCGAGGGGAGAGAGGAAAAGAGAGGAAGGGGAGGAGAGGAGGAGAAGAAGGAGAGAGAGAGGAGGGGGGGAGAGGGGATGAGGAGAGAGAAGAGACGGGGGAGGGAGAGAGAGAGAGAGAGAGGAGTTGGGGAGAGAGGAGAGGAGGAGAGAGAAGGAGGGGAGAAGGAGGAGGAGGAGAGAGCTGAGATTGAGAGCGAGAGAGCTTGCCAGTGATGTGTGTGTGTGGGGAAGAGGCTGGATGTGGAGAAGAGAGAGAAAGGGAGACAATAGCGAAAAGAAGGGGATACCTTCAACCAGAAAGATAACCACGGGGCCACATAGGCGGACTTCACGGCAAACAAGACAGCCGTCTGCGTCATGCTCTGTCATCTCTGATACTGGGGGACAGAAGGGGACAGACTTGGAAGAATCACATGATCAACACGGCATCAGACCGGAACGTGCATGCTGGATGTTGTGGGTTTTGAACCATTCCTGGGCCTACAGTACCTATACTGTATACGGCCAATTATTGGCCGCTAAGGCCTCTTCTCCCTCCCCCCCCCCCCTCCCCTCTCTGCCTCTCTCTCTCTCTTCTTTCTCTCTCTCTTTCTCTCTCTCATTTCTCGCCTTGCCTAATACTACCATCTTTTTGCACACTTATAGGAGATTTTTCCTTCTCTTTCTCTTCTCTTCTCTCTCTTCTTTTTCTCTCTCTCTCTCTCTGCTAACTACTTACATATTTTGATAATAATTGGCTGAGAGCACAGAGCTCGCTTTCTCCCCCCCTCTTCTCTGCTAATACTAGCAATCTTTTGCATTAATTATTGGCGCTCTTTCTCCCTCTTCTCTCTCCCCCCCCCCCCCCCCCCTCTCTCTCTTTCTCTCTGCTAACTACTACCAACTTTTGCATAATTATTGGAGTCTTTCTCCCCCTTCTCTCTCTCCCTCCCCCCCCCCCCCCCCCCCCCCCCCCTCACTCTCTTCTTGCTAACTATACACCCCCCCCATCTTTGCACAATTATTGCCGTCTCTCCCCCCTCTCTCTCTTCTCTCTCTCTCTCTCTCTCTCTCTTCCTTCTTCTGCTAACTACTACCATCTTTTGCAAATTATTGGCCAGCTCTTTCTCCCCCTCTCTCTTGTAACCTACTACAATCTTTTGCACAATTATTGGCAGTCTCTTTCCCTCCCCTCTCTCTCTTCTCTTTCTTCTCTCTTTCTCTCTCTCTCTACTCTTTCTGCTAAACTACTTTACCCTCTTTTGCATAATTATTGGCAGCTCTTCTCCCTTCTTCTCTGCTCCTACTACATCTTTTGCATAATTCTGGCAGCTCTTTCTCCCCCTTCTCTCTCTGCCTCCCCCCCTCATCTCTCTTCAGCTAATCTACTACCCATCTTTTGCATCATTATTGCAGCTTTTCTCCCCTCTCTCTCTCCCTCCCCTCCCCTCCTCTCTCTCTTCTCTCTGCTAATACTACTCTTTTGCCATTTATTGGCAGCTCTCTCTCCTCCCCCCCCCCCTCTCTTCACTCTCTCTCTCTCTCTCTCTCTTCTCTCTTCTCTTTCTGCTAACTATACCATCTTTTGCATAATTATTGCAGCTCTTTCTCCCTCTTCTCTTGTAACTACTACCATCTTTTGCACATATTGGCGCTCTCTCTCTCTCTTCTCTCTCTCTCCTCTCTCTCTCTCTCTCTCTCTCTCTCTCTCTTCTCTCTCTCTCTCTCTCTCTCTCTCTCGCTAACTATACATTCTTTTGCACATTATTGGCAAGACTTCTCTCCTCCCCCCTCTCTCTCTTCCTCTCTCTCTCTCTCTCTCTCTCTCTCTCTCTTTCTGCTAACTAAACCCTCTTTTGCACAATTTTTGGCAGCTCTCTCTTCTCTCTTCTCTCTCTCTCTCTCTTCTCTCTTCTCTCTCTTCTCTCTCTCTCTCGCTCTCTCTGAGCTAATTAACCAATCTTTTTGGACAATTATTGGCAGCTCTCTCCTCCCCTCTTCACTTCTCTCTCTCTCTCTCTTCTCTCTCTCTCTCTCTCTCTCTCTCTCTCTCTCTCACTTCTCTTGCTAACTACAACCATCTCTTTTGACAATTATTTGGCAGCTCTCTCTCCCCCCTCTCTCTCTCTCTCTCTCTCTCTGCCATACTCCAATCCTTTCTTTTCCACTTGCCTCTTTCTTTTTTTGTGTCTTCCCATAATTCAATGTATTTATGTTTTTAATCGGACAGAGGGTTGGATATACAAAAAAACCTTTGTTATGTTCTGTTACATTACCCTCCTAAAAATTACGTATATTTCGTGCAATCTCTCTTCTCACTCTCTCTCTCTTCTCTCTCTCTCTCTTATCTCTCTCTCTCTCTCCTCTCTCTCTCTCTCTCTCTATTCCTGCCAGCGTCTCAGCAATCTAATTTGCTTGGGTTACCACTAAATTTGCACACAAAAAAAGCATAATGGTTTCAGTTAGGTGGGTATCTAAGTAAACATGAAAAATGTTTCACAAAGGGCAGGAGGAAACTGGAAAGTCATAATAGCTATAAATAGCTAGGATTTACCTTAACGACAAAGATTGTCTATAGTCATTTTATTACAGAGTTTGTAGGAACGCCAAAAGCAAGGTGCAAGATATTGAAACTTGCACCGCCTGGGTTAATTTGGCATGAATTTATGTCCAGTTACTTCCATTATTTGATGCACAGGTTAAACCATTGATATTTATTCATCAGAATATGGGGCCTCACACGTTTTAAAGCAATGGAAGGCATAATCTCTTTGCTTGTAAACGTTCTTGGGAATTGGCAAGACGCACGCCACTCTCTAGTTTCGGTGTGCGAAGCGACACCTCAATATATTGATAGAATTTAGGGCAGTGAAATATGGTTCAAGATTAACAACACGCAAACGAATACCGAACCAAGCATGCGAAAAAGAATTGAAAAGAAGTAAGTAAATCCCCAACAGGGCTTTAGAATTAAAACATTGTTTTGACTGACGGAATTTTCAGAAGTGTGGATAAATGGAGGAGTGGCGATGAATCGGCATTGTTATAGTGTCTGGAAGAGACTGGAAGACTGTTTCCAACGACTGGCACAGTGAATTAGAAGGTAGGTGATCGTTATAAGTTACAGAATCCTTTAAATCACTGCATCAACCTGGAAATACTTATATGATATCACAAATTACAAAATCAGAAGGGTATTAGCAAAAGTCAGGATTAGGGGTAACAAGCTTCGAACAAATAAAAACTACACCGATACTACAGCAATACCACAAGCACTTTTGCAGTGAAGAAGATTTCTTTAAAATGTCAAATTACAAAAAATTACGGAAAAAATATATTCATAAAACACTATAAAGATCAGTTTCCTGTCCAGTTGAAGAAAATATTTCAAACGATAATGCTGTCATAATGGAGAGATGTTGCTATGTTTGTTATACATACGCCTTACGTTTAGAGAGGAACGCTGAAATGAAATGTTATAACCTTAATTTGTTACTTTTGTTATCGCCAATTAGCATCCTTTCTTTTTGAAAATTTTTTTACAAAAACTCATTGATTTTCAATAGCATTAAACAATTTCATGTTACGTGTTTATGTGGACAGGCTGGTAGGTCTACATTCAAGGTCACGAGTTCCCGAGCGTTGATCAGAGTCTCTCGGGTATCAGGTCTGTTGGTCTTTCCTTTTTGTGATCGTTTTATTCATTTCACCTGCCTGGCGTCATAGCTGAGGCTGTAGGACATTACAACTTTCTGAGATGTGAAATCTGTCTGTCTGTCTGTCTGATGTTTCCCTCTCTCTCTTACTCTCTTCTTTAGGTCTCTCCCTCCCTCCCCTCCGTTCCCACCTTTCATCTTTTCCTGTTCTCCCCTTCCTTATGTTTTATCTTTTCCTGTCCTCCCCTCTCTTTTGTTCTCCTCTTCCCTTTGTCCTCCTCCTCCTTTGTGTTTCCTCTTCCCATTGTCCTCCCTCGCCTCCTTTGTTTTTCCTCTTCTCTGTCCTCCCTCCCTCTTTCTTAGTTTTCTCCTCTTCCTTTGTCTCCCTCCCTCCTTTGGTTTTCTCCTCTTCCTTTGTCCCCCCTTCCTCCTTTGTTATCTCCATCTTCCTTTGTCCCCCTCCTCTTTGTTTTCTCTTTCCTTTGTCCCCTCCTCCCTTGTTTTCTCCTTCTTCCTTGTCTCTCCTCTTTGTTTTCTCCTCTTCCCTTTTGTCCTCCCTCCTTTGTTTTCCTCATCCCTTTGTCCTCCTCCCTCTTTTGTTTTTCCTTCTTCCTTTGTCCTCCCTCCTCCTATGTTTTTTCTTAACCTTTTGGTCCCTCTCCTTTGATTTCTCTCTTCCCTTTGTCCTCCCTCCTCTTTGTTTTTCCTCTTCCTTTGTCCCTCCTCCCTCCTTTGTTTTCTCCTCTTCTTTGTCCCCCTCCCTCTTTGTTTTCTCTCTTCCCTTTGTCCACACTCCTCTTTGTTTTCTCTTCTTCCCTTGTCTCCCCTCCCTCTTTTTTTCTCCTATTCCTTTGTCCTCCCCTCTCCATTGTTTTTCTTTCCCTTTGTTCCTCCGTCCCTCTTTGTTTTCTCCTCTTCTCTTTGTCCTCCCTCCCTCCTTTGTTTTCTCTTTCCTTTGTCCTCCCCTCCTCCTTTGTTTTTCTCTTCCTTTGTCCCCTTCCCTCTTTTGTTTTCTCTCTTCCCTTTGTCTCCCTCCCTTTAGTATTTCCTTATTAGTCTCCGTCATTGTTTTCTCCTCTTCCCTTTGTCCCCCTCCTCTTTGTTTTCTCCTCTTCCTTTGTTCCTCCCCTCCTCCTTTGGTTTTCTCCTCTTCCTTTGTCCTCCCTCCCTCCTTAGTTTTCTCCTTCTTCCTTTGTTCCTCCCTCTTTGTTTTCTCCTCTTCCTTTCAGTTTATTTTCCTGCTGCCTACCTCTCACCCCCCCCTCCCTCGTTTACAAAAAAAACACTTTGTTTTTATATCTTTTTATATCCGTCTCTTTCTCACTTGCACTTCACTCTCTCTCCAGTTCTATTTCCTTCCGTCCCCTGTCTCTGTCCCATCACCACCACCCCTTGCTTTCCCTCAATACCACCACCCTCTTCTCGGCTTTAATGCAGCGGTCGAAACGCCAACTATGATCGTTGTCGGATTGATGAGAAAGAAAGTTTTAGATCATAGAAGTGTAATTGATAAAGAGCATGTAAACCCTCAGTGGATGGATCGAGTGATTGCTTTGAAAGCATGTAAGATAATACTTTGAACATGACGCGGGCTTAATGTTGTAAGATATAAAACTTGAAAATGATGCGGTTTCAAATGTTGTAAGATAGAACCTTTGAAAATGACGCGGGGCTACAGATGTTCTAAGATATATTACTTTGAAATGACGCGGGCTATGAATTGTGGTAAAGAATATAAACTTTGAAAATGACGAGTGCTACAAAGTCTGTAGATAAAATTAATACTATACTTAATAATAATAAAAAATTTAAAATGACTTGTTTCCTCTCTCTCATTCCACGAGTGTCTCTCTTTTCTTACCTGATGATCCTCTTTTCTCTCTCTCTCTTCTCTCTCTCCTCTCACTCTCTCTCTCTCTCTCTCTCTCTCTTCTCTGTGTGCGTGTGTGTGTGTGTGTGTGTGTGTGTGTGTGTGTGTGTGTGTGTGTGTGTGTTGTGTGTGTGTGTGTGTGTGTGTTCACTCTCTCTCTCTCTCTCTCTCTCTCTCTCTCTCTCTATCTCTCTATCTGTATCCCCCTTCACCCCCATGCCGTTCTCTCCTCCTTTGTTCTCACTATCTGACCCTGTCTGTCTGTCTCTCTCTTCCTACTCTCTCTCCCCCTTCTCTCTCTCGCTCGCTCGCTCTTCAGTGGTCTAGCTGCTGTGTGGGCAGACAGATAAGGCATAACAGTTTGGGTCATTGGGCACATGGACCAAACAACGTTTTATCTTGTGGACGTCAAACAGTTAGCTTTCTTCCAACGCTGCACGTTTTCTAATATTGTGATGGAAGATGAGACTGGGTATGTGGTGGCCTAAACACCAACAACATTGCTGGTCTTTGTGTGATGGTGGATCGTTCATCGTGGGAACGTGATACTGTTTACACGCGCTGCGCGCGATCCACACACCACACCACACCACACACACACACACACCAACACAACACACACACACACACACACACGCTATCTCTCTCTTTCTTCTCTTCTTCTTTTCTCTCTCTCTCTCTCTCTCTCTCTCTCTCTCTCTCTCTCTTCTCTGTCTGTCTGTCTGACTGTCTTGTCTTCTCCTACAGGTATGTCTGCTTCTGTATACGTATAATACATACACAAATTCAAGCACAGACACACAAAAAGGACACATGCAAATGCAAACACAATATGCATGTGCGTGTGAACCAAACAGCAGTGATGCATATACACTGGTACAACACCCACACCCTACACCAACACAATCACAACACACACAACCACAACACAACAAACACTCACAAACACAACACACTAATTAAACATGACGTGATTCAAATACAACACACGCACGCCGCTCTCTCTCTACTCTCTATCTCTCTTCTTCTCTTTCTTCTCTCTCTCTCTCTCTCTCTCTCAGTATAGGAATCTCAGTCTTTCTCTTCTCTCTCTCTCTCTCTCTCTCTTCTTTCTCTCTCTCTCTCCAGTTAAGAACTCTCTGTCCTCTCTACTCTCTCTCTTCTCTCTCACTCTTCTCTCTCTCTCTCTAGCATAGGAAATCTCTCTCTCTCTCTCTCCCTCTCCCTCTCTCTGTCTCTTTCTCTCTCTCTCTTCTCTTCTCTCTCTGTGTCTAGTTGTATGTTTAGACGGTTATTCTGTCTCTGTGTCTTCTCTTTCTGTCCGAATTTGTCTCTCTGTTGTCTGTCTGTCTGTCTGTCTCTCTTTGTTCAGCCCGGCCGGTAAATGATCTATCTTCACGAACAAGCAGCTTAAGCGACACAGCCTTCAAGAAGTTTCCCATCCCATCTCTTGGAAATGATTGACCTGTGTGGTGCCACCAGGAATGCATGCACCAAGACTTGCTAACGAATCGAGTCTTCCCGGACAGTAGAACTGGTCTGTTTCAAGAGTTTTTATTTCGGTGGAAGATGATTCGCTTTGTTTCTTTCGTTGTGTGCGTTGTCTATTAATATACACGTACGGGGTTCAAGCGACAGATTGTGAAATCAAATGAACGGGAATACAGGGGGAAAGGCCACTGCCACAGATAGCACCACCTGTGAGTACAAGCTCCAAATCTGAGGTCAAGTATGGGGTTGTTCATGTATTCTGGATTGTGTGGGACGCCATCGGGGAGAAATTTCTTTAAAACGTGTGAAATGATTGGATGAGGGGCGGGTAAGGCTATTATGATTTGTTTCAGTTTGATTTTAATTAGGAACTAAATGTTATGCCATGCTCAAAATGCTGACTCGGGTTATTACAGCGGTTTTGGTACTTATTCGCATTCTGTGGCGTGTGGAGTCCTGAAAGTGACGTCAGTCTCGCCTCACGTATCCGAAGCTCCAAACCCGTTGGTCCTAGAAACTACACGTTCCTTCCACTCCACTCTACTTCCCTCCCTCTTGTCCTCCTCTCTCCCCTTCCCCCCACCCACCCCCCCCCCCCCCCCCCCCCCCCCCCCCCCCCCCCCCCGTTCTTCACGTTAAGCCTGTTCCATATAGTACATTGCTTGTCTGAAAGAAGTCGAGAGGAACTGATACAAAGAAGAAATGGTGTATGAGATATGTAACCGCACGAGGAATTGGTATGGGTATATTCTATGAGTCTAGAGAAACGCGTATGGGAGGTATTGAAAAGTCAAGAGGAACTGGTAATTGGCCTTTATCTTGAAAATGGCAGGACCACAACCGATGACCGCGAGCTCTAGCACAGACTACTTCCCTCGCTAATTTCCGAACATCATCAATTGTTGATTATTTTCAGATCATGAGATGTTTTCGAGTTGAGAAATGCTCACCTACATACCCGTGGACGCATACATCCGCACCCCACACTAATGTATGCTCCGCAAGCATGCATGCACACACACACACACACACACACAACACACACAAGAAACAAGTACAGACAGACAGACAGACAGACAGACAGACAGCAGACGACACACGCACGCACGCCGCACGCGCGCGCGCGCACGCACGCACAACACACACACACACACACACACACACACACACACACACACACACACCACACACACGCCAAGCATGCACACGCACACACACACATACACATACACACACACACACACACAACACACACACACACACACACACACACACCACACACACACACACACACACACACACACACACAAGCTCACACCTCATGTGCTCAGCAGACTGGAATCTTTCCCTCCACACCCTGTGCTGGTGGAGAACGATCTTTCTTGACAACCTGCTTCAGGCAGCACAGCCCACCAGAAAGTACCCCACCCCATCTCTCATGTCGGGCGAGGACAGCGGTACTTGCCATTGTCCTGAAGGCTCTCAGGCCTTGTCTCTCCAGGAAATGCAGTCCCGGCTGCGTTGCAAATCACCCCCCCCCTCCCGTTTCCATCCCCCCCCTATCCCCTCAGCCTCCTCCCCTCTCCCTTCCTCCTGTAGCCATCTTCTCCCCTCCACACACACACTCAACACACTAACACGACACTACTCACACAACACACACACACACACAATCACATCACAGACACAGCACACACACACACATCGCTCACTCAGAGTCAGTCTCAAGGCAGAATTTTGACAGGATTTGTTTAGGTGGAACAAGTCGGAGAAGAAATGGATTTTGATGTGTGTTGGGTCTAGGCCAACGGGGAAATGCCTTGTCTGTGAGCTGGGCTAATGGATAAGATACGTTCCATTTTATCCACGGAATCATGGGATAGAAAGTGAAAGTTAAATCTTCCATTTGGATTCAAGGGTACTTTGTGGTTACCGAGTAAACATTTTGCAGCGAGTGACAATTTTGAGATCTGAGGACATTTCACGGAAGATTATTGATCAGGATAAGTGACATCGTTTGAACTGCTGCGTTGTTGTTTCAAAAGTACCAAAAGCTAAAAGTCTTTGTGTTCTGTATTAGTGTATGAAAGGTTTGTAATTAAAGACACCTTAGATTACAGGAGGATCCAAGTTGACAAATTTTCATCCTGGTCCCTACTTTATCCCGTCTCCGAGCACTCCTCGCCCCTCTCCCCTCACCCCCCCCCCCCCCCCCCCCCTTCGGTCCCCTATCAACAGATGAACTCACTAAACAGTCCTGAAATGCTGGAAAATCTGTGTTAGAAGCAATGAACTGAGGGAAATTGAGCACCCTCACCCAACCCTAATACTGAAAGAACTGGGTCAAAAGATATATAATCAACCTAAACATGTATTCGGGTCATGAGATATTCATAGTTAGCGATATATCGGAAATCTGAATTTCTGGCCAAGAGATATACTCAGATTAGGACAGATGATTCGGCCGTGCTGATTTTTTTTTAGATCCCGACAATGAGGAATCAAAAATTGCCGTGAAATGCGCGCGCGTGCTCGCGCGCGCGCGCTCGCGCGCGCACCACGCAACGCACGCACGCACGCACGCACGCACACATTCAAAACCAGAGACAACAAACACACATACACCACGCACACACACACACACACGACACACACACCACACACACACACACACACACACACCCCACACCACACACACACACACAACGCGCGCGAGCGCGCACACACACACACACACACACACATACACACACACACACACACACACACACACACACACACATACACACACACAACATACACACAAAACGCGCGCGAAACACACAGACACACGCAGAGAGAGAGAGAGAGACGACGACAGAGAGAAGAGAGAGAAGAGAGAGGGTTGAAATTAAAAAACCCGGTCTCTGAAGCAGGCCTCCGACATTGCCACGGCTTCTATGAAAAGAAAGCGTACCATAAAAGACCAGCTTTTTCTTCCTTTTTCTTGGTGTGTGTGGTGTGGTTGTGTGTGTGTGTGTGTGTGTGTGTGTGTGTGTGTGTGTGTGCGTGCGTGGTTGCGTGGTGCGTGGGCGTGCATCGCGTGCGCGCGTGAGCTGTGTGTGTTTTGGGGTGTGTGTGTGTGTGTGTGGTGTGTGTGTGTGTGTCCTTAAACCTCCAATTTGTTTCCGCCTTTTTTTTTTTTTTTTTTTTCCCCCATTTTCTTCTTGTTCTTTTTTGTGGATCGTTCATCCTCCCATTTTTTTTTCTCACTTTTTTGTTGTTGTTGCTTTATCAGCTCTCATTCACCATGCAAAATGGACATTCTTATGTGAACTTTAGTATTTTAGTGTTTGATTTCAGTGCCTCTGGGTTTATTAAATGTACTAATGCAATAAAGAGTTATATGTGTGAGAGAGAGACCATCTTTTCCCAGTTTCGTTCCACCAGAATGTGCCTTTCTTTTTTCTCTGTTTTCCCGCTCAAAACGCGTTTAATATAAAAGTCTGTCAGATGTTATTCAATCTGTATGCAGTTCATATTTTTTAGGGCGAATCTGCATGTCCCACACAATTTAAAAGCAAATCAGTTAATTCCGTGTCTGCGTTATGTGTGTTCTTTTTTGTTTGTTTGCTGTTTTTGTTTTTGTTTGCTTTTGATTAAGAGACATTTCAGGCTAAACACGATTTTGGCATTTTTGGAGATTTATAGTCTGCTTGATTTCTTTCTTTTTTTTTTTTAAAGATTATCCCTCCTTCCCCTTTCCCTCTCTCTCTCTTTCTTTCTCTCTCTCTCCTCTCTCTCTCTCCCCTCTCTCTCTCTCTCTCTCTCTCTCCTCTCTCTCTCTCTCTCTTCTCTCTCTCTCTCCTCTTTCTCTCTCTCAAGCAAGCCACCCTTCTCAATACCACTTCCCCCATCCTCACTATACGCAGGCACCAATGAATGCATACACAGTTGGGCAGTCTCCACACAAAGCCGTTCTGTCAAATGTCTTTAATACCATAGGAAGAGACTAACCCCCCCCCCCTTCCTCTTCTGAAATAAAAAAAGTCGTTGTGGTCAATGTCCTGAAACCACATGAAGAGACTATTCCCTCCCCCCCCCCTTTTTTTCTGAAATATAAAGAAAAGTCGTTGTGGCAATGTCCCATATGAAGAGACTGCCCCCCCCCCTCTCTCTGCTCTTTTGAACTATCAAAAAGTCGTTATGACAATGTCCTGAATACAACATGAACTGATGAAGAGACTACCCATTCCCCCCCCCCCCCCCCCCCCCCTTTCTGAACTGTAAAACGTCATTGTGGCAATGTCCTGAATACCATAGGAAGAGACAGACTATCCCCCCCCCCCTTCTGAACTATCAAAAGTCGTTATTGGCAATGTCCTGAATACCATATGAAGAGACTACCCCCCCCCCTCACCCCCTCCCTCTTCTGAACTATCAAAAGTCGTTTTTTGGCAATGTCCTGAATACCATATGAAGAGACTACCCCCACCCCTCCCCCTTCTGAACTATCGAAAGCCGTTATGACAATGTCCTGAATATCATATGAAGAGACACCCCCCTCCCCCTCTTCTGAACTATCAAAAGTCGTATGGCAAGGGCCTGACTTCTGGATGAAGACCTCCCCCCCCCCTCTCCTCCCTTTCTTCCACCACCTTCCTCTTCCTCACTTTCCCTGTCTTCCCACCCACCTCCTGCATATTCCCCATTAAAGGGAATGTGTTGTTGTTGTTGTTGTTGTTCTTCTTCTTCTTCTTTGCGAGCACCTTGGTCTATACTGTCAGTCCGGCCCTTGATACGAATAGTGCCATTTTCTCCAGCTCTTGTAGGTTGCTTCGTCACCAGAGCTGTAAGAGTGTGTTGTTGAGGTTAACATAACAAAGAAGAGCGAGCATGGCGGTGCAACGCATAGAGACACGGAGGTTAAATCCAGACCATGAAGACATTGCAAGACGGTGCAATGCTTAGTGTATCACTAGATTCATGCGACACTGGAGATGGACAGACTAGGAAAGATGAGACACACGGAATGTGATTCAAGCACAGCTTCACGTATTTGATACATTGTCGACACAGCAATCTTCGACATCAGCACCGGCAAACCTGAATGGAGTGAACGGGTCTTGTCAGCGGAGTGTGGCAATCAATGTGAAGAGCGTGATGTACCGGGCAGAAACAGGCAAGGGGTCTGTTTTGAATGTTAAAATTTCATGCAAAATCAGTCTTTTTTTTTTTTTTTTTTTTTTTTTTTTTTTTTTTTTTTTTTGCTGTCCCAACCTCTGCGCCACCTCAGTGGCAGTGCACCCACGCCGCTTATCCCGACACCCCGTCCACAGCCACAGCCTGGTCGGCCGTGCCGCAGCCCCGACACCGGCAATCCACAGGAAGCAGTCAATGTCAAGTCGTCAAGAGGCAACCCACCGGAGGAGACACTGCACTGCTGCCGAGTCACTTCGGTGGTGCTCAGTGGCGCCTGTTCTGATCTAACATACGCAGGACACCACCTGCTAAGCCCCCTACTGACGACAATAATTGCTTAGTCGCGGAGCCGGCGTGAGTGAGCTCTCCCTCCGGAGGGCGCCACCACGTCCGTCCAACGATAGCCGCCATGGACTCGCCGATACCGGTGACCCCGACGGAACTAAACCAAGGCCACAGACGTGGAGAGGACATCGAAACTGAGGTCAACATGAGAGCAGGGCATGAAGGGCCACAGAATTTGAGACATATTTTTTCATGCTGATCGATGAGAATGAGGATGATGAATATGATGCTACGGGTTTCCATTTCGGCTTGAGACTACATGACAGGGCTGTACTCTGCGCTTCCTTTCATAATATATCCCGGCGTCAACCAGGCCCAAGAGATACAGGCACCTGCAGTGTTGGTCAGGAAATTTGAGCAACACTCTCAGAAAGGCATCCATTAAGTGGATGAAACTCGACTGTGCGGTCCCAGTCTTCACAACTGAGTCCACAGCAAACTCAACTCTGGGTAGGAGCCAGCCGGGGCAGAAAAAACCCACATGACTTCTGATGGGATTCGAACCCACGACCTCCCAGCCGGGAGTCCGCGACGCTAACGACTTCGCCATGGCGGCTGGTTCGCAAAATCAGTCTTTGGTCTTCAGCTCATTAGTTTGTATACTCTTTCGTTCTTCGTTGTTTTGCTTAGTTTGTTGCTGAGTGTAAGGTGTATACTACATTGTTCTTTGTTTAGTTTATTAAGGGCTGTATACTACCTCCTTTTTGTTATTTATTAACTCTTATTCTGTATGGTTTGTTCCTTCTTGTTTTGCTTATTAACTCTTTTTAACATGTTGGGCTTTGGTTGTTTTGTGAATTATGTTTCATACTGTATTACTTTTTGTTCATTAAGTTTTACGCCAGTCGATTGGTCTTTGTTGTTTTTTTTCCATCAGGTTTAAGACTAAAGCATTCTTTCTTTAGTATCTTTTATGTCATATTGATCGTTGTAGTTGTTTTGTTCATCAGGTGTAAGACTAGATCATTCTTTCACTAGTATCTTATATGTCATATCAATCATTTTAGTTGTTTTGTTCATCAGGTGTAAGACTAAAGCATTCTTTTTCTATTATCTTTTATGTCATCTTAATCATTTTAGTTGTTTCGTTCATCAGGTGTAAGACTAAAATCATTCTTTCTCTGTTATCTTTTATGTCATATTATCATTTTTGTTGCTTTGTTCATTCAGGTTTTGCTATTCTGTTCTTTGTTGTTTTGTTCACTATATCCTAGTTATAGCATTCTTTGTTCATTAAATTTTAGGTACATCGATCGTTCTTTGCCGTTTTAGATTGCTGTTGATGTTGATAATGCACCTTTCTTTGTTGTTTTCTCCGTATGTTTTGCATTATATTGTTCTTGTTTGCTTTGTTCGTTGCATTGTTCATTAAGTTTTATGCTAGATTATTTTATCTTCAATTTCTTTTCTCACGATATTGAACACTGTTTGAGTAAAGAAAATAATCTAAAAACGTTATGACGTTCTTTGCTGTTTCATCAATCAGATTTGTACTATATCGCGTTTTGTGTGTGTGCTGCTTTGATAATTGAGCTTTGCATTACATTATTTTTGATGTTGTACTCAATAGGGTTTTGTACGATAACATTCTTTGTTGTTTTTATGATTGAAGTTGTACAAGATCTTTCATTATAGATTCTTTAATCAAATCATGTACGCAGTCGTTCTTTGGTGTCGCTGAATGATTGAATAAGACAACGGCATTGTTTTGTGCATGAAATTGCTTTGTTCATGGCGTTGCGTACTAAACTTTTCTTTGTTGCATTGTTCATTTAAAAGCTGTTGATTGAGCCGTTCTTTGTAATTTTTGGTTGTCAAGTTTAATTTAATGAAAATAATTGCAAAGAACGATTATGTCAACAGAATGTAATAAATGAAACGATACGAGCACAACAACAAAGAATGGTATAAAGCACAATTTCAAGGGAAAAAAAAGAACGTGAAGAAATGAACAAAACAACAATGATCGACAAAGCAAGTGAAACGTAATGAACATCAAAGTATCGGCACAGCAGAAAGCGTAATGAACATCAAAGATATCGGCACAGCAGAAAGCGTAATGAACATCAAAGATATCGGCACAGCAGAAAGCGTAATGAACATCAAAGATATCGGCACAGCAGAAAGCGTAATGAACATCAAAGATATCGGCACAGCAGAAAGCGTAATGAACATCAAAGATATCGGCACAGCAGAAAGCGTAATGAACATCAAAGATATCGGCACAGCAGAAAGCGTAATGAACATCAAAGATATCGGCACAGCAGAAAGCGTAATGAACATCAAAGATATCGGCACAGCAGAAAGCGTAATGAACATCAAAGATATCGGCACAGCAGAAAGCGTAATGAACATCAAAGATATCGGCACAGCAGAAAGCGTAATGAACATCAAAGATATCGGCACAGCAGAAAGCGTAATGAACATCAAAGATATCGGCACAGCAGAAAGCGTAATGAACATCAAAGATATCGGCACAGCAGAAAGCGTAATGAACATCAAAGATATCGGCACAGCAGAAAGCGTAATGAACATCAAAGATATCGGCACAGCAGAAACGTAATGAACATCAAAGATATCGGCACAGCAGAAAGCGTAATGAACATCAAAGATATCGGCACAGCAGAAAGCGTAATGAACAAAAAACAAAGAACTATGTATGATGAAAAAAAAACAACCATTGAACAACAAGAACAACAAGAACAACAACAAAGAGAAACGAAGTAAAGAAGGAAGAGCTTAAAAGCTCTAGAATCAATGAACAAAATAACAAACGATAAACGAAATAAAGGGACCCATATCCCCCCCAAAAACAACAACAACCAACAACAACAAGAAGAAAAATCCTCAACTAAACAATAACGCTTTCGCACAACACTTTGGAACTCAAACAAAGACCCCCCAAGCTAATTATCGCAATAAATCGCTCATCTCATGCCGCCTCGTACACGGCGTTCTTCGTCGCTGTTAATTGACTGTCCCCCCCCCCCCCCCCCCCCCCCCCTCATTCAAACTTGTTAAAGCCGGTGTTGAAGATTGCTTTGTCGGCATGACGTTAAGTGCGTGGAGTTTTGTGCCTGAGTTACGGTGCAAAATGTCACCTTGGTACAATATGTCAGGCTGACATTGTGCAGACCTTGCGGAAAAAAAAGAGTGTTACCCGCAATGTCTTATTGTACCGATGTTGCGGGACAAAAGGTTATCCCCACTCAGAATCACGTCCCAGGTGACATTTTGTACCGGCAGATCATGTCGACCGCAGAAAGAAGTCTCGCAATCTGTGATTGTATGGTTTTGCTGAAATCAGACGGATACAACAAAGTTTTTGCTTAGGTTCTCAGCCATGTGGGCATTCGAGTTGGTTGATCAACTTGCCAAGAGCGCTACGAAGAAAGTTGAGCAGATTGTCTTTTCCCTCACGCTGATCTGAAATAAAAGTCCAGACTTACATCAAAGACCTCTGGCAAGAGGAATGGAATTTGCAGACGGATAAATAACGATTTAAAATCCGTTCAAACCTGAAAGAGCTTTTACTGTGTTCCCGAGGCGACTGTAAAGAAGAAACAGTCTTGTGCCGTTTGCATACAGACCACTCCTTTTACACCCATTCTTATCTTTTAAAAGGTGAAGAAGCTCCGTGGTGCATGTCATGTCATGTACCACTCACAGTGAAACATATTCTTTTAGAGTGTTGGGACTTGCATGACGTGAGACGAACATTTAACAGCAGACTCCATGAAAATCTTGTTCAGAGATGTCCCACCTGATGTGATTTTTGAATTTCTGTAAGAGGTCAACATTTGGCATCTGATCTGAGATTCTACGGCAGAAAGATTTTTAACGAAATTTCCGGTGTGTTTTTAAGAAGGTGTACTTTTAAGGGTTGTGTGAGTGAGGTTTTTTATATATATATTTTTTTTAATGACTTGTGAGTTGACTTCAACGCGGTGACAGTCCTGGTATGGCCCTTTGTGGTCGGCTGGGCTATAAGCAACATTACCTACCTTACTCTGTTCTGACTGGTGACTGGTCTATAGTATACGTGTATAAGGTGAAACAGAGAAGAAGAGTATGACTAAAATGATGATAACATGGGCAGATCTCGATCAAGTATTTAGGTAAAGAAAAGAAACTATTGGAAATCAAGGAGACAAATTCATTAACAAAAGTATTGCAAGATTAGCATAGGCTCGTGAAGTATGTCTGGGGAGTATGTCTCCTGAAGTATGTCTCCTGGAGTATGTCTCTTGGAGTATGTCTCTTGGAGTATGTCTCTTGGAGTATGTCTCTTGGAGTGTGTCTCTTGAAGTATGTCTCTTGAAGTATGTCTCTTGGAGTATGTCTCTTGAAGTATGTCTCTTGGAGTATGTCTCTTGGAGTATGTCTCTTGGAGTGTGTCTCTTGAAGTATGTCTCTTGAAGTATGTCTCTTGGAGTATGTCTCTTGGAGTATGTCTCTGAAGTATGTCTCCTGAAGTATGTCTCTTGGAGTATGTCTCCTGAAGTATGTCTCTTGGAGTATGTCTCCTGAAGTATATCTCTTGACGTATGTCTCTTGGAGTACGTCTCCTGAAGTATGTCTCTTGGAGTATGTCTCCTGAAGTATGTCTCTTGGAGTATGTCTCTTGGAGTATGTCTCTTGGAGTATGTCTCCTGAAGTATGTCTCTTGGAGTATGTCTCTTGGAGTATGTCTCTTGGAGTATGTCTCTTGAAGTATGTCTCTTGGAGTATGTCTCTTGGAGTATGTCTCTTGGAGTATGTCTCCTGAAGTATGTCTCTGGAGTATGTCTCTTGGTATGTCTCCTGAAGTATGTCTCTTGGAGTATGTCTCTTGGAGTATTCTCTTGGAGTATGTCTCCTGAAGTATG
>CM031614.1:16851642-16864269 GCA_018398815.1 Conus ventricosus
AAGCCACAGAAATTTGAAATGGAAAAACTGCCAAAAAGAAAAATTGGCGGGAAAAAATAAAAGTGACTCCAAGTAGTAGGCTACATGTCGCACTTTCAAAACTGTAGCAGACTATGCTGACGGAACGAGGCTTGGTGCAAAATTCTTTGTCAACATGTCTCAGAGACACGGGGCACTAGAGACCAAAACATGGCTGGCATCGACATCAGCGTTATCACTGTCTTTGTGTGAAGGCGTAATGGCTGGCACCGACATCAGCGTTATCACTGTCTTTGTGTGGAGGTAGAATCGGATCATGGGAAGATGATCTGTTTACACGCACACATCTTTGCCGTATTTGTAATGGCGAAGGAATTATAAACCTGCACTGCCGCCCCCCCCCCCCCCCCCCCCTACTATTTTGATAAAACACACACGCACACACACACACACACACACACACACACACCACACACACACACACACACACACACACACACACACACACACACACACACACACACACACACACACACATACACAGCTACTTAGTTCTTAGGACTATATATTTAAAGTATTGAAAATATTTGGTTTTCAAAAATATTTTCACAGATGGACAGAAACATTTCACAGGAACATTAATTCCTGTGTCCTTGTCAATGGTCAGAACTGGTTTTAAAAAAAAAAGAACGAGGATGCAGAGAGGGTGACCCATCATCACCATAACGTTTTTATCTTACGTCTTGAACTTTAAGCATTAAGTACTCGTGAAAATGTCGACATCTACTGCTTGTATGTCCCTCTAAGCATCCCTACAACATACCTGCCCTCCGTGGGCACTCTCTCAAGCTGCAGAAGGACAGCCTACCGACTGGACCTTAGGGGAACTACTTCGCTCACAGAGTGGTGTCAACTTGGAATAGTCTCCCTGAGGCGGTTGTGACGGCGCCATCTACCAACGCCTTCAAGAGATGACTGGACCACCACTGGAGGCACCTATCCAGCCTGTACGATCCAAAATGCCCAAACTAGCTCACTCAGTCTTGCAAACCACGCATGACAGTCACTGAGTGAGTTACAAGAGGACCTACGAACAGACCTTAAAGGTCTCAATCGTCGAATAAGTCAAGTCAAGTCAAGTCAAGTCAAGTCAATCTGAGGAATATTTATCCATACTGTCGAACATAAACTTTTTCAATGTGCAGACAATACAAAACTCCTTTTAGCGGGCGATTAAAAGTTTTTTTGAGACATGTATAAATATACTAGAAAGATTCGGTCGTATATGAGGTGTGACTGTGAATCCGAGAAAGCTTGTGCACTTTTCGTTGGGAAGCTATAGAAACTCTGCATCTGTTGTATGAATCATTTAGGTATGGTGTGGAGCACCCCCCCCCCCCCCCCCCCCCCGCGCCTTTCCCCCTAAAAAGATGATCTTGGAATTTGGTTTACTAACGACTTACAAAATTATTCAACTATTACCTGTTCAATAAGTAATTAACAAGTAGGGTAAGTCTTGCTGTCATAAGAAAACCTAATATAGAGTAACTTTATTCAAGACTGGCACAGCCTTTGCAGCTTGAATAAAGTCAGACGAATACAAAGACAGACAAACAATCTAATAGTGGGGGAAAAACAAGCGCACGTTAATTGCTTATTGTTTACTGTCCCCTGCCTCATTTTAATTTCAACTTTATTACCTATTCAGAGAAAGTGACAGAAGTGAAACATTCATTGACAGCTTGGTGACAATACAACTAACGCGTTTAGGAAGGGTGTTAATAACAAAATCTCTTACCTTATCAAAACTTGTTAAATTTATAGTTTACTACCAAATCCACAGGACATGTTGTTTTTTTCTCCAGTCTTTACAATGCCGCTGTTGTAAAAAATTGTGTGGAATTAGAAATCAGAGACAGTGAGTAGAAAATAGCAGGCAGGAATATCAGAAACGGTGCACTTGGACTACCAGAACTGAGAACATTTACTTCTTTACTAAAGTGAGCTTGGATACAAAAAATTCAGACAACCCATCACAAACAGAGGACTATTACAACATTAGATTCGTCACACCTTAACAACATGAAAAATATGGGTCAGAAATATTTTCTACTTCTAAATTAAACACGTTTTGCTCATAAGTTTTCAGCGTGTATAAAGATTTTTTTCTGTAAAGTTAACTGTGAGAATTCTGGGAGCTTCTTGCAGAACCAGTGTTTCACAATCATAGAATATAAGCTTGGGAAAATATGTATAGAAACAATAAAAAGCGTGGATTAAACAAAACAGTGCACTATTTTACTTGAAAACAGACAAGGTAAACATTCATGTGAACTTTGTCACCTGTTCTAGCTGTAAAACAGCAATAAATGAGTGTAGGAGAAAAACTAAGATCACATTTGAAAATAGTAAGTGTTTGAGCATGCATATATTTTTTTTAAAAGGTGATGTCCATTTTTTCAAAGTCAAAACTTCGTATTTGTAGACAATAGCACCTAGCCAGTACGATGTACCAAATTCGATGCACATTGAGTGTTGAAAATGATTGGAGACATTTAAAAAAAATTTAAACAAAATGTCTGATGTATTAGATAAAATGGTTATAATTACGAAACATTCATAGGTACCTCGAGACTAATGTTGTATTGAAAGAAACTGGGGTGCTAAATAGCGATCATTGTGCCTTTTGCGACACTTTAAGAGGTGACATTATCCACATGTTCTGGCACTGTAAAAGCCATCCAGGATGTTTGGCAGTTGTGATGGATATAATGAATGAAAAATGTCTGAATACATTTGATTTGAGGACACCTGAACCGTTTGCTGTACTTGTATTTGAAAAGAACGTGCATATTGACCCTATTTTTTATCTCATGATATCATTATCTAAACAACATCTGTGCCAGGGCAAATTAGCAAAAAGAAATCTCACAACTGAAAATACTTCCCAGCAAACTGAAATGCAGATATAGAACTGACGAATCTATTGTTCACGAAATTTTGTATGTGAGGATTTTGTATACAAATGGATCCACTATTAGACGTTGTTTGCAGACCCCGATTGAATAACGAAAATATGCTGATTTTGTACATCATGCAATCATAGACGTCTTCGTCCTGGATATGATAAAAACACTGTACGAGCCAAATGAAATATATCGTGCACGACGTTCATGAACCAGAACGACCCGCCAGTACATTTCAAAATAGTTTTGGTTCGACTTAGATGCGCGCCTCTCTCTCTCCCTCTCTCTCCCTATCTCTCTCTCTCTCTCTCTCCCCTCTCTCTCCCTATCTCTCTCCTCTCTCTCTCTCTCTCTCTCTCTCTCCTCTCCTCCTCTCTCTCTCTCCTCTCTCTCTCTCTCTCTCCCTCTCTCTCCCTATCTCTCTCTCTCTCTTCGTGTTTTTTTTTCTTTTCCTTTATCTCTCCATTCTGAAATATAAACTCTGTAAAAGCATAATTAATATATTACAAGTTTTACTTATTGGTTGTTTAGTATATCTTGTTGTATGTTATACTGAATAACGATGTTCTCTTCTGGAAAAAAAAATTCTGAATCCAAATCTGAAATATGTACTCTGTTCCACCAAATCACGTATTTGCTGCCCTGCACAGTAGTATGAACATAAACAAACGAACAAATGGGTTGGGTCGATCTTGCGATCGGAATAATGGATTGGGTCGAGCGTGCAAACAAATTAGTGGCTGGTTCGATCTTGTAAACGAACAAGTGGGTTGGGTCGGTCTTGTAATCAAACCAGTGGGTAGGGTCGGTCTTGTAATCAAACCAGTGGGTAGGGTCGGTCGTGTAATCAAACCAGTGAGTTGGGTCGGCCGTGTAATCAAACCAGTGGGTAGGGTCGGTCTTGTAATCATACCAGTGGGTAGGGTCGGTCTTGTAATCAAACCAGTGGTAGGTCGATCTTGTAGACGAAATAATGGGTTGTGCTGATCTTGAAAGCAAACCAGTGAGTTTGGTCCAATTCTTAAAGAAACCAGTGGGTTGGGTCGGTCTTGTAAAGAAACCAGTGGGTTGGGTCGGTCTTGTAAAGAAACCAGTGGTTGGGTCGGTCTTGTAAAGAAACCAGTGGGTTGGGTCGATCTTGTAAAGAAACCAGTGGGTTGGGTCGGTCTTGTAAAGAAACCAGTGGGTTGGGTCGATCTTGTAAAGAAACCAGTGGGTTGGGTCGGTCTTGTAAAGAAACCAGTGGTTGGGTCGATCTTGTAAAGAAACCAGTGGGTTGGGTCGGTCTTGTAAAGAAACCAGTGGGTTGGGTCGATCTTGTAAAGAAACCAGTGGTTGGGTCGATCTTGTAAAGAAACCAGTGGGTTGGTCGATCTTGTAAAGAAACCAGTGGGTTGGGTCGGTCTTGTAAAGAAACCAGTGGGTTGGGTCGGTCTTGCAAACAAACCAGTGGGTTGGGTCGGTCTTGTAAAGAAACCAGTGGGTTGGGTCGGTCTTGTAAAGAAACCAGTGGGTTGGGTCGTGTCCATTTGTTTGAAAGAAACCAGTGGTTGGGTCGGTCTTGTAAAGAAACCAGTGAGTTGGGTCGGTCTTGTAAAGAAACCAGTGGGTTGGGTCGGTCTTGTAAAGAAAGCAGTGGGTTGGGTCGGTCTTGTAAAGAAACCAGTGGGTTGGGTCGATCTTGCAAACAAACCAGTGGGTTGGGCCAATCTTGCAAACAAACCAGTGGGTTGGTTGGTCTTGTAAAGAAACCAGTGGTTGGGTTGGTCTTGTAAAGAAACCAGTGGGTTGGGTCGATCTTGCAAACAAACCAGTGGGTTGGGTTGGTCTTGTAAAGAAACCAGTGGGTTGGGTCGATCTTGTAAAGAAACCAGTGGGTTGGGTCGATCTTAGGGAAGTGCTGAGGTCTCCAAGCTTTCTACATCTCTGACAGGGCCAGTATGACTACCAGCACCACTCCAACCTTTAAAGACCTTTGATTCCTGAAGAGGACGGAATGTGGTTACCTTAATGGTGGGATTAAGAACGGTGATGTATGCAAAAATCTAGTCAATGGAGAACCTCGGGGTTTTGGTCGAAGAGAGAGAGAGAGAGAGAGAGAGAGAGAGAGAGAGAGAGAGAGAGAGAGAGAGAGAGAGAGAGAGAGTCTTTTTGTGAAAGAAAAAAACTTTGGCAATGAGAATGGTATAGTCTGCCGAGCGAATCAATGCTAGTGAAGCCAGGAAGGAGGTCCAAAGCAGAGCTGCTGACAGAAAAGAAAAGAAGTTACAAACGTTCATACTTCTTCTTCTTCTTCTTCTGCGTACGCAGGCTGACACTCCTGCGGACACTCACTATATGGACAGGCAAGTATTAATCCCATCTACCCTACCAAGGGAGGGAGTTTTGTGTGCATGACCGTTTTTTTTATCCCGCCATTAAGGCAGCCATACTCCATATTCGGGAAAGTGCATGCTATGTGTCACGTGTCATCCATACCAACGGCCAAACTAGCCTTCTCTTCCGAAAGTTGGCAATGGGATTTTACGTGTGTGCAAGATGTTGTGCGTGCGTTCACACACAGAACCTCGGTTTATAGTCTCATTCAAAGGACTGTATGTGGAATGGAGTCAGAACTAATGTTAACTCCGAGGAAACCCCCCCCCCCCCCCCCCCCCCCACTGTACCGAAATGGCCCGAAGGAGATTCGACCCCCAACCCTTGGATTACGAGTCCGGTGCTCTACCAACTGAGTTATTCCGGTCCTCAAACGTTCATATGAATACAAACGAGTTGTCTCCCGTGATCTTATGTGACTGCCCCTTCTCTGGTGACAGAAAAGATAATTATCTGGCATGTCCAAATTCAGGGCATGATTGGCATGATAGCTGAGGATTAGTGCCACGGACCTTCGTTCTATTGACGGGACTTGCGTAATCCATTGTTCTTCGACTCCTGCGGAGCTTATGCAAACACAGACCTGATTGTAATCCTTCTCCATGTGTATTCAAATGCTGTATTCAAACTCTTGTTTGTCTGTGTCCTTGGCGGTAACTAACCCCTCTCTTTTCAAATGCTGAAGATCAAATGTACACATCATAGATCCTGCGGTCCCTTGTCAACGCTCGGAGGCTCACAAACCTGAAAATAATTATCTGATAACTTGAAAACGCTGACGGAACAATGGGAGAAAGAAAGAAAGAAAAAAAAAAGACAGACAGACAGAAAGCAAGAAATAAAAAAAAGAAAGAAAGAAAGGAAGATTGAAAGAAAATAAGAGAAGCAAATCAATAAGTTAGTAAATAAAAAAGAAAAAAGATGAAAGAAATGTATGTCGCCCTGACCTTCAACTGCGGAAGGCAAGAGAAAGAGACAGACAGAAATGGTCGCAATCCAAAGGATTAACGGCTGAGAGACCATTCCGATGATAATCCCATATTTTGAGTACTGCTATATCCATCCACCATCCGTCCATCTGTCCGTACATAAATTAATCAATCGATAAATCATCGATCAAACATGCAGGCAAGCATCGCATCAATCAATGAATCAATATCAAACAAAATACATCATCAATTCACACATAACAAGCAAGCAAGCAAGCAAGCAAGCGAAATATCAGAAATTTGGGTTGGGAAAAAGGACGTGTGTGTGTGTGTGTGTGTGTGTGTGTGCGTGTGTGCGTGTGTGGTGTGTGTTGTGTGTGTGTGTGCGTGTGTGTGTGTGGCGGCGGTCGGTGTGTGTGTGTGTGTGTGTGTAGTGTGTGTGTGTGTGTGTGTGTGGTGGTGTGTGTGCGTGTGTGTGTGTGTGTGTGTGTGTGTGTGTGTGTGTGTGTGTGTGTGTGTGTGTGTGTGTGTGTGTGTGTGTGTGGGGTGTGCGTGTGTGTGTGTGTGTGTGTGTCGTGATGTGTGTGTGTGTGTGTGTGTGTGTGTGTGTGTGTGTGTGTGTCGCGCATGTGTGTGTGTGTGTGAGTGTGTATGGAACATTTATGTCATCAAATAGTGAAACCATGCAGAAATTCAGAGAGAGAGAGAGAGAGAGAGAGAGAGAGAGAGGACCCCTCTGCCACGTTCCCCCCCCCCCCCCCCCCCCCCCTCCGTTCCTCCACTCTGTCTCTTTCTGTCTTCCTTTCTTTTCTATGTTTCTTCCTGAATTCAGCATCTTATGTTTGAAATGGCCAGAGGGCTGGTTATAAGAAGAAAAAAAACCCTTGGTTAATCTTTGTCACCCTACCCTCCTACAACAATTTTGTTCATTCGTGATATCTCTCTCTCTCTGTGTCTCTGTGTCTCTGTCTGTCTGTCTGTCTGTCTGTCTGTCTCTCTCTCTTCTCTCTCTCATCTCTCTCTCTCTCTCTCTCCTCTCTCTCTCTCTCTCTCTCTCTCTCTGTGTCCTGATCAGTCTCACTGACGTTGGGTCTGTTTTCTCTTCTTGTTGTGATAACATTTTTATCAATTTTCACCCTCCCTTTGCATCATGGCCGCAGGCTAATGCACATTAAACTTTCAGAGTTGTGAACTCTCTCCATCTCTCTCTGTCTCTGTCTCTCCTTCTGTCTCCCCTCCTCCTCTCTCTCTCTCTCTCTCTCTCTCTCTCTCCTCCTCTCTCTCTCTCCTCTCTCTCTCTCTCTCTCTCTCTCTCAATTTTCCTTTTCTCAGTCCCTCTCTTCGTCCCCCTCCCCCCTCCCTCGCTCTGTACTCTTTGACCTCTCTGACCTTTACCGGTTTCTTTTTCCTTCCCTCTCAGTTTCTTTCTCTCTCTGTCTTTCTCTCCCTGCCCCCTCCCTTCTCTCCCTCATTTTTAACACGCCCTCCCTCTCTCTGTACATGTTCTAACTGCCTCCCTCTCTTTTCCTCCTCCTCCAGTCTCCGTCCCCTCATCCATCCCTCCCCCTCATGACCCCCCCCCCTCCCCCTCTCCCTCTTTCTTTCACTTTAATGCTGACAGTAGAACGCAACTTTTGATCGTGTGAATGCGGAGTTGTGAGAATGTTCCTGTTCATATAACATGCAAACTCTTACATGCAGCGTATAAATATCAGTAGGATGGACGAGAATAGCTTGACACTGAAAGCATATAAGACAATGTTTACATTGAAAATGGCGCGAGCTTTAAACGTTTGTCAGTTTCTACATTTTTTTTTTTATAGATTTGCTTTTCATTGGGTGCAGAGTAATTCAGTTTTAAAATATTTCAAGCGAAGATGTACATTTTGAGAGACTGGACTGGAATGGCCAAATGTGTACCAGTGACAGGTCTGGGCGGTAATCAGCTTGGAAAGAAATATGTTTGATAAAACAGTTTGTTGGAATCGGAATATATTGGGGCCATACATAGCTTACTTCCTTACCACACTTTCTTATTCTTTCACTTTTCTACCGTTCGATGGCTGCTTTGGGGTGCTGTTGGATTCTTTTCTTTTTTTGAACCCTTGGCGGTGAGAACACCACAGAATTATGAACTGTGGTGTATCTCCACTTGATGTCAAGGGAGCACAGACACAATCAGTCGTGTCTCCCTGATGAGTCCGATCCAGTGGACGAAAGGCCTATCTTCTCATTCTATTCCTCTCCCTCGCGTCTCTCTTCCCCCCCCCCCCCCCCCTTGTTTTTTCTTTCTCTATTTAAATTTTTGCCATGTCATTAATATAATGACGGAAGAATTGTTAGCCTGCACTTGTTTTCCACCACGACTAAATTGGTCAGCATAATATATGGTTCGGTCAATCAGTGGGAGATTGCATCTTTTAGGAGATCCAAGTAAAGGCTGTTCTGCACAGTTCTTAGCTGCTGACAATGCTAGGGTTATTAAACAGCAGAGCTGACCACTCGGATTGTTGGACATCTTTTGACCTCCCTTGCATCCTTGAATGAATCCTCAAGAATAGGCTAAAAAAAATTCCCCTACATTTTGAACTGTTTACATAATAATTTTAGCTTTTCAGTAACTTAATTCCTTACCACACTTCCTTTTGTTTCACTTTTCTACCTTCGATGGCTGCTTTGGGGTGCTGTTAGATTGTTTGTTTTTACCCTTGGCGGTGAGAACGTCACAGAATTATGGACTGTGGTGTATCTCCATTTGATGTCAAGGGAGCACAGACACAGTCAGTCGTGTCTCCCTGATGAGTCCCATCCAGTGGACGAAAGGCCTAGAAGCAGTCAATATGAATAGATCTGTATTCAAGAGGGATTACAATGGTTACCATTTGCTGCTGTTAAAGGCTCTAACGCCTATGATCTATTTTCCTAATTTAATGTTCTCGTTCTATTCCCCTCCTTCCCGTTTGTCCCCCCCCCCCACTCCCTCCCTTCCCTTCTTTTCTTTCTTTTATTTAAATCTTTGCCAAGTCATTAATATAAGGACGGAAGAATTGTTAGCCTGCACTTGTTTTCCACCACTACGAAATTGTTTAGCATGATTTACACACACACACACACACACACACACACACACACACACACACACACACACACACACACACACACACATCACAACAATATATATATATATATATATATATACATCTGGATATATAAGAAGAGTAAATAAAAACTCCAAATCCAGGTAACATTGGCTTCAGATTTTCGCTAAATTTTCGCCGTAGCTTCGTCAGAAAATCTGAAGCCAATGTTACCTGGATTTGGAGTTTTTATTTACTCTTCTATTATCAAGTCTTCGGACTTCCAACTCGGTTCCTTAGCCACGAGTGCTGGTGCGGCAGTGTGCGAGTGATTTTTCTTGTGTTTTATATATATATATATATATATATATATATATATATATATATATATATATATATATATATATATATATATATATAATAATATTATTACTTCTCTACATGCACACACACACACACACACACACACACACACACACACACACACACACACAACAACACACATATATATATATATACATTAAATCTCTATAGCCATGACTTACTATCTATCGATGTAGCTATGCATCTTGTTATGACCAAGTTTTGGTTTGGTGTCTCTGACATCAGTTCTCAGGACTTCGAGTACAGACGGGCAGCGCACGCAATGTCGCGTATGCGAGTTGTTTAGAGACGATGAGATATCTATTATGTTCGTATCGTCTTGCCCCGCAGGCCCTTTGGATGACAATTGTTAGACCTAAGTATCATAATGACCCTTGCAGCTTTCCAGTGAGTTTGTCATCCAAAAACTACACCGTCATTTTCAACCGGATGGTGTACAGTTTGAAAATTGTCCAAACAGGGATGGACAAATTACATATTTTACACACACACACACCACGCACGCACGCACGCACGCACGCACGCACGCACGCACGCACGCACGCACGCACCACACACACACACACACACACACACACACACACACACACATGCACCCCCCCCCCACACACACACACACATCTATCTATCTATCTCACACACACACACGAACACTCATCTGCTTCTCTATCTATCTGTCTGTCTATCTGTCTCTCTATGTCTGGATATATGTATGCTCTCTCTCTCTCTCTCTCTCTCTCCTCCTTCTCTCTCTCTCTCTCCTCTCTCTCTCTCTCTCCCCCCTCTCTCTCTCCCCCCTCTCTCTCTCTCTCTCTCTCGTTGGAGGTGGTGAAACAGGACACAGATGAGGAGGGGGTGGTGGTGTGGGGAGGGTAGATGGGATGAGAATCACATCATCAGCAATAGCACTAGACAAGAATCTTAGACGATGTTTTTTTATTTTTATTTTTTTAATTTTTTTTTTTATGTTGCATCCTTAATACATTGTATAGTCGCGAATGTTCAATCAAACTAGAAGTCTGAGCTCTCTCTCCTCTCTCTCTCTCCTCTCTCTCTCTCTCTCTCTCTCTCTCTCTCTCTCTCTCTCTCTCTCTCTCTCTGAAAATTATCTATATATTATAACAGACAAATGGCATAGGATTAATTTTGCTCGATTTCGATTCAGAACTCTCGGATTTAATACAAAGAAAAGATGGTATCTGCCTGGGCTTCCTCAGAATCTTCATGCCCTATGTGTGGTTATGATGTTGAGGATGAAAAACATTTCTTGTTCCACTGTACAGGATATGTAACATTACGGAACAAATGTGATTTTTTTTTTACGGATTTAGCTCAGACTCATAATGTTATATCTATTTTACTTTCAAATGACGAAATGATTATCAAATCAGTTGCAAAATTTATAGCAGAGGCTCAGAAATTGCGAAAAGAAAAGATTAACTCACTATGGTGCATAATCCATTAATGAGATGAAGATAGAAGTGAATGTTCAGATATCATATGATAAAGTGGATGGTCGAATTTCATATATTTTTGATTGCGTGTGCGTGCGTGCTTATCCGCGTGTGTATATGTGTGTATGCTTGTGTTTGGACGGGTGTGTGTGTGCATGGGTATGTCTGCGTCGGCGTATGTGTGTGTGTGCGTGAGTATGTTGTTGTTCTTCAGTTTAACGTCCTTCCACTAGAAGTGATTCAGACAATATTATAGTGTAGAGTGAGCTTGATGTAAAGAATGAAAGAGATGCATTTTTTTTAGGGAGTGTAAGTTTTAAAGTAGTACGTAAGACATGTAATCATAACCCTCCACCCCACCCTATTCATCAGAACGTTAACTTAAACTAAAATTGTAACTGTAACAATCACAAATGCTAAAGATAAATATTAAGTGAACAGCCTAATAAACATTTAGAAATAGATTCAAGAGTAGCAAAATTGTTGAATATACTAGATAGTGATAAAGGAGTCGATCCATCAACAAAACCCTCAATACCTGATTTATTAAACAGCTCTTTTGTTTTGGGACAATGAATCAGTAAATGATTGACACTTATAGAATCCCCACACATACATTTAATATCTTTGCAATATTTTGTTTTAAACGACTTTAAACGAAGCCTATGGATTAGACTTTCAATCTCCCTGGATGAGGAAATAAATCTTTTGTATGATGTTATCCATTGTTTTTGTCATTACAGTTGATGCAAGTGTTATAATAATATATGTCCGAGTTCCTCAGTGTTTTTGTTGCATTATCATGAAATGTTTTATTTATGATAGAGAAACATTCTGCCAGATCTAAGCGAACATTTATTGTTACTGTGTCGCTAAGGTTTTGAGCTGCCTTTTTTGCAACTTTGTCTACTTGTTCATTTGCCGATATACCACAATGAGAAGGCACCCAACAAAAAGTAATATTAATGCCTTTTTGGGAAAGAAGGTGTACTATATGATTAATTTCAGTTATCATGTCTAATCGTACACATGAATTAGAAGACTTAATACCATTCAATGCTGCTTTTGAATCAGCGCATATTACGACTTGACTGTTATTTATGGGGAAATTCAAAATGAAATCCAATGATTTGAGTATAGCAAGTAATTCTGCGCTATATATAGACAGACTTTTACCAAGATGAAATAACTTTTCTATTTTTAAGCTAGGAATTATGAAAGCTGCTCCCGTGCTATTATCATCCAAATACTGAGCCATCTGTGAATATTTTTAAGTGATGATTGTACTTATTTTCTAAGTGAGTGTAGACAAATTTCTCAAAATGTTGGGAGAATCCTTTTTTGTTAAATTATTGTAGTCAATGTCAAAGAAAGCTTTTGATTGTACCCATTTTGGAATGGATGAAAACGTAGGTTTTCCGGCGATATTATTTTTATCTATTTTCGTATCTTTTAGAAGATC
>CM031614.1:16864369-16874369 GCA_018398815.1 Conus ventricosus
GATCATTTCGACATGATGGCGGCAGAAGAACTAAACCGGAAGGAAGTTTTCAAATAGCTCTTTGGCTATACGAATGGCAGATGTGCAAACTCTGCGAATAAACCACTTTTCTTTTTTTTTTTTTACGCCAAGCGAAATGACGTGCGTTTGAGCATAATAAAATTCGGCCGAAAGCGAGATGGTTGGCAGCTCTAAGATTAGTATCGTATTTACCCCAGGTATCAGTCTGCGGAACCTGTACAAGCGAATCAGCTGCGAGGACGGCTCTTTCCGATAGTCCGCCTGTTCAATGCTTATCAGAGGGGTGAAAAACGCAAACAAACGGACACACATGAAAAAAGGGGTCACCTTTGACTTCCTTTCTCACAAAGCACACTTTGAAATATCATGGCGTTGTGAATATCAGTTCCAATCAAATGGCAGTCCTGGTAATAACGGAATTTTGACAAAACAGGATTCAGCAGTTGTCCTCTGTTTACCTTCATTCTTAACTTGTTTGTTTGTTGCTTGCTTGCTTGTTTGGTTGTTTTCGGGGGGGGGGTCAAAAGTTAGAAAATGTTCACATTTTTTTTCAACCTTTCTTTCTGTCAACGAGTTAGAAAACGTTTTTTCTTACATTGATACAGCGTGGATAGAACGTCCATCCATTGACATTAACAACAGTGTCATCAGCGTCGACAGGAGAAAAAAAAAGAAGAAAAAGAACCCCCACCTTCGTAAAACCAACACCTTTGACAAGACCAAGACTAACACCAACGGCGACAACATTCAATGTTGGATTGGAATACACGGCACTTTCTTCTGCGATTTCATCGCCACAACTGCTTTCATTTTGTTTTTGAAATTCCCATAGAATGTCGTCAAAGAAAACCTACCACTGCTTTATGGACTCTGTTTTTGCTGTGTATTTGTCCGTTTTGTGTTTGCCTCCTTTACAATCCACAAAGCACACGCCACCCACGGTGCTCCAGTAATACCTTCTCATCCCTTCAGGTCCTGGACATGTGGAGACAGAAACAAATGCCTGCAGTGACTCTCAAACCACAGACCCGAAGTTCGGTCACTTCCAAAGCGAACGGGTCATGTCTGGACCGTCTTCCCAGCCTCCTCCTCCTCATTATGAACAGTTATACGTATAGCTCCTACTCTCGGCTAGAGACCAAGCTCTAAGCGCTTTACCATCCAGACTCGTTTACACAACGGGCTGCCTACCTGGGTATCCCGACGGAAACTCCAGCGCGTTTCATTCATCTTTTTTCCCCGTCATCCAGCCCATAGCATTCAATATCTTTTCACTGGGTTTTCCCCTTTCTTCCCCCCTTTTCTCACCAGGTCTCATTTAACGTGCATCCCACCAACGGTCATCCACACCAGGGGTTACGTTCTTAAAGGGGCCTTGGTTTGTATGCAATACATCCCTCTTCAAGTTCAATCAATCTCATCAAAGGGGCCCCCGTCACAAAAACCAAATTTCTTTTTTGCCCTCTGCTATGATTCAGACACATCATTTTCGTGCCAAGGGGGGAAACGGGCAAATAAATACAAAAATAAAAAAAAATTACCAGTAATATCCCTGGGTGGCCGTCTTAGTTTACAAAAATCTTCGCAAAAACAAACACACACACACACACACACCCACGGGGCTGCACGCACCACCGCTCCGCGCGCGCTGACATCCAAAACCAAACACTGTTTTACAAAACTCCCGTTTACACATAAAAATCAAAAACCCCACCACCTAAATTGCTCTATCACCATTTCTACCATAATCACACCTCGAAAACAAAAAAATCATCATCACTGCCATTGTTAAAAACGCGACAAATCTTTAAAAATCCCTAAAAAAAAAAAAAAAATAAAAAAAGTTCAGAAAAGGGAAGGGAAAAGAAGGAGAAGCAGAAAAGAACAAAAAAGGAGAAAAGAAAAAGGGAAAGCAGAAGAAGGAAACAAAGAAGAAAACAGAAGAAGAAGAAGAAAAGAAGAAGGAGGAGGAAAAAACGGAGAAACAAAAACGAAAAGAGCCCAAGGGAAAAAAAAAAAAAACGAAAAAAAAGAAAGTAAAAAAAAGAAGAAGGGCAAAGCCGACGGAACAACAGCGGAAAAAAGGGGAAAGAAGAGGGGGAGAAAAGAAGAAGGAAAGGGGAGGGAGGAGAGGGGGGACAAAAGAGGATTCTCCCCCCGCCCCTTTTTTTCCTTTGCCCCCCCCTTTCTTCTTGGGTTTTTTTTTGTTGGCTTTAGGGAGCGGGGCGGGGGGGGGGGTGGGGGTGGGGGGGGGGGGGGGGGGGGGGGGGAAGGCAGGAGGCTTACCGGGCCACCCTGAGTGATGGTGGACAGAAAGGGGAGGTGAGCTGGGGAGGGGTGTGGAGGTCCTCAGACGCAGGTCTGAGCAGCGGGGTGTGGGATTCTGAACTCGCGGAACTTCCGTGGAGAAAAAACGGCGGCTGGTCTGTTTTTTTTTTTATTTTAATTTTTTTTTTTTGCATCAAATCATTTGTTTGTTTTTTTCTTTCTTTCTTCAAACCAAAAATTTTGTTGATACATTTTTTTCTCTTTCCAACTGTGTGATGACAACACTAATTTTAGGCCCGTGCTATACAAATACCGACCCTGCTAAGAGACGGCGGGAATCCTTACCACCTGCTTTATGACAGAAGTCCCAATTTTGGGGGGTTCTGCATTGTGCCCGAAACAAAACCGGTAATAAAACATTATGAGGTAATCCCCCCCCCCCCCCCCCCCCCCCCCCAAACCAACCCATACCCCTTCCCCCCCATCCCCCCCTCTCCCCCCCCCTCCCTTATCCTCCTTTCCCTTTCTCCACTTTGTTTTGCGTATTTTTCATACACCCGGTTATTACTCTTTTTTTTTTTTTTTTTTTTTTTTTTTACTACGTATCACAAAAGGGGTTTCCTTTTTTTTGTGAAACTGTTTTAACTTTTGGCGGGTTTCACAGCAAAATCAATAGCATCAAAATGAAGATATAAACGACATTAAAATTTACTTGTTTTCAATGACGAACGCTGTAAAAATGAAAACAACAAGTTCAATATCCCGTACCATAGAAACAACAGCACAATAATTGCACTCCTGGCCAAGACACAAACGAAAAAAACCAAAAATAACAAGATGCAAAGCTATAAACGACCCCAGTTTATCTTGAATAGTGCGAATATTCCTAAAGAGGAAAAACCGTTTTGGGGGGGGGTTAAGCCGTTTTACCCACTATTCTGATAAAAAACGGCCCAACACTCACCCCCTAATGAACATGCCACACTTTTCGAAGACGACCCAATACTTCGAATATTCCCTAAAAAGAAAAACCGTCATGGGCCTTAGTAAAAGGCTATAAAAAGGGATAAACTAAAAAACGGGCATCATCCGTGCCCATAATGAACTACCTACAAATTTTCAGAGAGACGGCCCGTTTTTTGTCTGGAGCGAGTGAAAACATTTTTGGCCCCGGACGGACAACAGACAGACAGACGAATTTCTTCGTCCCCTTCTAAAGTACCCCAAAAACACGATATGTCCACCACACAATCCAACAACGGCAAAGGGAAAACATGAACAAAGCCAATCAAAGCCTTTTGGGACCAGAAGAGAGAAAGTGATTGGGGTTGTGTTGGGGGTGGGAGGGTTGCAGAACGCGGGAAGGGGGGGGGGTGGGGGGGTGGGGTGGGGGGGGGGGTCGGGGGGGGGGGGGGGGTCGGGGAGGGGGGGGGGGGTCAAGGGGGGAAAACCGAACTCACCTGCCGCGTCAGCGAAACTCTGGGGCTCATTGTCGAACATCTGGCTCATTCCAGAAGAGCCGTGCATTTTTCAGCCACTGCCAACACAGACAGACAGACAGACAGACACAACACACACACACACACACACACACACACACACACACACACACATTCACGCGCAAGCAAGTGTAAGAAGTAACAAGACAAAAGTTTCATTCTCCGTTCCATCTTTGTTTTAGAGCATGGAAGTAGTAGTCTAGAAACTGACTGCTTTCAAGAGACGGTTCCAACATTTGTGAACAACAAACACAAATCACCGTGAAGAAGAAGAAGAAGAAGAAGAAGAAGAAGAAGAAGAAGAAGAAAAGGAAACACATGAGCAAGAGTCGAGAGAAGTGTCACTTCTTTTACATGCCATGTTGTCATGATAATGATAATAATAATAGTAATAATAATTGTAATAATAACAATAATGATTATCTATGGCGCTTAATCTTACATCATAACCCCTAAGCGCTTATCAGTACAGAAAAGTTTGAAGAAAACATATATGAAACCAATCAAAGATGAAATGGCAATAAATACCAGACACCTACAAACAAGGGTTCATATTCACACACACAACAACAACAACAACACACACACACGCGCGCGCGCGCGGGCGCGCCCCCCCCCCCCCCCCCACACAAACACACACACACACACACAACACACACACACACACACACACACACACACACATACACACACACACACACACACACACACCACGAACACACAACAACGCACTCAAATATATATATATATATACATCCTCCCTTTTAACCCTACCTCCCCCGCCCCCCACCCCCACCCCCACCCCCCCACCATCACTTTCCCCGCTCCTCCTATCCTCTGCCCTCACTCCGCCTCATTTCTCTCACGCCTGAAAACACAAAACCCCCATCCTTCTTTCCCACAAAACAGACAGAGAGGGGGGGGGAAGGGGAGGAAAAGGGAGAGACAGACAGACAGACAGAGACAGAGAGACGCAACAATAAAGATAGAGGGACAAGACAGAGAAGAGAGGAGAGAGAGAGAAAGGAGAGAGAGAAGGAAGAGAGAGAGCGAGAGAGACGAGCGAGAGAGAGAGAAAAGAGAGAGAGAGAGAGAGAGAGAGAAGACGAGGAGACGGGCGAGCGAGAAAGCGAGAGGAGAAAGAGAGAGAGAGAGAGAGAGAGAGAGAGAAACAGAAGAAGAAAAGGAGAGAGAGAGAGAGAGAGCGAGAGAGCGAGGAAGCGAGAGAGACAGAGCGAAGAGAGCGGAGAGAGAAAGAGAGAGAGAGAGGGGGAGGGAAGGAGAGAGAGGAGAGAAGAGATGGAGAGAAGGAAGAGCGAGAAAGAACAAGAATGAACGAATGTATGTTATTAAAAGGCCTCACCCCTCGTGAAGGGGTAAACGTCTTATACCTCACATCTATCACGGGAGTAAGAAAGCTAAGGTATGACGGGCACATCTAAAAACTAAAGTAGTTTTTCTCTATAATCTAAAACTTACACAAAACACAAAACCAACACCAAAAACAAAAAACCCCAATAATTTGTTAACATCAGGTTTGTGTATGCCATGATAAATAAACAAGGGTGAGGAAGAAGAGACGAACAGAGACAGAAACAACAGACAGAGCAAAAGGGCAGAGACAGACAAGAGCGGGAAGGCGCCACACAAGACAGAGAAAAAAAGGAGAGAGAGAAAAAGAGAGGAGAGAGAGAGAGGAGGAGAGGAGAGAGAGAGAGAGCGGAAGAGAACGAGACGAGAGAGAGAGAGAGAGAAGAGAGAGAGGAAGAGAGAGAGAGGAGTAACAAAAAAAAGATGGAAGACGAAAAAGAAAGAACTAAAATGTTTGATCAGATGACTAAGGAACTGGGACACCAAACGCCATCATCACCTGAAAAAGTCCAGCTCGGGCCCCTCCCCCCCCCCCCACCCCACTCAACCCCCCCCCTCCCACCGACGTGCGCTATCGCAGCCCTTTCCCGGGGTTGGAACATTAGGGCCCCCCAGCTGGGGTTCGAACTCTTATTCTTCTCCGGGTCACCGGCCCCGCAGGAACCAACCCCCAGAGCCAGCCCACCACCTTTTCACCGTCCTCACACCACCACACAAACACACACACACACACACACACACAACACACACACCACAACACACAACACACACACACATACACACACACAAACCCCCCGCTCCATACACAACACACACACAACACACACACACCCAAAGCGCCACACACCACACACACCCCACACAAACACAAAACAAAACACACACCACCCGCGCTCCCACACACACACAACAACACAAACACACCCCACGCGCTCACACCACAACACACCGCACGCGCTCACACACACACACACCACACACCACACACACACACACACACACAACACACACAAACACACACACACACACAACACACACACACCGCACGCGCTCACACACACACACCACACACACAAACACCACACACACACACACCACACACACACACACACACACACACACACACACAAAACCCATCGCACGCGTCGCTCACACACACACAACACCACCACACACACACCCCCACACACACACACACACACACCATTTTTCGCAAAATGGCCCTCTGTCCGGTTTTTTAGCCCTTCACACACTTCTTTTTTGTAACATGTAGAAGGTTTAAAGGAAAAAGAAGGACTGATAAGTGACAACGCAGTCTGTCTCCTTTTACCCACCATCCCCCCCCCTCCTCTCCCCCCCCCCTCCTCTCCCCTCCCTCTCTCTCCCTCCCCCCCCCTGACCCCTCCCTCCCTCCCTGACTCGCTCCCTCTCTCCCCCTTCCCTGACCCCCCCTCCTCCCCCTCCCTCCTCTCTCTCCCCCGACTCCCCCTCTCCCCCCTCCCTCCCCCTCCTCTCCCTCCCCTCTCCCCCCCCCCCTCCCCTCCCTCCCTACCGTCCCTCCCCTCCCCCCCCTCCTCTCCCTCCTTCCCCCCCTCTCCCTCTCTCTCCCTCCTTCCCTATTCCCCCCCCTCCCTCCCCCCCTTTTCCCCCTCCCTTTAAAATTTTAAAATCCCGGGGTCCCCCCCCCCTCCCCCCCCTCCGCCCCCCTCCCTCTCCTCCCCCCCCTCCCTGCCCCCCTCCCCCCCCTCTCTCTCCTCCCTCCCGATTTCCCCCCCCTCCCCCCTGATTTCCCTCTCTCCCCCCCTGATCCCCCTCTCCCCCCCCCCCCCTCCCTTCCGCTCCCCCCCTCCCCATCCCCCCTCTCCCCTCCTTTCCCCCTCCCCCCGCTCCCTCCCTCCCACCCCCCCCCCCTCCCTTCTCCCCCCTGACTCCCTCCCTCCCCCCCTGCCCTCCCCCCCCCACCCTGACTCCCCTCCTCCCGCTCCCCCTCCCCTCCCTCTCCCCCCTCCCTCCCTGACCCCCCCCTCCCTTCCTCCCCCCTCCCTCCCCGACTCCTCCCTCCCTCCCTCCCCCGCCCCTCCCTCCCTCCCCCCCTCCCTCCCCCCCCCTACCCCCCCCCCCCCTGCTCCCCCCCCCCTCCTGATCCCTCCCTCCCTCCGACTCCCCCCCTCTCCCTCCCATCCCCCCTCCCCCCCCCTCCCATCCCCTCCCCTCCTCCCTCCCTCCCTCCCCCCTCCCCCCCCCCTCCCTACTCCCCCCCCCTCCCCCTCCCCCCCCCTCCCTTCCCCCCCTCCCTGACTCCCCCCCCCACCCCCCCCCTTTCCCCCCCCTCCCCCCGACCCCCTCCCTCCCCCCCTACTTCCCCCCGCTTCCCAAATCCCTTTTCCCCCCCCTCCCTACTTCCCTCCCTCCCGGGGCTTTTCCCCCCCCACCCTTAAACCCCCTTTGAACCCCCCCTTTTACTCCTCCCTTTTTTCCCCCCCCTCCCCTGACTCCCCCTTTCCCCTTCCCCCTCCCTCCCTTCCCTTCCCTCCCGATCCCCCCTTTCCCCCTCTCCCTTCCCTTTTCCCTCCCTCCCAAATCCCCCCCCTTCCTGACTTTTCCTTTTGCTCCCCCCTTTTATTTTTTCCCCCCCCCCCCCCCCCTTTTCCCTTTTCCCCCTCCCCCGATCCCTCTCCCACCCCTCCCTATCCCTCCCCTCCCCATTTAACCCTCCCTTTTTCGTCCCTCCCCCCCTTGCTTTTCCCCCCCCCTTTCCCCCCCCCCCGCTTTCCCCTCCCTCCCCTCCCTACTCCCCCCCCCGACCCCTCCTCCCCCCCCCCTTCCCTTTCCCTCCCTCCCTCCCTACCCCGCCCTTCCCTCCCTCCCCCTTCCCCCCTCCCCCCCCTCCCCCCCCTGGATTCCCTCCCTCCCCCCCCCGCCCCCCTCTCTCTCCCCCCCCCCCCCTCCCTACTCCCTCCCCCCGACTCCCTTCCCCCCTCCCGGTCCCCCTTCCCCCCCTCCCTCCCCCACCCCTCCCTCTCCCCTCCCGATCCCCTCTCCCCCCCTCCCCTCCCCCTTCCCCCCCCCCCCCCTCCCTCCCTGACCCCCCCCCCTCCCTCCCTCCCCCGGCCCCCCCCCTCCCTCCCTCCCCTCTCCCTCCCTCCCCCTCCCTCCCCCCCTCCCCCCCTGCTCCCTCCTCCCTCCCACTCCCTCCCCCCCCTCCCCCCCCCCCCTTCCCCCCCCCGACTCCCTCCCCTCCCTCCCCCCCGCTCCCCCTTCCCCTTTCCCCACCCCTCTCTCTCCCTCCCCCTCCCCCCTCCCTCCCCCCCCCTCTCCCCCCCCCCTGACCCCTCCCCCCTCCCCCCCTGACTCCCTCCCCCCTTCTCCCCTTCCCATCCCCCCCCCCCCCCTCCGCTCCCTCCCCTCCCCCCTCCCTTTCCCCCTTCCCCCCCGAATCCCTCCCTCCCCCCCCTCCCGCCCTTTCCCCCCCTCCCCCCTCTCCCCCTCCTTGACCCCTTTCCCCCCCTCTCCCCCCCTCCTCCTCCCTCCCTCCCCGACTTTCTCCCCCCCCCCTCCCTCCCTCCCCCCCCTCCTCCCCCCTCCCTCCCGACCCCCTCCCTCCCTCTCTTTTCCCCCTCCCTCCCCAAAATCCCCTTTTTCCCCCCCCCCCTCCCCCTCTCTCCCCCCCCTTCCCCCCTCCCTCCCCCTCCCTCCCCCCTCCCCCCCTCCTCCTCCCCCCCTCCCCCCCCTCCCTCCCTCCCCCCCCTCTTCCCCCTCCCCGATTGTTTTTTTTCCCCCCCCCCCCCCCCCCCCCCCCCATCCCCCCCCATGCCCCCCTTCCCCCCCCCCTCCCTGACTTCCCCCCCCCCCCCCCCCCCCTCCCCCTTTCCCCCCCCCCGATTTTCCCCCCCCCAAATTTTCCCCCCCCCTGAAATTTTTGGGGGCGGCCCCCCCCCGGGGTTTCCCCGCCCCCCCCCCCCCCCCCCCTTTTTCCAAGGGGGGGTTTTCGCAAATTTCCCCTCCCGAATTCCCTCCGGGGGGGGTTCCCCCTTTTCCCCCGGGGTTCCCCCAACCCGGGAAACCCCCCCCCCCAAAAAAAAGGGGGGGTTTTTTCCCCCGGGGTTTTTTCCCCCCTAAAAACCCCCCCCCTCCCTTCAACCCCCCCCCACCCCCCCCCCCGAAAAAAATTTTTCCCCCCCTGGGCCCGTCCTTTCTTCCCCGACCCCCCCCCCCCTTTTCATCCCCCTCCCTTCCATCCCCCCCTTTTTTTTCGAGACCCCCTCTTTCTGCTCCCTTCCCTCCCCCTTCTTCCCGCCTTTCCCTTTTTTTCCGAAACCTCCCTGTTTTCGCCCCCTCCCATACCCTCTCTTCTTCCCCCCGCCCTTTTTTTTCGGGCCCCGCCTCGATTCCCTTTCCCTCCCTGCCCCCCTCCTTTCTTCCCCCCGCAAAGGCCTGGTTTTTGACAAAAAGGCACCTTTCCTACGGTTTTATTTCCGACCACAAGTACCCGCCCTTTCCCCAAAAGTTGGACAAAGGTTTTTGACGAAGATCCAAAAGGGGTTTTCGACCCCAAGAGAGGTTTTTCCAAGGCTAAAAAAAAGGGGTTTTTTTCGGAGAGAAAAGGGTTTTGCCGGGCCCAAAAGGTTTCCCAGAAGCCAAAGAAGGGTTTTTTTCGGGGAAAAGAGGAGGGTTTTGGGGGGGACCCGAGAGGTTTTTCCAAACCCCTAAAAGAACAACGGGTTTTTTTCAAGCCCGCCTAGCAGGATGTTCATGTGACGATCCACATGTAGCCAGCGTCTCTTGCTTCAGACAGCGCTAAAGAGACAACTGGTTTTTTGATCGAGAGACCTGCCTAGTAA
>CM031614.1:16879369-16893885 GCA_018398815.1 Conus ventricosus
CGCCACATGGCAACATATATGTCACACAGTAAACAACTTCTATGTCATACGATAAAGAACTTCACCCCCAAAACATTGTTCAGTGGATGGACAAACTCCGAGCTTTCCACTATCCGACACTTAGCATTACAATAACAAGTCATAGTAATAGTAATGTCATCGACAGCCGACCGCAAAGGGCCAGATCAACGATGAGAAGTCAACACGACAATTGTGCAAAAAAAAAAGCTGATAGTGGAAATTGTTTTGTTTTTTTCCCCGCTTTTGTTTGTCTGGTTTTTTTTTTTTTTTTTTTTTGCAGATGAAGAGGACAGCGTGAAGCACCAAAAATGAAGAGGTGGATTTCGGCCTTAGAGAAGAAAAAAAGAAAAAAAAGGAAAAAAAAAAAAAAGAAAAAAAGGGGGAAAAATGTCACCGCCTTAGGTTCTTCATTGATCCGATAACTGATGCCACGAAAAAAGACAACCATGCCAATGACTCTCAACAACTGACCACCTTACATGGCGATGGTTTTTTTTTTTTTACTCCCACTGTTCTTATAGAACAGGAAGTACTTTACAATGGGAACGAATAAATGCTGTCTGTGTGTCTGTCTCTTTGTCTGTCTGTCTGTGTGTCCGTCTGTGGTCAAAATGTGTTCCACTTGCTCCAGACAAAACTTCTGGGTCGATCTTTCTGAAAATGTGTAGGTATGTTCATTATGGGTCATGGATGATGCCCGATGTTTTATTTCACCAAAATAGTCGTTACTAACGGCTATAAATGAAAATTTAAAAAAATCAAGTCCAATAAGGGAAATAACTACCGCACTGTCGAGTTTTTTCTTCCACTAACTGAAAATTGTCTTCCTTGTCCGTCACTGTACTGGGATACGTGTATATGCTTTGCATCTTGTTTTAACTTACAAACAGGTGTGGTTATTCAGGCCGACGTCTTTCGGGTCCCAAGGAAAGAACGCTGATTGGCACTGCATTGGGGTTGTACAGTTCAGATAATCTGGAATCGTACGAACAGAAGAAGGGAGAACGATTTGACATAGACTGGCTCAGAGCACACACGACCCCACCCCCCACCTCTCTCTCTCTCTCTCTCTGTGTGCTGCATCTTTGTTTTCTGTTTCTGTGTCACTCTTTCACTCGCTCTTTCCCCTTCCTTCTATTCCTATCCAAACACACACACACACACACACACACACACACACACACACACACACACACACACACACGGGAGCATCTGTGCATGCACACACACACACACACACACACACACACACACACACACACACACACACACACAATATATATATATATCTATATGGGCGCATCTGCACACCACACACACACACACACACACACACACACACACACACACACACACCTGGGCACATCTACACACACACACACCTGGGCACATCTGCACACACACACACACACACACACACACACACACACACACACACACACACACACACACACACACATGTGCATCAGCACTTGCAATCCCAAACACTCACTGCAATAAGAGATACCAAGGTCAATCCTATGCATTATCCCTTGACTCTCCAGAATAAGCCGACAATGAGGAGGGGAGCTCACGCAACGCTGCAACTTCTTCATAGACCTGTCAACATCCCATCACGGCATCACCGACCTTCAGTAGCCATTGGCCCACTTGAGAGACCTTGTTATAGTCACACAACCGCCGAACAAACCTTTTAGAGTTAGTTTACTGCTCTACAGACGTATAATAGTAATGCAGCTGCTTTAAAGGCCGATGGTAATTAAACAGCTGCTTCATAGACCTGTGATGGTCATTAAACTCATTCAAAGTCATCCAAATGCTTCACGTACCTTTTATAGTCGCTTTACTGCTTCGTAGACGTATAATAGTCATGTAGCTGCTTTAAAAGATCTACGATAATCAAGTAACTGCTTCGCAGACGGTTCAACAGTCATGTAGCTACCTTACAGATCTATAACAGTCATTTCAACTGCATCAAAGACTTAGCATACCTGTGTAATTGCTTAGAAGACCTGCAATAGTCATTTGACTTCGTGAATGATCTATGGTTGTCATGCGAAGGATCGATGATTGTCATGTGAAGGATCTATAGTTGTCATGTAAAGGATCTCTCGTCATGTGAAGGATCTATAGTTGTCATGTGAAGGATCTATAATTGTCATGTGAAGGATCCATAATTGTCATGTGAAGGATCTATCGTCATGTGAAGGATCTATAGTTGTCATGTGAAGGATCTATCATTGTCATGTGAAGGATCTATAGTTTATCATGTGAAGGATCTATCATTGTCATGTGAAGGATCTATAGTTGTCATGTGAAGGATCTATCATTGTCATGTGAAGGATCTATAATTGTCATGTGAAGGATCTATAATTGTCATGTGACAGCTTTATAGAACTACAACAATCATTCTACTCTTCCCAAAGCCCCGTAAGTCATGCAGATGCTGCATAAACCCATAACAGTCATATATACAATAGACAATTTCTATAGCGCCCATCCTAACAACGTAGGCTTTACAAGTTTTAACAATTCAACATCTAAAAATGTATGCAGGACACGCGCGCACGCACGCACGCACGCCACACACACACACACACACACACACACACACACACACACACACAACACCACACAGTCATCTAACTCCTAACTACTACAAAAGTTATCGTACTTCTTCAAAGATATACAGCCGTCATGTAACTTCTTCAAACACCTGTCATGGTCATATTACTGCTTTGAAGACCTACAATCGTCATGAACACCTTCAAACACCTATGATATATTACTGCTTCAAAAACCTATAATGGGCGCATATGTCACTCAAATACGTACAATAGTCTCATCACGGCTTCGAAGACCTCTAGTAGTCATGTAACTCCTTCAAACACATAATTATGATAGCCGCGTAACTCTGTTACTGTTAGGGTGAGATTAACGTCCTACGGCCTGAGGCCCTTAAGGACAAGGTTACTGCAGACATAGGACTGCATCATTGTGGCAACTGCTGCCGCCTGGCAGTAGTGGGTAGGTTTCAATGGGGGTCGTCGCATTTCTCTCTCTGAGCTCGTGTTCCTCTTGAACGTTGGTTCAATTCTGGTCGTGTTCTTCTTGAATTTTGGTTCAAGTTTGGTCGTATTGCTCTTGAACGTTGGTTCAATTCAGGTTGTTGGTCGACCGACGATGGGTGTCGGTGTGTGTTGCCTGCTGTCCCCCAAACATCAGGCTGTCTTCAGGACCACCGGGCGGCCTTCTTCATGCTCGGGTGGCGATGGTCCTGTGCCGCGTGAGGTTGCCTCAAGGAGGGAGCAGGACGAAAGTCGCTGGAGCGCTGCATGAGTCCCTAAAACTTGGCGGGCACTCGCTGACTGCGGCCGTGAGGGCAATTTTTCAGCCCAACCCCATAAGGAGTGCCCCCATGTCTGCCTCCCCACAAAACAGCACGGTATTCCAGGCCACGGTAGTCACAGTCAGGCAGCGCTCCTTCGCCGATCGCCCCACACCTCCAGGAGCCGTCCCCCAGCGACACAGGCTAGACCCGCCGTCACCCACATGGCTGGAAGGTTGTCTGTGCCGCCCGACACTGACCTCTCACATCAGTGTCCCTCAAAGGACAGTTGCCAGCTCTCCTCTGGCGTCCACTGCTATGCCACACTCGCAGCGAACTGGCGTGTAATCTCGAAGAGCTGTCCTTTAAATCCTTGAAGGACCTACCACAGCCCCACAACTGCTTCATGTACCTTGCATCAACGTGTAACACCTTCGCTTTCGTTGTGCTGAGTGTTGTTTATCTTGTCTGAGGAAGACCTAAGGGTCGAAAAGCGTCGTGTTTTGTCTTGTGATTCGTTTGTCCATGTAGTTTAACGGAGTTATTTTAACTTTATTATTTTTTTTTTTTACAGATTTGTTTAGATATTCAGGCAGTCGCCTCAATTTAAAACTAAGAGTACACCACATGTGTCAAATTCAACTGTTTTCTCCTTCTATTACATTAGTAACAGAACTAACCACATCAAAAAAAAACATTGCATGTTACAACAGGAAATGAATAATGATAACTTTATTTTGTATAACCGACATTTACCAGTAAATTTAACACGTGCATGTGGTATCTACAAATGAAACGTTGAACACATCTTGTACACTGTCCAGATGATCATCAGATCAGGTTCTCTCCCTTGCTCCAAACTTGATCAGGAAACATACGTCCAGTAAACTGTCCATTATACACTTTGCCGGGAATAAAATGAATGATTTTTGGAAACTGCACGCTAGGTTATTGCTCAGAGCAAACACCTGTAAAGACCGAAAAGAAACTCTGATCATCTGAATCAAAGCAAAGAAACTTGAAAGAAACGATTGAGACTACTATTCAAGACTGCTTCACATAAAATGTTCTAGTTAGCTTTATTTGAAACTAAGCTCTCTCTCTCTCTCTCTCTCTCTCTCTCTCTCTCTCTCTCTCTCTCTCTCTCTCTCTCTCTCTCTCTTGTGAGTGTGAGGAGAATATAGCGTGGGTGCCAGCAAGGGTTTATAGCCTTGTCCCCAGTTCTTATTCACGTTATTCTCTCTTTTAGTACAATGACCGGCGAGATGTTGTTTGTTGATGTTCTTGTTTTCCATAGCTCTGTCGAACTGTATCTCTATTAAACAACAACAAAGAAAATGTTTTCGTGTATGTACTTGCTCTACCTGTAGTCAAAGTATACCGTGTAAGCTCTGTGTATAACCTTTGCAAATGTCATTTTTTTGGTTGTTGTTTATATCAAAGACCTATAGTAGTCGCGTCAGCACTTCATACACCTATGGTAGTCGTGCAACCGATTTGTCCAAAATAGTCATGTAACTGCTTCAAACACCTTTAACGACCTGTAATAATTATGTAACTGTTTTGAAGACTTATAACATTCACATTACTGCTTCAAAGACCTGTGACTGCCACATAACTGCTTCAAAGACCTGTGACTGCCACATAACTGCTTCAAAAGTCTGTAATAGACATGTAACGGCTTTAAAGACTGATATTAAGAATAATCATGCAGCTGCATCAACTACCTATTATAATCTTGCCATATGTCAGAAACGAACAAAATGATGGATACCTGAATGAATATATAAATTAAAAACAAAACAGAGACACACAGCATCAACGAATAAGCATCAGTTAATGAATAAACAAACAAACAACTGATCAATAAAGGAATGGATACAGGGGTGAATGAATGAAGAAGAAGGCTGAATAAGCCAATAGATAAACAAACAAACATGATCAATAAAGAAATGGACACAGGGATGAATAAAAAGGACGAAAAAATGAAGAATGCTGAATAGATCAACTGATAAACAAGCAAACAACTTATCACTAAATGAACAGACACATGGATGAATAAATTAAGAATGCTGAATAAATCAATAAATAAACAATCAACTGATCAATGAAGGGATGGACACTGGGTGAATAAATCAATAAATACACAAACAACTGATCAATGAAGGGATGGACACTGGGTGAATAAATCAAGAACGCTGAACAAACCAATAAATAAGCAACTTACCAAACAAAAGGAATGGACACATCGGTAAATAAATGAAGATGCTGAATAAATTAATAGATAAACAAACAACTAATCAATAAAGGAATGGACACGTGGGCGAATAAATGAAGAATGCTGACGTCATAATTCCTGAGACCTTACGGGCAAGTCTCTGGATGGTTGAAGTGGGCGTCGGCGTCATCAGCTCAGGATGTTCCTGGCTGCAGTTGGCCACCTCGCTCAAACACAGCATCCCTACACACAACAGACAAATGCTGACACCATCCATTGGCCAGTCAGTCCATCAATCGACCGATCCATTGGTCACATTCACAGTCGCCAACCGGAGGTATACTAGGAGCTCCCCCCCCCCCAAAAGGTCACTTCACAGATATAGACTCGCTTCCTTCCCCTTCCTCTCCCGCATTCCCTCCCCTCCTCCCCACCTTTGTTCTGAAATACGTGAACCTTTGCAAACAAACTGATAAATTCTGTGCCAGATGCAGATCGAAGAGTTCTGAGGTCGCAAAAAACAACAACAAAAACCCCCAAAACTAAACCGAATGATTTACGAGCGTTTAAATGCATCGACGCAGAACTGAAATTCTTTGTTTGTTATGAAGGTCGAACTGCAACGTCACAGAACAGGAATACCCAGGTTAGTTCTCTGTGATAAAAAGCGACGACGTAGAGAGACATTCCAAGTCAGTTACCTAGTTGGAAGTCAATAAGGTAGAACAGAAATTCTCACTTGGTTCTCTGCGTTGGAGGCAGGAAAGATAAACCACGCCAGAGTTTGCTCGGATCATTTCTGCCGAGGCTTGCTAAGAAGCCATGCCAAGCAAGGCTTGTTACGATTCATGCTGCCAGACCCCAAATCTGTAAGAGCTGCCAAAGAACACATGACGTTGTGTGTTGGAACATCAAAGTAGTTGGAATCGTTTAATGACACGACAAAGCTGCCAGAGACGGCGTAAAAAAGAAAATCCCCAACATCTGTCTACTCCAGACACTGGCAGGTAGAAAAAAAAATCTCCAACATCTGTCTACTCCAGACTTTGGCAGGTCGAAAAGAAAATCCCCAACATCTGTCTACTCCAGACTTTGGCAGACAGAAAAGAAAATCCCCAACATCTGTCTACTCCAGACACTGGCAGATAGAAAAGGAAGTCTCCAATGCTCATCTCCGTCAGAGACCGTCGATGTAAAAAATTCTTTAAAGCAAAAAAAAGGAGGGTGTCGTGATAGAAAAAAATCACAAATATTTATGTATATGTCAGAGACTGTCGAGTCAAAAACAATTGAAGGAATTCCTAAGTATTCATCTATGTCAGAGATCATCGAGGAAGACAGGGAATTTCAAAATGTATCTAAGTCAGAGGTCCTGAAGACAAAAGAATTTGCCAACTATCTGCCTACGTCCAAATCGTTGACTTGCAAAAGGAATTCATGTACATGTATCCACGTCAAAGGTTGTCAACGTAGGCAAGGAATTCCTGTATAGGTATCCACGTCAGGTTGTCGACGTAGGCAAGTATTTCTTGTATATGTATCCTTGTCAAAGGTTGTCGACGTAGGCAAGGAATTCCTGTATATGTATCCACGTCAAAGGTTGTCGACGTAGGCAAGGAATTTCTGTATATGTATCCACATCAAAGGTTGTCGACGTAGGCAAGGCATTCCTAAATAGCTGTGTACGTATGAGATTGAAGAAGTAGCAAAGAAATTTCTAAAGATCTATTTATATCGGAGATCGTCATATAAGAAAAATAAATTCTCAAATATCCATCAACCCAGAAGTCGTTGAGATAGAAAAGGGATTCCCAAATGTTTTTCTATGTAGGAAATTGTTACGGCAGGAGATTGCCGAGATAGAAATGGAAAGCAAAATATTTCTCTACATCTAATGTTGTCGAGGTAGGGAAGGAATTCCCAAATATCTATCCATAATAGACGTCGTGGAGGTAAATGAAGAATTCATCAATATTTATCTTCGCAGGAGATTAGTTGGATGCAAAGAAAATCCCCAAATTCATCTTCACCAGCGGTCATGAAAGAAGAGAAGAACTCCTATAACCAAGGTTGTCGACGGAGAAAACCAATCCTAAATTATCTTTATTTGAGGTCGATGAGGAAGAATAGAAATTTCTAAATACGTTACTACGTCGGCGATCAACAAAGCAGAAAGAAAAGAAATCTCAAATATCCATCTGCATCAGAGGTCATTGATGAAGAACAGGGATTCCCCAAATATCTTTCGGCATAGGAGATTGTTAAGGCCGAAAAGGCAATTCCCATTTACCTTTCTACGTCAACATTTTCCACATAGAAAGGGAATCCTACGCTATGAAATGACGCATCGAATTTGGTCTTCGTGGAAAAATGATTCTTAAATATTTATCTACGTAGGACGCTGAAGTGGTAGAAAAGGAATTCTCAAATATCTACCTAAGTCGATTGCTACTGAGGGAGAAAAGGACCCCCTACCTGACTACGTCAGAGGTCGCAACTGTAGAAAAAGAATGTCTAAATATCTGTCTACGTCTCTCTTGACAGCGCAGTTCACTGAGGTAGAAAAAAAAATCTGAAATCGAACTACGTCGTAGGTTGTTGAAGATGAAAAGAAATTCCTAGATCTATCTATGTCTGAAGTCACAAAGATTGAAAAGAAATTCCCAGATCCTGCTACCTCGGAGGTCTTTGAGGCAGAGAGAAGGTAATCCGAATCCATCTACGTCAGAGGTTGAAAAGAAATTGTCAAATCAATTTCACAGGTCGTAAAGATTGAAAAGGATTTCCTAACCATTGACCGACGTCCAAGGTTGTTGGCACAGGAAATCAGTTCAGAACTCTCGATATCAGGGGTATTCGAGTTTGAAAAGACATGTCCAAATACGTATCTATACTGGATTTAAGTAAAGCATAGGAAAGGAACTCTAAAATATCCATCTATATCAGAGGTTGTCGAGGTAGTAAAGGGACTCCCCATACATCTGCTTCGTGCTGTCCGGCACGGTCATAATGATCACGTCCACAAATACTGGCCCCAGTCCGCTGAAATGGGACAGTTGTCTCCAAGGCAATGCCGGCGCATTAACAAAGCTTAAGGATGCTAATAACCAACAATCTAACAATTGATAGCTGCTACACACACACACACACACACACACACACACACACACACACACGCGCGCGGGCACGCACATATACAAGCAGATATATATATTATCTTACCACCAAGCTTGTACATAGTAAATAAGAACTGCAACTCTTGCTCCCATGATAAGGCAATCACGTGTCCAAAACTCAAAAGGAATGCTGTTTACGGGGGCCACTTCTCTTAACAGACCAAAGCATAATATGGATCAAACCTGGAGACGTCCCCTGAAAAAAAGATGTCCCATGCTTAGCCGTGTACTCCACGCCCGAAACAAGCACACAGCAGCAACAACTGAAGAAATGAAGCAATGTCACTTTTCATTCATTCAAGGCTGGCATAGTCTTTTAATCTTGAACGTTGTCAAACAGAACACGTAGTAGAGCAGAAACAAACACAGGGAACCTCGGTCCGATCGACACGGGAAGAAATCTTTCAGGAGGTAGGGAACAGTTGACAGAAAAGAACGGAACAAGAAGGATAACTCTTGCTCCCATGATGATGCAATTACACGCCCATAACTCCAAACCAATGCTGCTTTCGGCACCGGTCGGAACTGGCCTAGCACAAATGCGGGCACGGACCGCACAGAACTGACGAAGAGACAGACCCCCCCCCCCCCCCCCAAAGAAAAAGAAGAAAAAAAAAGGGAGATCCTAAACTTGCCCATCTTCCCCGCGCCCCACTCATTCACACAGTGTGTAACTTTTATGGGCTCGTACGATTGCCTCACCGTCAGAACAAGAGTTACCTTTTTCACCGTCAGAACAAGAGTTACCTTTCTTCTTTGTTTACTTGTTTGTTTGTTTCTTTTCTGTTGAGTGTTCGATGAATCATTCAAAATTTCGTCAAATACTTATCAACCATAGCAGAAGCCAGTCGGCTCCACAGATAGACTGACAGACAGACAGACACCAAGATAAAGCGCAGAGATACCCAGCAAAATAACAAAGAAGTCCATTCCGCGAGAGAGAGAGAGAGAGAGAGAGAGAGAGAGAGAGAGAGAGAGAGAGAGAGAGAGAGACTGAGAGAGAGAGAGAGAGAAGAAGGGGACAGAGAGAGAGAGAGAGAGAGAGAGAGAGAGAGAGAGAGAGAGAGAGAGAGAGAGAGATATTTTGACCTGATCTGAACCAACCACCCAAACATACATCCAAACAAAACAAAGCAAAAGCTGGAAGGGTACACCCTCCCCCATGGAAGACTGCAGACCTCCACCAAGGTCTTACGGTTCTCTGACCTACCATCAGACCCTACCCGATTCCGTCACATCTCTCTGGACATTTCTCCGGAGCCATAACACTTGGCATGAACAGCTGTCTGTACCCAGCTGATCTGGCATTGCCACCTGCCGTGATTGGCATGAAAAGCTGTCTGTACCCAGCTGATCTGGCATTGCCACCTGCCGTGATTGGCATGAAAAGCTGTCTGTACCCAGCTGATCTGGCATTGCCACCTGCCGTGATTGGCATGAAAAGCTGTCTGTACCCAGCAGGACAATACAGGCGAACAGAGTACAGGACAAATCACATTGTATTTTGGCCTCCTGGGTCTTCTTCGGGCTAAAACGCACAACATTTAGGAGCATGAACACGAAGAGTGTGCAAACCACCTGTCTTCTCATATTGGGCGCAAAAAGGGTGCATCAAAAGGAGTGATACGATAATCTGTCAGTATTGTCTGGCGGAACTAACACCCGTTCTTTTTAACAGTTGCTTCGTTTTCCGCCCTCAGTCACCTCGCTTTGACACTCCCTTTTCACCTGAAGAATGCGCTCTTCCGGGTCCCCTTGGTGCGTGGCCACACCAACGGGTAATGATAGCTGTGACAGCCACGTGATGAGAAGGAGGATGTCAGTGACTGTGGCGAGGGCCCCACCACGAACAATAACCGCTCTGGTAGTGTTTACGTTGAGCGCCAATCAGCACTGGACACAAGTATTGTCGCTTGATGGCAGCGCCATCTGTTGGGACTTGCATGATGTGAGACATAAACCTTTTACAGCAGATTCCATGAAAACCTTGTTCAGAGATGTTTCACCTGATGTGATCTTTGAATGTCTGAAAGAGATTAAATTTTTATGGGATCTGATCTGAGATTTTACAGCAGAAAGTTTTTTTTAAACAAACATTTCTGGTGTGTTTTTAGAAGGTGTGTTTTAAAGGGTTGTGCGAATGAATGACTTGTGAGTTAACTTCAACGTGGTGACAGCCCTGATATGGCCCTATGCGGTCGGCTGGGCTATAAGCAACATGACCTATCGCTAGTGATGTAACTGTCTTTACAGTATCTGATGTCATCCTGTTCGTCGTGCCACCACACCGCAGCTCACGAAGCGTGTAGCGTGGGCTCACCCTAAGGCTTCGCTCACACGACCGACAGCGCTATGAGCGGCGTGCTGTGTCGCAGAAGGCGATCATGGACTTGCACGTGGAAGGTGGTCACAGCAAAAAGCGGTGACAGTTGGCCTTGGCAGCCGTGCAGTGAGAAGAAGAAAGACAAAGACAAAGGCACACCCCGAACGTGCGAGTGAAGACCCAGAGACGTGGCCGTGTCCTCAACTGCCGAACCAACAAGATGGGATCAATCGGGCACCACCTTGGAAGCTTGTCGCTGTGTGGACACAGGGTGCCAGCACGCCATGAAGGCTGTGAAGGGACATCACTGCTCCCAGGCAGATGTAGTGTCACTGTAACGGCCACAGGACGCGACGTGACAACCTCCGCGGGACCATCTCCATGTGTGTACCAACCAGCCCATATTTAATAATAATATAATAATAACAATAATGAATATTTATATAGCGCCAATTCTCGGCTACAGACCAAGCTCTAAGCGCTTTACAAACCACACTCGTTTACTCAACGGGCTGCCTACCTGGGTAGTGCCGACTGAAGAGCTGCCAGCTGGCGCTTCATTCAGTCGTTTCCCGCGTCATCCAGTCAGTATCGTTCAATATCGAACACTCATTTCCCTTACTTCCTTCATTCTTTCCATTTCTCACGTAGGGTGCATGCTATGTGCAACGTGTCATCCATACCAACGGCCAAACTGGCCTACTCTTCCGAAAGTTGGTGATGGGATTTTACGTGTGTGCAAGATGTTTTGCATGCGTTCACACACGGAACCTCGGTTTATAGTCTCATTCGAAGGACTGTATGGGAAAAGGAGTCAGAACTAATATTAACTCCGAGGGGGAAAATCCCCCTGTACCGAAACGGCCCGGTGGAGATTCGAACCCGCGACCCCAGGATCATGAGTCCGGCGCTCTACCAACAGTGCCCCAAGGGCGAGAAAAAACGCCACCGTCAAGCAACTGCCGTGTGCCTCCCGCAGCGTCTTCTTCGTGCAGCGAGGAGGACAGTATCAGCTAGCATACTCTAAGAGGAGGCCACAGGACGAGGGGAAATATACGCGGGGAAATATATTTAACGGTGGGAGACGGTTCAAAAAGCAAAACATTCCCGTCGCGGTTATCTCCCTTGGTATGGCCGTCTCCACCTGCAGTCACTGTTGTCGTGCGTTTCATCGCCATCGCGCGGCTACAAAGAAGCTACAACAAAGCTCAAAGCGCAACTCGTAATGCACACAGTCTGGCCTCTCAGCTCTTACCATTCTGAAAGTCTGTAATGCACACAGTCTGGCCTCTCAGCTCTTACCATTCTGAAAGTCTGTAATGCACACAGTCTGGCCTCTCAGCTCTTACCATTCTGAAAGTCAATATGAAAATGAGGCTGGGAACACTAAACAGCAAATAGCAAACAAGATGAACAACTCTTGCCTCCATGATGATGTGAATAGATACACGCCCCGTAACTCCAAAAAGGAACGCTGCTTACGACACCGAATCGCCTAGCAGATATAACAGCACAGAGCACACAGGACAAACAAGGAAACATACCCCCCCCCCCCCCCCCCGCTCCCCTACCCCCCAACTGGAGAACTGAAATTCTTCACTGGATGGTTCATGATTTTGCCCCCTAGCCAATCTTACTGGACGAGCACGCCTTCTGCCACTGCAGGTGCTGCACGGAGACTGGGTCCACGGGAACGTCCGGGTCCAGCAGGTCGGTGAGGTTGTGGTGGGGGAAATCGCTCAAGCAGCGGTCTTCCAGGCGTTTCAGACAGTCTATGGACACTTTCCACTCGCTGCCAACCAGTAGTAGGTCAATCAGTAGTAGGTCAATCAGTAGTAGGTCAATCAGTAGTAGGTCAGTCAGAAGTGGGTCAATCAGTAGTAAGTCAACCAGCAGTAGGTCAACCAGTGGTAGGTCAATCAGTAGTAGGTCAGTCAGTAGTAGGTCGGTCAGTAGTAGGTCAACCAGTAGTAGGTCAATCAGCAGTAGGCCAACCAGTGGTAGGTCAGTCAGTAGTAGGTCAACCAGTGGCAGGTCAGTTAGTATTAGGTCAACCAGTGGTAGGTCAATCAGTAGTAGGTCAACCAGTGGTAGGTCAGTCATTAGTAGGTCAACCAGTGGTAGGTCAATCAATAGTAGGTCATCCAGTGGTAGGTCAATCAGCAGTGGGTCAACCAGTGGTAGGTCAGTCAGCAGTAGGTCAACCAGTGGTAGATCAATCAGCAGCAGGTCAACCAGTAGTAGGTGAACCAGTAGTAGGTCAACCAGTAGTAGGTCAACCAGTAGTAGGTCAATCAGTAGTAGGTCAACCAGTAGTAGGTCAATCAGTAGTAGGTCAACCAGTGGTAGATCAACCAGTAGTAGGTCAACCAGTAGGTCAACCAGTAGTAGGTCAATCAGTAGTAGGTCAATCAGTAGTAGGTCAATCAGTGGTAGGTCAACCAGTGGTAGGTCAACTAGTAGTAGGTCAATCAGTAGTAGGTCAACCAGTGGTAGGTCAATCAGCAGTAGGTCAACCAGTAGCAGGTCAATCAGCGGTAGGTCAACCAGTGGTAGGTCAGTCAGTAATAGTAGGTCAACCAGTAGTAGGTCAACCAGTAGTAGGTCAACCAGTAGTTTGTCAATCAGTAGTGGTTGGTCAATCAGTAGCAAGTCAACCAGTGGTAGGTCAATCAGCAGTAGGTCAATCAGTAGTAGGTCAACCAGTGGTAGGTCAATCAGGTCAACCAGTGGTAGGTCAATCAGCAGTAGGTCAGTCAGTAGTAGGTCAACCAGTAGTAGGTCAACCAGTGGTAGGTCAATCAGTAGTAGGTCAGTCAGTAGTAGGTCAGTCAGTAATAGGTCAACCAGTGGTAGGTCAGTCAGTAGTAGGTCAGTCAGTAATAGGTCAACCAGTGGTAGGTCAATCAGTAGTAGGTCAGTCAGTAGTAGGTCAGTCAGTAATAGGTCAACTAGTGGTACGTCAGTCAGTAGTAGGTCAACCAGCGGTAGGTCAGTAGCTCGGTTAGTCAATGAACTAATCAGTGGACCATCAAACAAACAAAAACAAAGTAAAGCACTGGGGTTAAAAATATAGCATTCTTCAGTCAACCAGTCCACCCACCAAGCAACGACCAAATCAGTCAGTCATCTTACAAGCTGGGTAGTCGACCCAAAAAGATCAGCTGGTGAACAAGCAAATGAGTGACAACACAGGAAGACAGATCACATGAAAATAGATATGTCAAAATCAACCGCGCTTTCTCCCCCCCCCCCCCCGCACCCCCCACCACCACCCCCTTTCCCGCCATCTCCACCGTTTCTTTTCACTTCCAGTTAAAGGATGGGTCTCTCTTGATGATTGACTCCAAATCTCTTCGGCAGAAGGTAAGTCCGAGTATCATATTCTGCAAAGACAACATGCAAATCCACATTGCAAAATGGGTCCCATTGCTGCACAGATATGAAGAG
>CM031614.1:16895483-16917983 GCA_018398815.1 Conus ventricosus
CAGCAGGAACTCTTTTTCAGCTAAACCCCTCTTTATTGCTGTTAGGGTTTAGTCTCTAAAGTGTATCAGGAAAACACCGTTTCTAGTCACCATAGCCTCACCGAGGTTCGGGGTAGGGCGACCTAGAATCGGTTGTTTTCCTGGTCTCTGACAAGTTAGACTTCAATACCAAAAAATATACGATTTATTACATAACAAACATTTGGTGTGGGTTTAAACGTGTTTAATACTTAATTACTAAACTTTTCAGATTTTAATCTTTGTTTAATCCTATGTTTTTCTGATTCATTTTCAATATATCATTTTCGCGAAAACATTCATTCATATGAGTATCTGTCTTTCATGTGAAATAGATAATACTGTATTTAATGTTCTCTAAAGTCTTTTAAACCGATGTTACTATTTTTTCCATTAAAATCACACACTTAATTCCCAGATGTCTTCCACTGAAAGCCACAAGGGGGTGGTGGCACCAGTTTTGACAATGTGTTTCTCTTTTTATCTATGTCTCTTTCTGCCGAACGTATCTATATATAAATAGTGTCTGCGTTCCTTAATCAGTTTATAAAACTGTTTATAAAACACTCACTCAGTTGATGCTAGGATCATCCTATATTTATTTCAATATCTGTCCCATATAACCTTCTATCATGGATATGCTTTGTTCCATTTAAGTTGTTGGACTGAAAATCACAAATATGATTGAAAATTATAACGATAAAACTGTTTTGTTACAGGTTGGGATAATTATTGTTTTTCCACAACCGTTTGTCCACAAATTAATGAACTATGAGGGGTTTTTAGTCTAAAGTTTAACTGCGCCATAGTTTTATCACAGAAATTGTAATCTAATCTGTTATTTTTTTTTTTATTCAGACTTCCGTCAAAACTTGTTCAGTATTAATAAACCTATGAGGCCTAAATGTGTAAGATTAATCCCTATTCTGTTCTGTATGATTGTTTCTATTTTAGTCAACATTGATTTTGTTGCTTGGGTTTATGATCTTATTCCTCACCATTGTGGAAGAACGACGATGGTAACTTTTAATGGCGTTTAAACGTCTTAGTTTTTGCAGCTAATATTAATTCCTTTTATAAGGACGGTCACTAACGCCCACATCCCATCCTCTCTCCAATCTTTAAAAGACAGGAAATTTCAATATCATTGTGAACGTGTCTCCTAATTTTCTGCTTGGAAAGATCTGTAATTTTGTAGAAGCTTTCTTTAAAAACCGTTTCTCTTCTGTGGAGGAGGTTACTGTTTTTTCCCATACGGCGTTATGTTCAATCTCTTTCGACTATTGATCCGTCCAGCATAAAAGATTACATGTAAGGGCCAGAGTTGAATGCTGTTTCTGAAACTTTTTTGAGGCTAAATATGTAAATGGGTTTATGATTCAAATTTTTATTTCCATTCTAAGATATGGTTTAAGTGCCATTTGCTGTCCGGTTTTTACGTACTATTTTTATTTTCATATTGGCAGCTTTTTTGGCTTATTCATGGCGTAGTTGTTCTAGTTTAGGAAACTTTTTTGTTGTCCTTTTAAAAAAAATAATATAAACCTCTTTGGTTTTATAATCTCCATCTGTAGTGTACTCAAAACCATACAAAAGCGCCTATCTCGCCATTCTGTTCTAAGTCTGCACGTCTGCAAGGTCTTGTTATTCTAAGGTTATACACCTGTCTGGGGCTAATGTAACTCCGGTTTTCTGGCCCGCGCGACTTTTATTTTTTAGTACAACTTATTATTTTATTTCCCAAAAACAATGTGCAGGTTATCACTTTTCACTAACTTTTCTGTTTTGTCGCATTTGTATAGTAATGATCCAAACCTCCACAAACTATTCTTTAAACTGTAAAAATTAGCTGGGGTAATTGTATAATTTCAAATGCTATATGCGGCTTTTCTGATGGATGAGCTCTTTTAACGTTGTAGGGCTTCCTCATAAATGTTGTCATCAGTGCTTAGCTCATCTAAATGAACATTTGAGTATTGAATGTAGGCAAGAGCGTGCGGTTTTCTCCATCAAAGTTGTTTTGTTTTGTTTAACACGAAAACTATGTAAGTCTCGATTGTTTGGTGTTAAAACCTTTACATTTTAGCTAAGCTATTTATCAAAATAGTAACCTTACTTTTTCTTTTTCAGGCTTGAATGTTACATTGTTTTTGATTCGCATATTGTTAAGTTTGAGAGCATTGTCAAAGTTATCATTGCTTCTTTTTGCGTGCAAAACCCGTAATAACCATAGGTATGGTTATCTGGTAACTAATTGGTCCTTATTATTTACTTTTTTATTCTTTTTATTCTCCTTGGATTCTGTAATATTAAACATTACGACTTTGTAGTATATTTCTTGGAGCGCGGACCGCTGGTGGTTCCGCAACGTTTTTTTCTTAACTGCATGCTCTAAAAACGTTGGACGGTCTTGAGTGTTATTGTTACAAACATTTTTTGAAAACGAATAAAAATGAGCGCGTTTCAAATATACTAAAGTTGCATAATTTTTCTGTTGGGCAGCACAAATCTGAAAATATTAATAAACCGACACCTCGACCATTTCTGTTGACTCAGTCACACTTTCAAGTAAAAGGTTAGTACTCCATTATATCAGATTTCTTAACCCTCCTATTAAAAACAGACTACATCGCGAAAGTTGTGTTTAGTATCCGATGCAGTTTTCAGATCCAGTTAAACTTTGCTGTGTTTTGTGCTCAACTGGGTGTGGAGTATCGTATGTGTTCATCTATATATCCTGCACATGATCCTTTGGTATGAGGTCAGTGTTTAGATTTCATTCTATTACACTTCAGGGTATTTTGAGTGAACTGCTAGATCATTGCCAAATGACAAAACCGTTTAATCCATTCTGCATCAGGGAATTGACTTGATGCTTTTGAAAGGATCTGTAACGAATTTAATATTAATGTTACTAAGACTGTCTTTAGAACAATAAGTGGATCTTAAGTCATGGCTTAGGCTCCCCTTATTATTGGCGGCGTTGAACGAAAGTATAACTATGACTGGAAATCCTCATTAAACTTCTTTCTCTTCAGGCACAGGCGTTCACCTCGGGTCCTAGAGCAAGAAGCATAAACGCGTGACAATACATTTTATTTAGAATTCTAAGGGCCCTAACTAAAGCAGGAATAGAAATCGAATAATAGATATGGTGTACTTTCGTTTGGTGTTTGCTAGGTCGCAAGCACAAACAAGATCGAGCTTTAACAGATCCTTCTATGGTTTTGACGCACTAAAAACAGTACTTGGCATTAATTTAGAGGACGCAATTATTTTAAAGTTGATTTGCCTTCAAGTTTTAAAAGGTACCAAAATGTTTTACAATACGCAAGAATCAAAAGTAGACTTTTGCTGTTGGCATGGTATTTACATGTTGCCTTCTGACCTCAGGTCCCGATTGGTACACTATAATAAACTACTATTATGATATTCCTTGTGGCTGGCAAATGAACAGAAGGTCAGGAATAAACGAAATAAATTCTGAGCCTGTTAATATTGCATGCAGTAAACAAACAACGATGACCCCCAAGATATAAGTCATCAATTCCCAAGCCAAAGCTAAAGACCGTTTAGACCACGGAAGTTCACGGAAGTCCACGAAGTCAAAAAAAATATAATTGTCCATGTATTATGAAAAGACAGCGCTCTTGTTCTTGGATTATCTGGCTAGGATTACTTGGTCTTTATCTATACTAAAAATTACCAGACTTTTTAAGAGGATCTTATGCCCAGAAGTGACTCTGGCATAATGCAACTACTAGTGCTCGCGTTGACAAAAGCCTGCTAACAATACCCCTAATATGCCAGGTAAAGCGTCCATGGACTTTAATGGCTTATTTTTTTTAATTAACTGCTAGATGATCATGCTGTTTTTTTACCTTGATTTATAAGGAGGAGGCGATTGGCGTGGAGGCACTGTGCGTTGTCAGCGCGCCTGTTATAGACATTTCAGTGTACTTATTGCAAATCCTTAGGCCGTTTATTAACGTGCTAATGTGACTCCTTGCTCTCTAAACAGTGTTCGGATTCGTTCTGCTAGCGTTGTGTTTCATATAATATTCTTTGGATAGTTTTCTTATATTTCTTCTTTGAGTTCGTAATTGTTCTCGGTTAGTAGACAACGCTTTCTAGTCTTGTGATCTCCTTGTTCAGATCTTTTAGTCTTTGGGTTAATCTTTCTTTAATATCAGGCACTAAGTTGGCGTTCAGCCTAACGAGTTTTCTTTTTCTCTTTTTTTTTGCTCATCTATTTCATCCCAGTTTTGCTAATATTGTTTGTTTTATTCGCCTCTGATGCTTCTCAAAGCATTGATCATGGGCCGTTATTTCTCGCATGGGTATGTGGTGAAGGCGTGTATTGTCTTTTATGCTGTTTTCTTATGAAAAAATGTTTATGCTTTCTATTGCATTTATTAATTCGTCTGCGATTGATTTAAAACGTCAAGTTCCATGTTTTGTATTTTGGTTTTCAGTTGGGAGGTTTCTTGTAGGTGTGTTTTGAAGTTTAGAAACAGCCTCCCCATCTATTTTGGTTTAGTAATGCCAAGGCGGATTGTTATCGCTCACAACGAGCCTTTGTCTATATTGTACTCTTTTTTATATAATTTGATGAGTCTGGTTTAGTTGTAAGTGAAAAGTTTGCCTGGTCGCCCCTCACAAACAAATGGTTATATCTTTTACTTCAAAATCTTAGGTCTAAAAATTCGGGAGGTTCATTGGCCTACACTTTGCGTAAAATGATTGACCTTACTTGGTTTATTCAGCCGCAATGAGAGCCCAGATCGATGTTGTATTAAAGGGAGTCATTTCACCTCATGTCGTCTCCAGGATCGGAACATCAAATTCTTCATCTCTCTGCCTTCATGTTTCTTTTTTAAATTATCTTTTTATTTTGTTTTATATAATATGTCACAAGAATATGGTTCAATTCTTGACCCGCTAGAAGACTGATAGTAGCCCTTTGGCGTTGAAGGGTAATAGGGAATATTTACTGTTCCAATATTCCATTACTATTGTTGCGGATTCGAATTCTTACTTTCAAATTTCCTGTATAGGTGCAGATGAAGTGATGTGCCATGGCTCTGTGCGTTCTTACTTTCAAAATAGACTCGCTTCAACAAACAGACCAACAGGACAAGTTGTAAGAATCTGGGAGCGGGCATTCGTAAGAAATTTCTATAAAACTTGGGAGGGCAAGAAATCTTTTCATTTACACAATGCAGACATATTTTTAAAACCTATTGATCTATGGCTCTAACGAGAATGATAGGGCTGATCTGGCGTTTCAAGGAATTCGACAAATGAAGAAGCACCTAAAAACAGAATAGGCGCGCAGATGGCTCTAAAGACGGCAAAAGTTTGCAGCCGTAAGTTATGCGTAAGGAATTCGCTTTTTCATAAACCCTAGATTTTGAGTTGTTAAATGCGCATGCTCCATACTTTCAAGGAGCATTAAAAGAAAGATTGTCATATGAACTAACTTTTAATGACTAAAAATATGTTATTATATCTGCAGACACACTTCGAAGCAAAGTACAGCATTTCTGACATCTCGTTTGAAAGGAGTTAGATACGTTAGCATCCCTAATTTAGCAAGGCTTATTGAGCAACTATATCAGTCCAAATTTAGCAATATATTACGAAAGAGTGATTCCTTCATTTAAATATCTAAAAGCAGGGCAGACAGACACTATTTTAGTTTTAGTGCCACTGCGAGATCGCTTAATGGTATTTTATTGCTGTGGAGATGAAGAAAGCCATTCAAAAAGACAGCCTGATAAATGTTGTTAATCCCAAAATAACGAAAGTGCAATGTACAATTGAGGGTAGTCCTAACCAAATTACGCTAGCGGGCTTAAAACCTTATCAGCATTTTTGATTGAAATAAGAAACTGTTGGAGGCGGGGGTGTAGAAATCCGACAGATGGTCTCTTGTGTTAAAGATCAACATCTTCACAGTGTTAGACTTGATCATTATTTAACAACGAATTACGGTTTATGATTGGACTAGTGACAGAGGATAATCAGTTTACATGGAAGCGGGAGAAACGAGAAAGAAACTGTTTGAGAATTAATTAACATTCTAATTGATAAAGATAAAAGGACGATTAACACTTTATTGTACTATTTGTTTTTATTATATGATGCGGCAGCTGAATATTCAGGTTAACAGATTAGAAAATATACAATACTAAATTATTTTATTTTTTAAAAAAGCAATGTTGTTCAGGTTTATCCAAAAGTGCTACAGCGACGCCAAGAGAAGAGATAGTATTAAACACACTCATTACCTAGAAAACCCTAGATAAAAACCTTTCAGATTAACAATATTACACAAATGCAACAAAAACTAGAGCAGACCTTTCAAAATACAGCAAACCAAACGAAGGTATTTTGCTGTCTTCAATGCTGTTACATATGTTAATACTGGAAAACATCAACTATAGCGGCTCTACGCTGGGATAAGGTAGGTCTCTTAGCAAACAGGTGTTGGTGCACCCGCTCAGCTTTACTCTAGGAGTTTGTCTGTAGCTCTTGGCCTGTGTTAATTTTGCTGTAAGTGCATGTAGAAAAAATTAAAAAAACTAAACTCCAAAAGCACACAGCTATGGTTTCAATAATAAACAGCTAAACTTAGCTCGTTCAAACTGAAAAAATAAGACGAGTTGACCTCTATACATCACGGACGAAGAATTTAATCGTTTACAGGCGATTTGGAATGATTTATAAAGACAAAAGTTTTGATATTCAAGAAAAGGCGTGGGACAAGTTTTCTCTCATCAGCCCGACGCGAGCAGATAAAAAGGAATGCTTAATAAAATGTAAACGAAACATTAAACTCTGTTCCTAAACAGCTCGCATAACAACGCCAAAAGGGTGTTTATACTTTAGTTCTATGACGTCCAAGCACAATAAGTCCGTTGATATTGGTTCTGATTAATTTTTTTTTTTAATTTATAATAAATATTTTGAGTTAGAAAGAAACTCAAATGATAAGATATATGAAGGAAGACGAAATGTTTGTAGGAATGCTCGAGGGAGAGCGTTTGTCAAGGCAGATGATATTGACGTCTAGAAAGTCATTGATCCAACAAACGTACAGGCATGCGTTGATCATGCTAATTTCTCAAGTTCGGGTAAAACTTAACAATTAGACCCGCCAGTTAAAGTTATGTTAGCTGTTTTAATAGACTATATAACAATAATATGAAGGATAATTCTAGAAGTCTGGGTTCTCGTCCTAAACAACAGGTTATCTTTCTCGTAATGACTGAACACCCGGTTGGCAGACGAGCTGCTTACACTGTTGGATGTGGCCGCCCTGAGATGCCATAATGAGCGGCTCTGGTTGGTCAGTGGGGCGAAAGTCTTAGAGATCAGTTATTAAAACAGTTCTAAGTTGCACCGATATGTAGGCAGGTTCTTACATTCCGCTGCCTCGAGAGTTGGTAGCGAAAAGAAGCTGTTTTTAACATAAAAAAATACAGACGACATATGTTTTATGTGTGTGTTCTCGCAAGGCTGCATTATATCCGCAATAAAAATCGCAGAGAAGGTGTCTATACTATTGGGTTTACATCAATGATCTTAACTTTATGTGAAGATCCTTTCATGTTAGCGGTGGATTTCCATTTGATCGGTGTTGAAGAACAAAACAAACCAATAACTGTCAAGTCTACACCTGGGATGAGGAAACAATCTACAGCCGAGATTTAAAGTGTCTTAATCCAGTCCAACGATTGGCCGAGCCAGACAATATTCATGTTGACTTTCTACTAATGTTTTCTACCAGCGGGGTACCGCTTTACACATTGTTACGAACAATGAGTAGTTTATTGGCCCATACTTCAAAAATTGGGCATAAACATGAATTCTGTAGAAATGGTTTAACCATGTTTGCCATTCCGTTACAGCCGCGATTGGAATCATTATGAAACATTGATCGGCCCAGTTGACTGTAATACAGAACTATTACGCCCCAGAAGGCAGTAAGTTTAGTTTAAGAAAATATGGAAACGGAATGCAACATTCTCCTTACGTAGTTTTACGCAGACTTCGAAGTCGCTTATTGTTCCGTATGAAGGGCAAGCGGCCACCAAAAACTTCGAAAAACAGTCTTATGAGTTATCATCAGATTTGTTCATTTGCTTTCATGTATTGTCAGGTTGGATGGCGCTCATTCAGCACCAGAATTATATAGAGGACCAGATTGCGCGCTAGAAGATTTTTACAGCGGCCTGCGCAAGTGCGTAATGACTGTTCTAATTATCTGAATTTATCTGGAATCATTATGATCCTGTAGAACCAACAAACTGTATGCGCAGCCCATCATGTTGGATTTGCGGTTTAGAATATCGAGGTGAGGAAGCCAATCCAAAAGTGAGAGTCCATGATCACATTAGCGGAAGTTTAGGAGGAGCGGCGCCTAACAAATGATCTTCAACTTAAGTTTGATCCTAAGACATGGAAGCTGCCTGTTTCTTCTTTCACAACTTGCGAGGTTACGACTCTCATCTTAATGAAAGCAGTGGGGACGCCTTTAAGGTGTCATGCAGTGACAGTCATCAGAAAGAAAAGTACATGTGTTTCGACTTTAAATAACATGTTTGTTTTGACTCTATGCAACACATGTTGGGTTTCATTAGAGTCGCTGGCTATGTCCTTAAAAGTCTGACCAATAACGGAAGAATATTTTGACCAACTCTCGTTAGAAGGGCGTTTACCTTATGAGTACATGAAACAGTTGGGAAAGGTTTGTAGAAGATAACTTCTCCTAAGGGTGCGTTTTTTCTAGTCTTGAGGAAAGGACATCAGTGATTCGATTACCAGCTGTCTTGTATGAGTCGGCAAAAGTTAGTTTGTAAAACGATGGGGTCTATCCATGACTCCTACTTGATGGCTGATACATGTTTTGTTGGCGGATATTTTTGAAAATTATATAAAGCCTGCATATAACATTAGGAGCTGATTCCGGCATTACATTTTCTGCGCTGGGATGGTTGGGACGCTTTCTTAAAGTTTACTGGAGTACAGATTGATTTATTGTCAGATTTACAATGATTCAGATGATTTGAAACGGATTGCGTGGAGGAATTAGTATGGCGTGCATCATTACTGTAAAGCAAACAACAAATACTTGGACCGAATATGATCCAAGTTTAAAAGATTAACTATCTCATGTATTTAGATGCAAACAATTGTTTGGATGGGCAATGGCGCAATCACATTCCAATTAGTAAAACTTTTAAATGTAACAAGCGGTGGATACAAATTTATTCAAAAGGCATTAATGATGGTTGGGCAGTTTGACGCCGGGTCAACGCGGGGATACATCTTGAAGTTGACTTAGAATATACGCAGGAACTCCATGACCTGCCATAATGACTATCCATTTGCTGCAGAAAGCTAAAGATGGCGAAAACAGAGCCGCCTAAACTTGTGCCCAATCTTCGAAGGCAAAAAACATAATTATGTCTGTCATTACAGACTTCTACAAATTTTATTTAAGACATGGGTTGAAGTTGTTACAGCTGTCATCGTATAATTGTTTTGATCAAGAACAGTTCATGAAACCATACATCATGGAAGAAAACTGATCTCAGAACCAAATCCACAGATAGCTTCAGGAAAAAGGACTTTTTCAATGTTGATGATACAACAGCTGTTTGGATAGGACTATGGAGATCCGCACAAGCGCCAAAGATGTTAGATTAGTTTACAAAGAGAACGAATAATAGAGCAATTAAGCTGACTTCAATACCTAATTATCAGGACTTCAGAAAAGATTTCATGATCAGCTTTTTGGCATTATGATGAAAAAAAAGAAAGTCAATTGGACAAGCTGTAATTTATTGGGGTTTTTAGCCGTTTAGAATTTCTATTGGCTTTTATGTTAGAGTTTCCTTTTTGACTTCTTTAAACCCTTGTATCAGAGTCCAGAGTACTTTACACAGAAAGTAGTTTTTGTTATATAGATATCCCTACTGAAGACATCTATAAAGACATGGTATTCGAAGTGGCTAAAGGACATGCGGGATGGTATGATACATCTGATTACCCTAAAGATTTGCCTTTACATTCAATTACTAACAAGAAGGTTTTAGGAAAGATGAAAGGATGAAATTTTCGGAGGGGTGATTAAGGGAGTTTATTGGTTTAAGGTCGAAAATGTACAGTATTTCGAGCCAGGAGAATATCATTAAGAAAGCAATGGGAATATCTCGCTAGTGTTGTGCAGTCAAACATTATCACATGCAATACAAGTAGCATTTGTTTGACATAAGACTTTGCACCATGACAAACGTAAATCTACGATCTTAATCTGCATGTGATCAACACTAATCTGTTGTACTAAGAAAGTCGTTAGTTAGATCAAACACTAAAACGTTAGTGTTTGTTAATCGGTGTTGTTCATATGCAATCGGCATTGGAGGACCGCATAAACAGGAGTGGTTATATTTTTCATCAAACTTTTATTTTAGAATCAATCATAGCTTCATCCAATTTTTAAATCTTTTCTCATGTTTGCTTTGATGCGTTCGATTTTTTTTTTATTTCAAGATATTCTTTTTCCAATTTGGGGGTTTGAGTTGTAGGTGATCACCCGATGCGCTTTAGCATGGCATTGATTAATCCCGTAAATGTTTCCTTTAATAGCATTACACGCATATGGAAATGATTCCGTATCATTTTCATAGGTCTCTTCCTTTACCATTCTTGTTTCGTTCGTGCACTTCCTTCTGAGCTTTCCATTTTAACTCTAATATTTTTACGTAAAATTAATAAAGCGGAATGTGTCTGGTGGGATTTTCTGCAGTCTTCTTTCTCTAAAGATCTTTGAGGAAGCTGGTTGTTTTGTTGTGTCAGTTTTCGTATTATTTACTCGGGCGGAATTCATTTTTACAATTCTTTTTTTCATATGGATAAACACTCCAAACAGGATCTGTTGCCATGATGCGAGTGTACCTTTGCTTCCACCGTTAATTGAAGGTACTTACCTTTTAACCAATCGGTAATTAAGGGGGGTTTGCTGGATGTAGACTATACTTCAACAAAACATTTATTGTTTTTTCTTTTGATATGCTTGTACTGTTTTTATTAGTCTTTAAATTTTCATTATTCATTGCGCGCAATAACGAGGCACAGTCTTCTAAACATTCTGTGTTGCGAGAATTGTCAATTTCAGCTCTTCTTTGATAATGGTGGAAAAAAAAGTTCTTTCAGCTAAAAAACTGTTGGTTATAAGTTTTCAACTATATGACTGTGATCTCCGGAACTCCGGAAGGCCTCTTTTAATGGTAACTCTATGTTTTTAACATTAATTGATTCACTTTGGCCTTTAAATTCTTTTCCATCATGACTTGAATCATGCGTGGATAAGTTTGCGGGCCTCGTTGGATATATCAGTTTATTGCAACAGCAACAGCAGAAGCACTTTTTGTGTTAATGTCCGCATCTTTATATCTTGAAGCTATGTCAATGATGTGAGGCGTACTTAAACTTTTTCGGTCTAATCGTTTTCGGAGGGTAAATATAGAAGGTCCATTTGATGGGTTGTGTCGTTCGGTATGTGTCACAAAGTGTGGTATCTTTATTCGTTTAGCGCTAGGTAAATAATTTTGCCAAAATCGCTTGTTAGAATTAACCATTCTTTTGCTGATTTGTTCACTAACCCCCGCTGCTGGGCTTAGCTTTTTAATTGCCGTGATTCCCTTCCATATCCTTTGGGCGAATAATAGATTTGTTCATTTTTTTCAGACAATATTATGCGCAACAAAAATACACAACAGTATACCAACGACAATAAACCCGATTTCTTGCAATCTTTTGTTTTTCTGATGGCTGAATAAAAGTCACTGAATTTATGGTGGGGGCAATGTCTCGATATGGTTTGCCTGTTACATGATAATATTTTTTATTGCCTGGTCAACATTTTTAACTGTGTAAGCTGCTTGTCCCTGTTTTGTCTGTTTGGCGTTAATAAATCTAACTGCTTGATTCTCTGCTTTTCTTAGCGATCTTGTGCTGCAGCTAGATTGCGCACAGCTTTGTTATGTCTTTTTCTCTCGCCTTCTTCTCGCAGTTTACTAAATGCGTAATTTACTTCACTAAAACGCAGTGCGCATTAACCTCAGCGCCGCCTTTCATCATTTACGAGTGAAGCCATTTTTTTATAAAATGTATTTTTTTATTTTCTTATTGATATGTCTGTGAATTCTTCTTGCTTGACTAGAAAATCTTTGTGGCAAACGACGCTGCAATAATAGCATTCAGCTTTGCCGATATCCTCAAAGGTCTAGTTGCCAAGATTGCTGGTTTAATTTTTTATCAAGCTTTTACCAAGCTCGTGTATTCCCTATACTTAGGCCTCCAATAACAGCAGAATGGTATACCAAGGTTGGCGACGTTTTTTCGGTGCTCAATTTAAAAAATAAAATATTATAATTATTAATAACATGAACAGCGGATGATCTACTACAGCTACAGGGCGGCCTAAACCTCATTGAACTTAGAATGGACCAAGTTTGATGTACCAAGCTATTATGCCCAAAAAGGAGGGTGTATTTCTTTGGCTGCATGTGAGTAAACCAAAACAGTTCCTGGAAACTGAATTCAGCATTAGAACAGATTCAACTAGATGTCGCCACAAGACATTATAAAGTTTTCATATCAGGTATGAAGCGCAGCTGGGGTCTAGAATGGTGAATATGATGTGGTGGGCAAACGGTTCTTGTTTGTACACTAAACTTGTCAGTAGATTTGCTCCCATTGATTCTGAAAAGATCTTAGTATGATTTAACGCAAGATCAGTTTTTTAACAAAGTCATTAGAGTCTCTAGGGAATGTGATCTTATACAGATTTGGACATTTGTTATCGGCCATTAATCATGGGATTAATAACTTTTATTATATAGATTTTATTTCCCATTCAAAATGACCGAGCAGAAAATCAGCAGAATCAGGTGGAGAAAGTAACCAAGCCAGAAAAATCAGGAAATCAGAAAAACACTGAATCTGTGGAGACCAGTGGAAGCATCCTCTTCCTTGGAGTTGTTAAGGAGGAAAAAAAATTAGCAGAGTGGACAGACAAAAAAAATTAATGTTACAGAATTTAATCATCATGGAAAACATAACGCCGCAACGCAGAACAAGTTGATTCAATGCCAGCTATAAAAAAATCCTGTGATTCAAGGCCTACAGTTCACCAAAGTCTTCATGGTATATTGAACTTTAAAACTGTTGCATTTTTGGCTCCCTTGCTGCTGTGGGGGGGCGGTTATTACGGTTTTAATAATTTATACACAATGGCAACAGAAACAAAAGCAATCAAAAAAATCTCGGAACCACTAAATAAGAAGACAACCGCACGCCAGAACCGTCACAACAAAAGATCAGTTTGATCATTTCAGTGGAATAATATTTAAGAACTTAATTTTAAATTTTTTTGAATAAAAATAGATCATGGCGTATTATAAAATGATGAAGTCAATATAATACAAGACAGAGTCTATAAAAGACATTTCCATGTCCAGAATTGTAATCATGCGGTTGCTTAGGATGTAAGAACTTCTATTTAGATCTATGATGACCAATCTCGCGCAAAGACTCTGAGCAAGGACATCCTCTACGATTGACGCGTTTTTTGATGCTGTGTTGTACTATATTAGAAATCAACTTATTAAGTTAATAACATAGATGTATTTTTTTTGATAATTATAAGATTACTTGAATAAGAACTTGGTTGTACGAAAAGGATGACTTATTACAATCTTGGGTGACATGAGTATGAACTTGAGGTGACTTGAGGACGACTTGAGTAGAACTTAGAAGTGACTTAGGGTTGAATTGAGGATGATCTTGAGTAAGAACTTAGAAGTGGACTTGGTTAGAACTTAGAAGGACTTGTAGGACACACTTGAGAGTAAGAACTTAGAGTGACTTGAGGATGACTTGAGTAAGAATTGCGGATGACTTGAGGATGACTTGAGGACAATTGAGTAAGAACTTAGAAGTGACTTGGTGTAACTTCAGTTAAGAACTTAGAAGTGACTTGAGTGTGAAGCATGGTGGGTGGGAGGTGGGGCGGGTGAGGGGTGGGGTGGGGGGTGGGGTGTGCAGTGGGTGGAGTGGGGTAGGGCGGGCGTTGTGCATGCGTGGGGTGTGCATCGCGTGGGGCAGGACAAATAACACACACACAAAACACAATCAAACTAAACAAACATGCACACAAACAAACAAACCATTAGACAGGACAGTGCTTGTGGAAAGTGAAGGGAATGTCGCACAGAGCAAGCAAGTTGTAGGTTGGCAAGATGGATTACCGATCATGGCATGGATCGTTACTATATTTAGATCCAAGCAGGCAGCTAGATGGCTGCCGATATGCTTGATCGTTAATATATTTAAACCACGTAGAGCAGCAAGTTGGCTGCCGTATAACAGCTAACAGCGTGCGGGGTTTCGACTACTTTAGTAATTAGGAACAGCGCTATTCCAATACTCAGTTGACATATCTGAGCGCTCAGCATGTGTTGCGCGACCTACTTCTGTGTTACTAGCAATGCTCTAGCTCAGCTACTCTATACACAGGCAGGAGTTTCAGGGTGTCGCTAATCTACACTGCCATGATTGCTGTGCACAGTCAGGAAACCTTTAATATGAGTATTTTCGGCAGTAGTTCGAATCTCCGGCCCGAGTGTGTGTTCCGTGGTCGTCTGCTTTGCGTTGTTTCACAAAACACCACTAGGTGGAGAGTTTTCTGAATAATAGGTAGTTACACTGTCACTGAACATTTGGAGCTTTTTGATTGAACTCATTTCATTCAAATTTAAAAGCTTTTCAAAGTTTAACACTTGCTCTTTCAAATATATCAGCTAATCTCTGTCTTAAATTAACAAGCTTTCAAGGCGCTTAGTGTAGTTCGTAATTAGTAGGTTCTCGTTTTTCTTTTTCCTCACTCCGAAAAAGCAATACTTCTCTTTGGTTTTGAAGTTAATAAGCAATAGGTCCGCATGAGTTTCTTTTGTTTAGATATCGCCTACAGTTGTAATTAATAAACAATCACCTAATAGCATGAATTCGCTGTGAACAAACACAAGTTGTATTTAAAGCCGTGATTAACTGAGTGGCGGTTTGTTGGGGGCGCAGCTGCCTTAATCGTCAGATCTGTCACATGGTAGGCACCTTGCCAGCCAATGCCCGTCATCGCAAATTAAGTTATCAGGTGTCATACCTAATGACGGACTCGGCAGTATTCTGATAGGCGGATTCCTGGCAGGTCGACAATTAACAATAAATGGCTTAACTGCTCTCTACCGTTTGTGTATGGGGCGCGTTTCGTTCAGCGATGTGCTTTTTCCCCTCGTTGCTCTATGGGGATGTGTTCCGCCACTGTTGATTTCCCTACGTTATCTCTAGAAGTTTGTAGATAAAACGTTATTTTTTGGTGATTGAAGTCTTACTTGGTTCAGAGAACAGAGGAAACACGAGTCTGGAGCTGCCAATCCGGTCGTAATGGTTGAGACCGGGTGAGCCAGATCGGTGTTTCTCTGTTCTCCTCTTCTTATCTGAAAGCACGCTCTTTATTTGAAGACATAGTCTGTGGAGCTACAAAATCCTTTAGCTTATGGCGTGGTTCTATGGGCTTACAAAGCGGATTCAATCATGCTGCTGGCGAATATGTCTTACTTCTGAATGTTGTAGACCCCACAAAACGTGGTGCTTATCTGCTATCTATGTCTTGTGAGCTTGTGCAGAATAATTTGATATGACGTGAATGGGGCACAATGTCATGCTCATGCTGTCTTCTTTGAATGGTGTTCCCGGTGTGGGTAAAGTCTGCTATTCACTGCCAGTGTCCACTCTAGGGTCAACAGGGGGATACATTCTAGAAGTTGACTTGAAATCTCAGGAACTCCATGACCCATAATGACTATCCATTAGCTGCAGAAAGCTAAGATGGCGAAAACAGAGCCGCCTAACTTGTCCATCTCGAGGCAAAAAATTATGTCTGTCATACAGACTTCTACAATTTTATTTAGACATGGGTTGAAGTTGACAGCTGTTCATCGTATAATTGCTTTTGATCAAGAACAGTTCATGAAACCATACATCATGAAGAACACTGATCTCAGAACCAAATCCACAGATGCTTCAGAAAAAGACTTTTTCAAGTTGATGAACAACAGCTGTTTGGAAAGACTATGGAGAATCCGCACAAGCGCAAAGATGTTAGATTAGTTACCAAAGAGAACGAAGCAATTAAGCTGACTTCAAAACCTAATTATCAGGACTTCAGAAGATTTCATGATCAGCTTTTTGGCATAATGATGAAAAAAAAGAAAGTCAAATTGGACAAGCCTGTATTTATTGGGTTTACCGTTTTAGAATTATCAAAGCTTTTAATGTTAGAGTTTCTTTATGACTACTTTAAACCCTTGTATCCAGAGTCCAGAGTACTTTACACAGATACAGATAGTTTTGTTATAGATATCCCTACTGAAGACATCTATAAAGACATGGAAATCGAAGTGGCTAAAGGACATGCGGGATGGTATGATACATCTGATTACCCTAAAGATTTGCCTTTACATTCAATTACTAACAAGAAGGTTTTAGGAAAGATGAAGGATGAATTATCCGGAGGGGTGATTAAGGAGTTTATTGGTTTAAGGTCGAAAATGTACAGTATTTCGAGCCAGGAGAAAATCATTAAGAAAGCAAAGGGAATATCTCGCAGTGTTGTGCAGTCAAACATATCACATGACAACTACAAAGAAGCATTGTTTGACAATAAGACTTTTCACCATGACAACGTAAATCTACGATCTAATCTGCATGAGATCAACACAACTGTTGTAACAAAGAAGTCGTTAGATAGAACAAACACAAAACGTGTGTTTGTTAATCCGGAGTTTTCATATGCAATCGGGCATTGGAGGACCGCATAAACAGGAGGGTTTATATTTTTCATCAACTTTTATTATAAGATCAATCATAGCTTCATCCAATTCATTTAAATCTTTTCTCATGTTTGCTTGATGCGTTCGAATTTTTTTTTTTATTTCAAGATATTCTTTTTCCCAATTTGGGGGTTTGAGTTGTAGGTGATCTGGATGATTTAGCATGCATTGATTAATCCCCGAAAATGTTTCTTTAATAGCATTACACGCATGAAATGATTCCCGTATCATTTTCAAGGTCTCTTCCTTTACCATTCTTGTTTCGTTCTGCACTTCCTTCTGAGCTTCCATTTTAAACTCAATATATTTACGTAAATTAATTAAAGCGGAACTGTGTCTGGTGGGATTATCTGCAGTTCTTCTTTCACAAAAGATCTTTGAGGAGCTGGTTGTTTTGTTGTGTCAGTTTCTCGTAAATAATACACGGGCGGATTCATTTTTACAATTCTTTTTATTTCATATGGATCAACACTCCAAACTGGATCTGTTGCCCTGATGCGAGTGTCCCCTTCTGCTTCCCCGGTAAATAAAGGTACCTTACTTTTAAACCAAACGGTAATAGTTTGCCGGATGAAGACTCTCCTTCAACAACATTTATTGTTTTTCTTTTGATTGCTTGTATGGTTTTTTGTCCTTTAAATTCTTCATTATTCATTGCGCGCAAAACTGAGGGCAGTCTTCTAACCCATTCTGTGTTGCGAGAATTGTCAATCAGCTCTCTGTGATACTGGTAGGAAAAAGTCTTTCAGCTAACTGTTTGTTAAAGTTTTCAACTAAAGCCTGTGATCTGTGAACTCCGGAATGCCTCTTTTAATGGTAATCTATGTTTTAACAATAATTGATTCACTTGCCTTTAAATTCTTTCCATCATCGACTTGAATCATGCGAGGATAAGTTAGCGGGCCTCGTTGGTATATCAGTTGTATGGCAAAAGCAACAGCAGAAGCACTCTTTTGTGTTAATGGTTCCGCATCTTTATTCTTGAAGCTAGTCAATGACTGTGAGCGCGTATTAAACCTTTTTCGTCTAATCGTATCGGAGGGTAAATATAGAAGGTCCATTTGATGGGTGTCGTTCGGTATTGTGTTCACAAAGTGTGGTCTCTGTATTCGTTTAGGCGCAGGTAAATAAATTTGCCAAATCGCTTGTTTAGATAACCATTCTTTTGCTGTTTGTTCACTAACCCCCGCTGCTTGGCTTAGCTTTTTAATTGCCGTGATTCCCTTCCAATATCCTTTGGGCGAATAATAGATTTTGTTCATTTTTATTCAGCCAATATTATGCGCAACAAAATACACAACAGTCATACCAACGACAATAAACCCGATTTCTTGCATCTTTTGTTTTTCTGATGGCTGATAAAAGTCACTGAATTTTGGTGGGGGCAATGTCTCGATTGGTTTGCCTGTTACAAGATAATATTCTTTTATTGCCTGGTCAACATTTTTAAATGTGTAAGCTGCATGTCCCTGTTTTTTTCAGTTTGTCGTAATAAAATCTAACTGCTTGATTCTCTGTTTTTCATAGCGATCTTGTGCTGCAGCTAGTTGCTCCACAGCTTTGTTATGTCTTTTTCTCTCGCCTTCATCTCGCAGTTTACTAAATGCGTAATTACTTCCACTAAAAGCGAGCGCATTAACCACAGCGCCGCCTATCATCATTACGAGTGAAGCCATTTTTATAAATGTATTTTTTTTTACATATTTATACTGTCTGGAATTATTCCTTGCTTGACTAAAAATCTTTCGTGGCAAACGAAGCTGCAATAATAGCAATCAGCTTGCCGAATCCTCAAAGTCTAGTTTGCCAAGATCTGCTGGTTTAATTTTTAACAAGCTTTACCAAGCATCGTGTATCCTATACTTAGGCCTCCAATAACAGCAGAATGGTATACAAGGTTGGCGACAGTTTTTTCGGTGCTCATTTTAAAAAATAAAATAATTATAATTAATAAAAAACATGAACAGCGATGATCTACTACAGCTACAGGGCGGCCTAAACCTTCCTGAACTTATGAATGACCAAGTTGATGACCAAGCTATTATGCCCAAAAAGGAGAGGCTGTATTCTTTGGCAGCATGTGAGAAAACAAAACAGTTCCTCGGAACTGAATTCAGCATAGAACAGATTCAACAGATGTCGCCACAAGACATTATAAAGTATCATAACAGGTATGAAGCGCAGCTGGGGTCTAGAATGGTGAAAAGTGTGGGGCAAACGGTTCTTAGTTTGTACACTAAACTAGTCAGTAGATTTGCTCCCATTGATTCTGAACAAGATCTTACGTATGATTTAACGCAAGATCCAGTTTTTAACAAAGTCATTAGAGTCTCTAGGATGTGATCTATACTACAGATTTGGAACATTGTTATCGCCATTAATCATGGGATTAAATAACTTTTAATCATATAGATTTTATTTCCCTTCAAAATGACCGAGCCAGAAAATCAGCAGAATCAGGTGGAGAAAGTAACCAAGCCAGAAAATCAGCAGAATCAGAAAACACTGAATCAGGTGGAGACCAGTGAAAAGCATCCTCAATCCTGGGCGTGTTAAAGGAGGAAAAAAATAGCAGAGTGGAACAGACAAAAAAAATTAATGTTACAGAATATAACTCATCATGAAAACATAACGCCGCCAACGCCAGAACAAGTTGATTCAATGCCAGCTATAAAAACTCCATGTGATTCAAGGCCTACAGCACCAAAGTCTTCATGGTATATTGAACTTAAAACTGTTGCCATTTTTGGCGCCCTTGCTGCTGTGGGGGGCGGTTATTACGGTTTATAAAATATATACACAATGGAAACAGAAACAAAAGCAATCAAAAAAATCTGAACCACTAAATACAGAAGACAACAGCACGCCAGAACCGTCAACAACAAAAGATCATTTTGATCCATTTCAGATGGAATAATATTTTAAGAACTTAATTTTAAATTTTTTTAATAAAAATAGATCATGGCGTATTATAAAATGATGAAGTCAATAAATAAAGACATGGAGTCTATAAAAGACATTTCCATAGACCAGAATTGTAATCAATGCGGTTGCTTAGGATGTAAGAACTTCATTAAGATCTATGCTGACCAATCTCGCGCCAAAGACACTGAGCAAGACATCCTCAAAGATGACGCGTTTTTTGAAGCGTGTGTGTACTATATTAGACATCTACTATTTAGATAAAAACATAGATTGTATTTTTTTTGATAATTATAAGATAACTTGAATAAGAACTTGGTTGTACTTAAAGGATGACTTAATTACAATCTTGAGGTGACTTGAGTAAGAACTTGAGGATGACTTGAGGACGACTTGAGTAAGAACTTAGAAGTGACTTAGGGTGACTTGAGGATGACTTGAGTAAGAACTTAGAAGTGACTTGAGTAAGAACTTAGAAGTGACTTGAGGACAACTTGAGTAAGAACTTAGAAGTGGACTTGAGGATGACTTGAGTAAGAACTTGCGGATGACTTGAGGATGACTTGAGGACAACTTGAGTAAGAACTTAGAAGTGACTTGGGGTAACTTCAGTTAAGAACTTAGAAGTGACTTGAGTGTGTGCATGCGTGGGTGGGAGGTGGGGCGGGTGGGGTGGGGTGGGGGGTGGGGTGGAGTGGGGTGGAGTGGGGTAGGGGGGTGTGCATGCGTGGGGTGTGCATGCGTGGGCAGGACAAAACACACACACACAAACACAAACAAACAAACAAACACGCACACAAACAAACAACCAATAGACAGGACAGTGCTTGTGGGAAAGTGAAGGGAAAATGTCGCAGAGCACAAGTTGTAGGTTGGCAAGATGGCTACCGATCATGCATGATCGTTACTATATTTAGAACCACGTCAGAGCAGCAAGATGGCTGCCGATCATGCATGATCGTTACTATATTTAAAACCACGTCAGAGCAGCAAGTTGGCTGCCGTATACAGCCTAACAGCGTGCGGGGTTTCGATACTTAGTAATTAGCGAACAGCGCTATTCCAATACTAGTTGACCTATCTGAGCGCTACAGGCAGTTGCGCGACCTACTTCAGTGTTACAAGCAATGCTCTAGCTCAGCTACTCCTATACACGGCAGGAGTTTCAGGTGTCGCTAATTCTACACTTGCCATGATTGCTGTGCACAGTCAGGAACCATTAATATGAGTATTTTCTCGGCCCAGTAGTTCCGAATCTCCGGCCCGAGTCGTGTTCCGTGTCGTCTGCTTTGCCGTTGTTTCACAAACACCACAAGGTGGAGAAGTTTTCTGAAAATACTAGGTAGTAAACCTGTCACTGAACATTTGGAGCTTTTTGAATGAAATCATTTCTTCAAAAGTTAAAAAGCTTTTCAAAGTTAACAACATCTCTTTCAAATATATCAGCTAAATCTCTGTCTTAAATTAACAAGCTTTCAAGGCGCTTGTGTAGTTCGTCTTAGTAGGTTCTCGTTTTTTCTTTTTCCTCACCTTCCGAAAAGCAATACTTCTCTTTGGTTTAGAAGTTAAAGCAATAGGTCCGCCTGATTTTCTTTTGTTTAGATACTCCGCCATACAGTTGTAATAAAACACAATCACCTATAGCAAGAATTCCTCTGTGAACAAACACAACCGTCTGTATTTAAAGCCGTGAATAAACTGAGTGGCGTTGGTTGGGGGCGCTGCTTCTAAATCGTCATATCCGGTCACATGGTAAGCACCTTGCCAGCCATAAGGCCCGACATCGCAAATTAAGTTATCAGGTGTCAACCTAATGACGGACCTCGGCAGTATTCTGATAGCGCGGATTCCTGGGCAGGTCGACAATTAACAATTAAAGGCTTAACTGCTCTACCGTTTGTGTATGGGGCGCGTTCAGCGATTGCTGCTTTTCCCCTACGTTGCTCTATGGGGATGTGTTCAGCCACTGTTGATTTCCCCTACGTTACTCTCTAGAAAGTTTGTAGATAAACGTTATTTTTTTGGTTATTGAAGTCTTACTTGTCAGAGAACAGAGAAACACCGATTCTGGAGTCGCCCGGTCGAAACTGGTTGAGACCGGGTGAGCCAGAATCGGTGTTTCTCTGTTCTCTCCTCTTCTTATCTGAAAGCACAGCTCTTTCATGAAGACATAGTCTGGGGAGCCTACAAATCCTTTAGCTCTATGGCGTGGTCTATGGCTTACAAAGCGGATTCAATCATGCTGCTGGCGAATTTGTCTTACTTCTGAATGTTGTAGACACGTGTTTGCTCTATCCTGCTTTCCTATGTCACTGTGAGCTTGAGCAGAATCATTTTGATGAACGTGAATGGAGCACAATGTCATGCCTCATGCCTGTCTTCTTTGAATGGTGTTCCCGGTGTGGAAAGTCTGCTATTCACTGCCAGTCGTCCACTCTATCCAGCAGAACTGACTTCCTTGTTTTTGAGGTCACAGCTGTTCCAGACTGTGATTTGTAGCCTCCAGCTGTCTGTGTAGACCATGCAATAAACACGGAAAATGATCTGTCCTCGCTGTCTGTGTATAAACATGCAATAAGCACGTAAAATGATCTGT
>CM031614.1:16922983-16925483 GCA_018398815.1 Conus ventricosus
TAAGCGGAGACTCACTGACATCAAGAACGTTGCGCTGACTGTGGGCAAAGAGATCTGTTCCGTGTTACCTGTTGTCCATGCATTCAGCGGATGCGACACGACGAGTGCGTTTGTCGGGAAAGGGAAAATTGCCCCAATCAAGACCCTCAAACAGCATCCGAGTATATCAGAACATTTGCTCAGCTTGGTGTCATGGCCCAAATTCACCCAACCGTCATGAAAGAACTTGAAGAGTTCACCTGTGTCTTGTACAGAGGGCGGGGTTCATGCACCAAAGACATCAACAAGCTTCGATATGAGAAATTCCTAGAGCGATTCAACACCAGTGAAGAACTGCTGACCTGTTACGATGGTATGGACATGAGTCTGTTGCCACCATGCAGAGATTCTCTGCTCATGCACATTGAGAGAGTGAACTACCAGACACTCATATGGAACCATTCTCACGAGCCAAAGCCACACATCCCATCACCAGAGGGTCATGGATGGCAAAAGACATCTGAAGGACTTGAAGTGACATGGACACGTGGCCTTCTCATGCCTGCAGAGCTTGTGGATGTCCTAGCGGAGAATCCGCCCGCCCCAGAAGTTAATGATGCACCAGATTCGTTCAGCTTGGCTGACTTTGACACTGACTTTGTGTTCATTGACAATGAGTAGCGGCTAGAGTACATCCTCTGTTTTCTGCCAATAATGAACGACTGACAGCAAATTACTCTTGTTGGTCATTCACGGTTACATCTGCTGTGTTTTAAGACCTTTTATCTTGTCAGAAAGGAACTGAAAGTTCTCAAAGAGTACCATTTTTAGCAATGTTTTATTTAGCACCTTTCTCTTTGATAAGAATGATTTGATGCTTGAGATGACTTTCTTCTTAGACATGCTATAAAGAAAAGCTGTTCTGACTTTGTTATGAAAGGCAGTACAGGAGGAGTGTGTCTGCCAAAAGACCTGTGTGTTTTGTTATACTTGTTATCCCTAATCAAAGGGTTAGAGATGATAATTATTTAGTTAGACATTTTCATTTTCTTCAAAGCAACATACATTGTATTCTGTTTTAGAAAATTCCCACAGCGGAACAGTGAGAATTCGAAAGGAAATGAAGAAGTGAACACCTCAAAGACAGTTAAATGATGCAATGTACAGGAACGTCAATGCTACAACCATGCTGAACTGTGGATATGAAGCCTAATACCATTTTAGAGGGATCTTTTCATAGGAATAACCAGCTAAGAAATAAAAAGTACTTTGCTAGTAATTCAAAACTACATGGGTAGTTTGCGCCTTTTTATTTTTATATTATTTTTTTTTTATCATTTAAGGGGTAGGGGTGGCATATCTGTCATCGTCATCTACTAAATTGCCCTAGAATCTTGAAAGTAGCTGAATGATCTTGGTACTTTGGTCTTACATTAAATACACAAAAAACAGTACTTGTGATCGCTGTTTTTCTTGTATGGAAGTTGAAACCTTCAAATTTTGCGTAAAACGATAGCGCGCATTGGAAAACAACAGGCCACAGATACGAGATGGTCCAATCTGGAAGAGTATAAAGTGTTTTCAGAATACAGGGACACTCATGAAGCCTGCAGCACATCATTTTACTGCCACCATTGGCCAACACGAGGAGAAAATGAACTTGTTGATATGATGGTCTGAGCGTTGTTTTTGTTTGATATGGTAATTTTGACCAAGCGCTGCAGCCACACCCAGCAGAGTTCAGCTGGCAAACAAGCAGAAATCAAAATGGCATATCTCCAGCTACACAAAAATCACTGTCTGCAAAATTCCCCACTAGGGGGGAGGGTTTCACCTCTTGGCTCATGGACTAACACAAACACCTCTGCTCACTTTACTCACTCAGGGTCATATATTCAGACTCATGTGATTGTAACATTCATCAAAGAAACACTGAAGACGAAGCTAATCACAACAAACTTGACGTAAGTTCAGCAAAGGACTCTCTCTCTCTCTCTCTCTCTCTCTCTCTCTCTCTCTCTCTCTCTCTCTCTCTCTCTCTCTCTCTCTCTCTCTCTCTCTCTCTCTGGGTGGGGGTGGGTGGTGGGGGAGGTGTTGGGGTTGGATAATTTGAACACTATACACAATCTGATTAATTGTTGTGAAGAGAGAGAGAGAGAGAGAGAGAGAGAGAGAGAGAAGAGAGAGAGAGAGAGAGAGAGAGAGAGAGAGAGAGAATACTCAGACATGAATCCCCCCCGCGGTTAACACTAATTTATTACCAAATTACATAAACGCAAGACACGGATCAATTCATTTCAATTCAATTCAATCAACTTTATTGTCCCTCGGAAATTTTTCTCTGCTCCACATCATTTCGCAGTAGAAAAAAAGAAACACCCGAAGGTGCTGGGGAGGACCAGAGAAGCACTGTCTTCACCTGCCTCCACATCATTTCGCAGGTACTTAAGACATTACAAAGAGACATTATAAATCGTTACATAAAAGCCTGTGCTAGTATATGTATTTGTATATACATCAA
>CM031614.1:16930483-16947983 GCA_018398815.1 Conus ventricosus
GGTTAGTTCTAATTAACACTTCTGCTCGATGAACTGCGCTAAAAAGGTTATATTAAAAACATTTTATCATTTGACTTGAGTTGAAGAGTAATTTCCCTTTAATCGATCAACTTGCTTTCTCGTTGTCAAGCTTACGTTTTCACGAACCATGCGTCTGCAGGTGTTATGAAGGAAAGTGAAGACAGTGAGTGAAAGATACCACATTGATATGAAGTCTCACTGTACCAACTGAAACCTCACACAATTCTGACAGTTCAAAGGACGTGTGAGGTCACTTCCGGGTGAAGCTAAGGAAATGAATCATAATTTAAAGTTCAGGCTCTGTTGATTAAAGAAAAAAAACTGACATTATGACACCGACTGCCAGATTTCAACATCAAACCACTACATAATCAGAGTGCCCTAGCAAACGAGCTGCTAGACAGCAGACCAACAACATTGATGACGTCCTCCAGCGGGAGAAAGGGAGCTCCCTACCTCCCCATCCTGCTCACTGTGCTTAAAGTTAAGTCCACGCACAACAAACTCCTGACAGCGACTGAAATCGAATGTATAACACAACTACTGAGCATAATAAATGATGGAATGCGTAATTATGGTGATTAATAAAATCGCACTGTATGTTGTGTACTTGGATTTAAACACACACACACATACACACACACACACACACACACACACACACACACACACACACACACACACACACACACACACAGTTTGACAAAGTTCCACATTAAATGTTATTGTGTACTTGGATCCAAAAAAAAAAAACAGTTTGACAAAGTTCCACATTAAATGTTATTACATAGACTGTTAAAAGGTTATAGCAGTCAAAGCAGCCTATCTGACTGAATTTTAAATATTCTGACTGAGAGATATGAGTGTGTCAATAACGATGATGCAAAACCCGAGATCGCTAATGCTACCAGTGGTGTTTCTCAGTGTAGTGATTTAGATCCCTCTCTGTCCACATATCAATGAATGACAAGCCTGGTATTGTACATTATTTTTTGTAGATATGTTTCGCTGATGTGATTAAAGTTTACTGTAGCGTTCTTAATGACGAAGGAGACATAATTTCAAACCTGTTGTCAACAAGCTGGTTAAAAGCACCAATGACTGGCAAGTGAAATTTAATGTAGAAAAATGCAAACTCGTTCGTGATGAACTTGTAAGGTAAATGATGATTATTCCATCAGACAAAAGGACAAATAAATCAGAAGACAACACACGACGCGTTTCGACCTCTTTGGTCTTCTTCAGGCAAGATAGACAACATTCAGGACATTGAAAACGAAGCCAGCATGATATCCGCCTGCAGTTACCTCACTTTGAAACTAATTCATTCATAGTGGTAATATCAACCTGAACTATAGGCATCAAGTTGATGGCTGTAAGCTAAAACCTTTACAGCTGTGGGGAAAAAAAGTTCAGGGATTGTGGCTGACAGAAATCTTGCTTTTGAACAGCACATCACAACAACTGTCCAGTAACAAAGTAAAACAGCAGGGATGAGGGCCTGCCATACTCAGTTTGAAACCAAAGATGTCATCGTAGCACTCTTCAAATCCCTAGCAAGACCAGTTCAGAACTATGGTATTGTGTTGAGGTCCCCAAACCTGAGGAAGCACATAATTCTTGTAGAAAAAGTGCAGAGATTACAAGAATCACCGGTTTAGATAAAGTAGACAAACGGGTTGAAATGACTAAAACTGCCCAATCGAAGCTTGGTGTGAAATTGGACCAGCAACTTCAACGTAATCTTATTGGTGGACAAACACATAACAAGCTAATCAGCTAACATGGAGAAGAAGAAAGGCTCTTCGACAAAGTAAGAAAATGCACTTTGAAAAGTGAAAAAGAAAAACACAAGTACAGTTACAAAAAGCAAAAGAAAAGGTGAGATTCCGTAAGTTGCAAAATGAGGCGACTGCAAGCCAAAGTCTAAACAAATCTTGAAAAGTGGTTGAAATAACTCCGCCCCAAAAAAATGGACAAACTAACCACAAGACAAAACACGACGCGTTTCGACGTCTTAGGTCTTCTTCAGGCAAGATAACGAAAGACTCAGGACAAGGAAAATGAAGAATGAGCAATCACGTATCTTGTAAAAAACGGCACAAGATGGGCGCTGAATGAAAACCCATGTCTTGTGCTTAGTTTGTCTATGTTGCTTGGCGGAGTGATTTCAAACACTTTTTAAAGATTTGAGATTTTGTCGTTTGACTCCCAAGAGAGCGAACGAGTGACAGTGGTGAAGAACGTAACATCAGTCAACAAAAGAGATACATGTTCCCCACACATACTGCACACACACACACACACACACACACACACACACACACACACACACACACACACACACACACACATCAGTCAACAAGAGATAACCCCCCCCACACACACACACACACACACACACACACACACACACACACACCACACACACAGTGCACACATCAGTCAACAAGAGATACATATTACCCACACATAGTGCACACATCAGTCAACAAGAAATACATGTTCCCCCCATCCCACACATCAGTCAACAAGAAATACATGTTCCCCACACACATCAGTCAACAAGAGATACATATTCCCCACACACAGTGAACACATCAGTCAACAAGAGATACATGTTCCCCCCACACATCAGTCAACAAGAGATACATGTTCCCCACACACATCAGTCGACAAGAGATACATGTTCCCCACACACATCAGTCAACAAGAGATACATATTCCCCACACACAGTGAACACATCAGTCAACAAGAGATACATGTTCCCCCCCACACATCAGTCAACAAGAGATACATGTTCCCCACACACATCAGTCGACAAGAGATACATGTTCCCCACACACATCAGTCAACAAGAGATACATGTTCCCCACACACATCAGTCAACAAGAGATACATGTTCCCCACACACATCAGTCGACAAGAGATACATGTTCCCCACACACATCAGTCAACAAGAGATACATATTCCCCACACACAGTGAACACATCAGTCAACAAGAGATACATGTTCCCCCCACACATCAGTCAACAAGAGATACATGTTCCCCACACACATCAGTCGACAAGAGATACATGTTCCCCACACACATCAGTCAACAAGAGATACATGTTCCCCCCACACATCAGTCAACAAGAGATACATGTTCCCCCCACACATCAGTCGACAAGAGATACATGTTCCCCACACACATCAGTCAACAAGAGATACATGTTCCCCACACACATCAGTCAACAAGAGATACATGTTCCCCACACACATCAGTCAACAAGAGATACATGTTCCCCACACACATCAGTCAACAAGAGATACATGTTCCCCACACAACATCAGTCAACAAGAGATACATGTTCCCCACACACACAGTGCACACATCAGTCAACAAGAGATACATGTTCCCCACACACAGTGCACAAAGCGTGGTCTTTACCTAGGGAGTCTCCGCGGCTCGTGGCGCGAGTGAAAGGGTCTGAAACACAAAGATCGTTGGGGCTGGTCATGTTCACTGCATCTGATGGGTTAGTAGGATGGCTGGTCATGGTCACTGCATCTGATGGGTTAGTAGGATGGCTGGTCATGGTCACTGCATCTGATGGGTTAGTAGGATGGCTGGTCATGGTCACTGCATCTGATGGGTTAGTAGGATGGCTGGTCATGGTCACTGCATCTGATGGGTTAGTAGGATGGCTGGTCATGGTCACTGCATCTGATGGGTTAGTAGGATGGCTGGTCATGGTCACTGCATCTGATGGGTTAGTAGGATGGCTGGTCATGGTCACTGCATCTGATGGGTTAGTAGGATGGCTGGTCATGGTCACTGCAACTGATGGGTTAGGGGGATGGCTGGTCATGGCCACTGCAATCTGATGGGTTAGTGGGAAGGCTGGTCTTTGGCCTGCACGAGGGGGTTATTAGGATGGTGGCCCATGGTCCGACCCTAAAGGGTTTAAAGTAGGATGGCGGGGTCATGGTCACACATCGAGGGGTTGTAGGATGGCGGTTTAAAGGCACTGAAACTGAGGGGTTAGTGGGAAAGGCCCTTGGTAAAGGTAACGGGAAATCTGTTGGGTTGGGGTTAAGGATGGCGGGCCCCATGGTCCAGAAACTAAAGGGGTTAGGGAAAGGCTGGTAGGTCACGAAATCGAGGGGTTTAAGGGGTGGCTGAGGTCAATTGCATTTGAGGGGTTAGTAGGTTGGTGGTAAAGGTCCACTGCATGGAGGGGTTTTGGGTTAGGAGGGGTTTGGTTCATGGTCACGAATGTGAGGGTTAGTAGGATGGGGGGTTCATGGTCCCCTGCTTTCTGAGGGGTTTTTTAGTGGGAAATGGTTTGGTCATGGTCCCCTTGCTTTGGGGGGGGGTTTAGAAGGTTTGGCCCTGGTCTTTGGTCAGGGCATGGGGAGGGGTTTTAGAAGGATGGCCTTTTCCAAGGTAAATGAAATGGGGAGGGGTTTAAAAAAGGATGGCTTTTTCCATTTTCATGAATTGAGGGGTTTGTGGGAAAGGGCTGGTCATGGTAAATGCATTAAAGGGTTGGGTTGGAAAGGTGGTCATGGTCACTGCATTGGGGGAAAAAAGGGGGAAAGGCTGGTCGGGTCACGCATTAAAGGGTTTAAAGTGGGTTTTGGCTGGTCATGGTCACGCATGGAGGGGTTTTAAAAGGTGGGAAAGGCTGGTCATGGTCACTGCTGGAGGGGGTTAAGTAGGAGGGCGGTCAGGGTCACGGCATGTAAAGGGGTTAGTGGGATGGCTGGCTTGGCATGCATCTGAGGGGTTTAAGAAAGGATGGCTGGTAAAATGGTCACTGAATTTGGGGGTTTGTAGGTTTGGCGGTAAAGGTCACTGAAAGGGGGGGGGTTTGTAGGAATGGGGAAAAGGACCACTGCATGTGATGGGTTAGTGGATGGCGGGGTCAGGGTTCACTGAAAAGTAGGGGTTTGTAAAATGGCGGGTCAGGGGCCCCCTGCACCTGAGGGGTTAGTAGGGGGGCTTTTTCATGGTCCCCGCATGTGAGGGGGTTGAGGGGCTGGTCATGGCCCTTTGAAAAGTGAGGGGGTTAGTAGGTTTGGCTGGTCGGGCACTGCATCGAGGGTTGGGTAGGAGGGGGCCCTGGCATGGGTCACTGCATCTGAGGGGTTATTTAGGAGGTTTGGAAAAGGTAAATGCATCTAAAGGGTTTAAAGTGGGTTGGCTGGTCAGGGGTCATTTGCATGTGTTTGGGTTGTAGGATGGCGGTAAATGGTCACGCATCTGGGGGTTTAGTAGGATGGTGGTCATGGTCACGCATCGAGGGTTAGTGGGAAGGCGGGGTCGGGTCACTGCATTTTGAGGGGTTTAAAGTAGGATGGCGGGGCCCAGGGTATGCATGGGATGGGTTAGTAGGAGGGCTGGTCGTTCCATTAAATTCATTTCATTGTTTCCATTCTTTTTCTTTTCTGCTTTTTCCTTTTGTTTTTACACCCCGCCAGCCAAAAAAGCGCGCGCGCACACACAAACACGCACACACCCACACAACAACCACCACACCCCCAAACACACAACAAAACACCCCAACACACACAGGGACACCACCCACAAACCACACACAAAACACACACACACCCCACCATATTTTACACACACACACACACACACACACACACACACAAAACCCCACACACTTTATGAAACACACACACACACACAAAACACGCGCGGGGCGCGCGGCGCGCACGCACGAACGCACCGCATGCCCCGAAAGCGCGCGCGCCCCAACACACCACACACACACAAACAAAACAAAACCCACCACCCCTTTTTATTTATTTTTTTAAACTTGTGTGTTGGTTTTGGCCCAAATGACTGCGTGTATGTAGTGAAATGCCGCGCGCGCGGTGTGCGTGCGTGCGTGCGTGCTGCGTGCGTTTTTGGCGTGCGTGCTTTTGGCGTTGTGGTGTGTGTGGTGTGTGTGGGGTTGGTGTGCGGTGTGTGTGTGGTGTGTGTGTGTGTGTGTGTGTTGTGCGCGCGCAACAGAAAAAAAACGGGAACAAAAGGGACAGGGACGGGCGGGGAGAGAAAATTTAAGAGAGAGAACAAAACCACACACACACCCCCACAACACACACACACAACCCCACACACACACACAACAAAACACACACACCCGAGAGAGAGAGAGAGAGGAGAGAGAGAGAGGAGAAGGGGGAGAGAGGGGAGAGGGGGGAGAGAGAAAAAAAGAAAAAAAGAGAGGAGAGAGAGGAAGATGAGGGGGAGAGAGGAGGGGGGGGATAAAGGGGGAGAGGGGAGAACCTGCCAGGCGCACCCACGCCCGAAACCCCAACGCGCGCACACACACACACAACACACACCACACCCACCCCACACACCCACAACACACACCACACACATTTTTTTTTAACTATTTACTTGTGGTGGAAAGGACAAATAAATTTGCGTGAAAGTAGGTTTTATGCGCGCGCGCGTGCGGGCGTGCGTGCGGCTGCGTCGTGCGTGCGTGCTTGCGTGTGTTTTGTGTGCGCGCGCCCCGCCCGCGCGCGAACAAAAAAAACGAACACGGGGAAAGAGAGCACGGGAAGGAGAGAGAATCAAAGGGGGAAAGGGCATAACACACACCACACAACACACACACACACAAAAACACACACACACACAACACACACCACACACAAAAAAGAGAGAGGGGGAGAGAAAAAAAAGAAAAAAAAGAAAGAGAGAGAGAGAAAAAGGGGAAAAAAAGGGAAAAAAAAAAGAAAAAAAAGAAAGAGAGAGAGGGGAGAGGGAGAGGGGGAAAAAGGGGAGGGAGAGAGGGGGGAGAGAAAGGGGAGGGGGGGACCAAGGAAGAAACGGCGGCGCACGCACCCCCCAAACCAAAACCCCCCAACCCACCCCACACACACACAACACACCCCACCCCACCCCACACACAAAACCACCCCCACACATTTTTAAAAATTTAATTTTTAACGGGTGTGGTGTGTGTGTGTTTTGGGGCCCAAAGGGACGGTGCTGTAGGTATGAGAGGGGAGAGAGAGAGAGGAGAGAGGAAAAGAGAGGGGAGAGGGGAGAGAGAGAGAAAAAGTCCGGGCGCACCACGAAACCACGCAAGCGCGCGCCACACAAAAACCCACCACCACACACAAAAACAAAACCACACACCACCCACCACACAACACACACAAAACCCCACACACACACACACACCCACACACAAAACACACACACACAACCCTTTTTTTTTTACCCTTTTATTTTTTGTGGGTGTAAGGGAAAAAAGGGCCTGCGTTTTGTAGTGTAATGCGGCGCCCCGGGGTGTGCTTTGCGGGGTTGCGTTCTTGGGGGTGCGTACGTGGGGGGTTGGTGTGTGTGGTTTTTTGGGTTGTGGGGGTTTGTGTTGTGTGTGTTGGTGTGTGTTTTGGTGTGGGTGTGTGGTGTGTGTGTGTGTGTGTGTGGGGGTGTGTGTGTGTTTTCCCTTCATTTAACGCTATCCCTATTCGTTATTAGCCCACAAAAAAAAAAAAGTGAATGTGTACGGAAGAAAATTTGCGACGGGCACATAATGTGGGTATGTGCATATGTATGGGTGGCGTGCACGCGGTGTGTTTTGTGTGTGTGTGTTGTGTGTGTGTGTGGTGGGTGTGTGTGTGTGGTGTGGTGTGGTGTGTTTTGTGGGGTGTTTGTGTGTGTGTTTTTGTGCCTTTTGTGGGTTAGTGCCTGTGTGTGGATGAGGGGAGTATGGATTTTTGTAAGTTTTGTAAATTTTTTTTACAAAAAGTCATAAAAAGGAAAAATTAACTTTTTAAAAACCCAAAATACTTATAACCAAAAACTAACAAACAATTAAAGTCAAAAAGGGGAAGAAAGAAAAAAAAAAAAAGAAAAGCAAACAAACAAAACAAAACAAAAATCCTTTGCCCCCCCCCCCCCCCCCCGGGACATTTTATCCACCCCACCCCCCCCCCTTTCCCTTTTCCCTTATCCCCCGCAAAATAAATTTAAAAAAAAAAGGAATTTATAAGAAATTTCCCAATGGGGGGGCGTTAAGTTACAAAAGAATTGGGAAATTTTAAAGCGGGGGTACTAAAAATTTGGGCCCTTGTTTCCCCCATTTTTTTGCTTAAATACGGATGATTTTTTTCATATCATTGCATGAAACAATATGAACGGAGTAACCCGGGTTTTCCACTTTACGCAAACTTTTGGTTTCTTTACATATTTTTTTTTTAAATGTTTTTAAAATTTTCCCCCGTGCATTAATGAGGTAATTTTCTTTTAAAGTTTTAAAATTTTTTTGTTCTTTTTAAAAATATCAAACTTTTTCTTTATATACGTGTTATTCCCCAAAATTTTTTTCAAAAGTTTTTTTCCAGTTTTGCGACTTAACCAATTTTTACACTGTTCATGTCCTGAAAAGGGGGAAAAAATCAAACAGTTCTGAATAAAAACTTTTTTTGGGCCCACTTTTTTAAGCGGGCCCTGTCAAACTTTTCATTTAAATAAAAAAAGAACAATGTGAAAGGAAACCCCAAAAAAGCTACGGGTTTTCCTCTTGCAATTAACATGTTATCTTACAACTTATCCTATGATCATTTCAGGGCTTGTGTGCAGTTGAAAAACTTTTAAACCAAAAATTTTAAAAAAAAAAAATTTAAAAATTTTTTTTAAAAAAATTTAAAAGGAATTTAAAAGGGGGGCCTTTTTAAAATATCGATTTTTAAATTTCCCCCAAAAAAATTTTTTTTCCCCCCCAAAAGGGTTTTTTTAAAAAGCACAACCCTTTTTTTTAAAAAAAATTTTTAAAAAAAATTTAAATAATTTGAATAGTTTTTTAAAGGAAAATTTTATTTTGAAAAATTTTTTTTTTTTTTTTATTTTTTTAAAAAAAAAAAAAAAATTTTTTTAAAAAAGGGGAAAAAAAAGGTTAAAAAAAATTTTAAAAAAAAAAAAAAAGGGGGGGGGTTTTTTTAAATTTTTTTGGGCCCTTTTTTTTTTTTAAATCAATTTTTTCCCAAATTTTAAAATTTTTTTTAATTTTTTTTAAAAATTTAAAAACCCCCAAAACCCGTTTTTTAAAAAATTGGGGCCCCCCTTTTTAAAAAAGGGAAAAAAAACCCCCGGGGCCCCCTTTAAACCCTTTTAAACTTTTTTTTAAAGGGAGGGGGTTTTTTTTTTTCCTTGGGAAAATTTTAAAAAAAAAAATTTAATTTGGTTTTAAAAAAACCCCCCTTTTTTTTTAAAAAAAAAAAAAAAAAATTTTTCCCCTTTTTTAAAAAAAATTGGGTTTTAAAATTTTTTTTTTTTTTAAAAAAAAGTTTTTTTAAAATTTTGGTTTTTTTCCCCCGGGGCGGATTTTTTCCCCATTAAAAAAATTTAAAAATTTTTTTTTTTTTTAAAAAAAAAAAAAAAATTTTTTTTATTTTTTTCCCCCCAGTTTTTTTTTAAAATTTTTTTTTTTTTTTTTTTGGGTTTTTAAAACCCCCCAAATTTTTTGTTTAAAGAAAAAAATTTTTTAAAAAACCCAAAATAAAAAAAGGGAAAAAAAGGGGGGGAAAAACCCCCCGGGGGGGGCCCCTTGACAAAGTTTCTTCGGTGGGGAAAAAATTTTTTCCCCTTTTTTTTTTAAAATTTTTTAAAAAAACCAAAAATTTTTTTTTTTAAAAAATTTTTTTTTTTTTTTAAAAAAAATTTTAAAACCCCTTTTTTTAAAAAAACCGGGACACTTTTTTTTAAAAATTTTTTTTTTTGTTTTAAAAAAAATTTTTTTTTTTTCCCCCCCTTTTTTAAAAAAAATTTTTTTTTTTTAAAAAAATTTTTAAAAATTTTTTAAAAATTTTTTTTTTTTCCCCGGGGGAAAAAATTTTTTTTTAAAAATTTTTTTTAAAAAACCCTTTTTTTTTTTTTTTTTCAAAGGGGAAAAAAAAAAAAAAAAAATTTTTTTAAAAAAAAAAACCCCGGGAAAATTTTTTAACCCGGGTTTGTTTCCCCCGGGGGGTTTTTTTTTTTTTTATTTGGGGTTTTTTTTTTAAAGGGGTTTTAAATTTTTTTTTTTTTTTTTTAAAAAAAAATTTTTTTTTTTTAAAAGGGGGGGGAAAAAAAAAAAAAATTTTTTTTAAAAAAAAATTTTTTTTTTTTTTTTGGGGGGGTTTTCCTTTTTTTGGTTTGTTTTTTAAAATTTTTTTTTGGGTTTTCCTTTAAATTAAAAAACCTTCCCAAAGTTTAATTTTTTTTAAAACCCCCAAATTTTTAAAATTTTTTTTTTTTTTTTTTTTTCCCCCCCTTTTTTTAATTTTTTTTTTTTTTTTTTTTAAAAAAAAAAAATTTTTTCCCCCCTTTTTTTTTTTTTTTTTTTTTTTTTTTTTTTTTTTTAGGTTTTTTTAAAATTTTTTTTCTTTTTTTTTTTTAAAAAATTTAAAAATTTTTTTTGAAAATTTTTTTTTTTTTTTAAAAAAAAAATTTTTTTTTTTGAAATTTTTTTTTTCCCCCAAAAAAAATTTAAAATTTTTGGGTTTTTTCTTCCCAAAATTTTTTTTAAAAAATTTTTCCAAATTTTTTTAAAAAAAAAACCCCCGGGATTAAAAATTTAAAAAAAAAATTTAAAGGGGGAAAAAAAAAAAAAAAAAATTTTGTTTTTAAAAAATTTTTTTTAAAAAAAAAAAATCCCTTTTAAAAACCCCGGTTTTAAAAAAAAACCCCTTTCCCCCGGGGGGCCCCAAAAAAAAACCCCCCCCTTTTTTTTTTTGGAAAAAAAAAAAATTTTAAAAAAAAGGGGGTTTTTTTTAAAAAAAAAAAATTAAAAAAGGAAAAAACCCCCCCCCAGGGTTTTTTTCCCTTTAAAAACTCCCCCCTTTTTTCCCCCAAAAAAAAAAAAAAGGGGGGGGGGGGCCCCTTTTTTTGGGGGGGGCCCGGGGGGGGGGGCCCGGGGGGGGGGGGAAAAAAAAACGGAAAAGGAAAAAGAAAGGAAAGGAAAAAAAAAAAAACCCAAAAACCCCCCACACACACACAAACCCCCCCACACCCCCCCACACAAACACACAAACACACACAAAAACCCCCCCCAAAAAAAAAAAAAAAAAAAAAAAAAAAAAAAAAGAAAAAAAAGAAAAAAAAAAAAGGGGGGGGGGAAAAAAGAGAAGGGGGGAAAAAGGGGGGGGAAAAAGAGGGGAAGGGAAAAAAAAAGAGGAAAGGGGGGGGGGGGAGGGGGGAAAAAAGGGGGAAAAAAAAAAAAAAGGAGGGAGAAAAAGAAAAAAGGGGAAAAAAAAAAAAAAAAGGAAAAAAAAAAAGGAAAAAAAAATTAAAAAGGGGGGAAAAAAAAGGGGGGGGGGAAAAAAAGGGGGGGAAAAAAGGGGGGGGGGGAAAGAGGGGGGGGGCCCCCCCCCCCCCCCCCCCCCCCCCCCCGGGGGGGGGAAAAAAAAAGGGTTAAAGGGGGGGGGGGAAAGGGGGGGGTTTTTTTTTTTTTTTGGGGGGGGAAAAAAGTTTATGGGAAAAAAGGGGGGGAAAGGGGGGGGGGGGGCGGGGGGGGGGTTTTTTTTTTTGGGGGGGAAAGGGGGGGGGGGGGTTTTTGGGGAAAGGGGGGGTTTTTTTTAAAACCAAAAAGGGGGGGGGGGGGGGGGTTTAAATTTTTTCCCCCCCCAAAAAAGGGGGGGGGGGGGAAAAAAAAAAAAAAAAAAAAAAAAAGGGGGGGGGGAAAAAAAAAAAAAAAAACCCAAAACCCAAAAACCCCCCCCAAAAAAAAAAAAAAAAAAAAAAAAAAAAAAAAAAAAAAAAAAAAAAAAAACCCCCAACCCAAAAGGGGGAAAAAAACCCCACAAAGGCCCCCCCCCAAAAAAAAAAACCCCAAAAAAAACCCCCAAAACCCCCCCCAACCCCCAAAAAAAAAACCCCCCCCAAAAAAAAACCCCCGGGGGGACGGAAAAACCCCCCCCCCCCCAAAAAAAAAAAAAACCCCCCCGGGCCCCGGGGCCCCAAAAAAAAAAAAAACCCCCCCCCCAAAAAAACCCCCCCCCCCCCCCTTTTTTTTTTCCTTTTTAAAAAAAAAAACCCATTTTGGGTTTTTTTTTCCAAAAGGGTTTTTTTTTTAAAATTTTTTTTTTTTTTTTCCCCCCCCTTTTTTTTTTGGCCTTTCCTTTGGCCCCCCCCTTTTTCCCCCCCTTTTTTCCCCTTTTTTTTAAAAATTTTTTTTTTAAAAAAAATTTTTAAAAAAAAATTTTTTTTTTTTGGGGGGGGGGAAAAAAATTAAAAAAATTTTTTAAAAAAAAAAAAATTTTAAAAAAAAAACAAAAAAAAAAAACCCCCCCCCCCCCCCCCCCCCCCCCCCCCCCCCCCCCCCCCCCCCCCCCCCCCCCCCCCCCCCCCCCCCGGGGGCCCCCCCCCCCCAAAAAAGGGGGGGGGGGGAAAAAAAGGGGGGGCCCCCCCCCAACCAAAAAAAAACCCCCAAAAAACCCCCCCGGGCCCCCCCCCACCAAACCCCCAAAAACCAAAAACCCCCCCCAAAAAAAAAAAAAAAAGAAAAACCCCCCCCCCCCCCCGGGCCCCCAAAAAAAAAAAAACCCAAAAAATTTTTTCCCCCCCCCCCCCCCCCCCCCCCCCCCCCCCCCCCCCCCCCCCCCCCCCCCCCCCCCCCCCCCCCCCCCATTAAAAAAAAAAATTTTTTTTAAAAAAAAAAAAAAACCCGTTTTCCCCCCTCCCCCCCCCCCCCCCCCCCCCTTTTTTTTTTTTTTTTTTTTTTTTTTTAATTTTTTTTTTTTTTTTTTTTTGGGCCCCCCGTTCACTTGTGAGTCTAACATCGAACATTTGGTTCTTCTGCTGCATTTATAACATGCCTGGTTTATTGTTTTTTTGTTTTGGTTTGTGTGTGGGGGGGGGGTTGGTTTGCTGTTTTTGTGTGTGAGTAGAATATAGTAGTAGATAGTATATAGTAGTGTGGGTAGTAGTAGTATACTTTAATTTTACGTCTTTTCACAAACTATGTGATATTAGATAAGTGTGTGTGTGTGTGCGTGCGTGCGTGCGTGCGTGCGTGCGTGCGTGCGTGCGTGTGTGCGTGTGTGTGTGTGTTGTGTGTGTGTGTGCGTGCGTGCGTGCGTGGGTGCGTGCGTGCGTGCGTGCGTGCGTGCGTGCGTGCGTGCGTGTGTGCGTGTGTGTGTGTGTGTGTGTGTGTGTGTGTGTGTGGTGTGTGTGTGTGTTGCAGTCTGGCCACTACGAAGTGTAAATGTACATACTATCCAGAATGGACGCCGGCTGTCTGTCCACTCTGCTGTGTCTGTTTGACCAAACGGCCCTTTTAAACGTATACATAGAGGTGGAGGAGGGTAAAGTCAATATTTGAAATACACAGCAAAGCCTTGTTTTATCACGCTTAGAGATATCAATATGTCGGTTATTATGCTTTGAAATTGATGTCAATATGTCCACCGTTGTTTACCGTCTTAACTGATTTTGTTTGTTTGTCTGATGACATGTCTTCTCTCGTAGCCCTCGACAGGCTCGTTGTAGTCACACGAGCTATGCTGATAAAAAAAAAGAATTATTTAAAGAATAAGAAAGACTGTTATTCTTGATCTCAGTGACCCTCCCCCCCCACCCCCACCCCACCCCCACCCCCGTTTTTTTTGTTTTTTTTTTTTTTTTTTGTTTTTGTTTTTTTTTTTTTGCTTAACCGTCAGCGCTCACTGTCGTCCTCGTCTTCTTAATTATCATCATGGATTTGATTAATCATTGACAGCATCGGCGTCATGGTAAACCTACCCCCATTCTTTGTACAGTCGAAATACCCCCTCTTCCTTGACGTCGTCGGTATTCGTTCGTCTTCGTAGTCGTTTAAATCATCATCATCATCATCATCATCATCATCATCATCATCATCATCATCATCATAAATCATCATCATCGATGTCGTCGTCGTCGTCGTCATTATCGTCATCGTCGTCGTCGTCGTCATCGTCGTCGTCGTCATTATCATGTCACTACTACAGTACAACAACCACCGCCATACAAATCACCATCATCATTGCCATCATTATGTATCCTCCTAAAAATTTAAATCGGTGACATCGTGAACTTCATCATCTATCGTCACCTCGGTTGTCGTGACACACTGTCATCATCATTATCATCATTCCTCTTACCGCCTGGCAACTATACCCTCTTCCTCCTCCGTGACATCGTGAACATCATCATCTATCGTCACCTCGTTGTCGTGACACACTGTCATCCTCATTATCATCATTCCTCTTACCGCCTGGCAACTTAGACCCTCTTCCTCCTCCTCTTCCTCCGCCTTCCTACTTCCTCATTGCAACTATATTCTCTTCTCCGATTACCCCAACCTGTTCCCCATCTTCTCCTGAACATCCCTGAACATCCCTGAACATCCCTGCTGTCCCCTGCGCTCAGTCTCCTGAACATCCCTGAACATCCCTGAACATCCCTGAACATCCCTGCTGTCCCCTGTGCTCAGTCTCCTGAACATCCCTGAACATCCCTGAACATCCCTGAACATCCCTGCTGTCCCCTGTGCTCAGTCTCCTGAACATCCCTGAACATCCCTGCTGTCCCCTGTGCTCAGTCTCCTGAACATCCCTGAACATCCCTGAACATCCCTGAACATCCCTGAACATCCCTGCTGTCCCCTGTGCTCAGTCTCCTGAACATCCCTGAACATCCCTGAACATCCCTGCTGTCCCCTGTGCTCAGTCTCCTGAACATCCCTGCTGTCCCCTGTCTCAGTCTCCTGAACATCCCTGCTGTCCCCTGTGCTCAGTCTCCTAAACATCCCTGAACATCCCTGCTGTCCCCTGTGCTCAGTCTCCTGAACATCCCTGAACATCCCTGAACATCCCTGAACATCCCTGAACATCCCTGCTGTCCCCTGTGCTCAGTCATGAGGTGCAGGCCAAGACTTACTGGCACCAGGGCCTGTCCGTTCACCAGCTGCCAGCCAGCTTCCACAGGAGGAATCAAGAACCACGCGCAGTCCAGGAACTCGTGACAGTCCGTCGTCAGGCTCAGGCTCTGCATGACTGCCCATCCATCCATCCATTTGTTAGTCAAACAATCCACCCCTCCATCCATCAGTGCATCTATACATCCATTGGTCTGTTTATCTATCCATCTGTCCACCAGCAATCTATTCACCTCTCCATCAGTCGATCCATCCGTCGATCCATCCGTCCATCCATCCGTCCATCCATACATCCATCCATCCATCCATGCATCCATGTATCCATGCATCCATCCATTTGTCCATCCATCCATCCATCCGTCCATCCATCCATTTGTCCGTCCATCCATCCATCCGCCCATCCATCCATTTGTCCATCCATCCGTCCATCCATCCATTTGTCCATCCATCCGTCCATCCATCCATTTGTCCTTCCATCCGTCCATCCATCCATTTGTCCATCCATCCGTCCATCCATCCATCCATCCATCCATTTGTCCATCCATCCGTCCATCCATCCATCCATCCATCTGTCCATCCGTCTATTCATCCATTATTCGTCCGTCCGTCCATCAACCATGCATCCACGGATTCATCCATTCATCCATCCATGCATCTATCCACCCATTGATTCATCCATCCAACCACCCATTCATCCATCCATCCATCCATCCATCCATCCATTCATCCATCCAACCATCCATTCATCCATCCAACCATCCATTCATCCATCCAACCATCCATTCATCCATCCATCCATCCATTCATCCATCCAACCATCCATTCATCCATCCAACCATCCATTCATCCATCCAACCATCCATTCATCCATCCATCAAAACAGAGGTCTCACTCAGCCAGTCAGTCAATCGATGGGTTAATCTTCCGCCAGTCAGTCAATCGATGGGTTAATCTTCCGCCAGTCAGTCAATCGATGGGTTAATCTTCCGCCAGTCAGTCAATCGATGGTTAATCTTCCGCCTTTCCCCTTCTTCTACTACCCGTGGTCTCACAATCATTGTGGTAGACGTAGATCTACAGCAACGTCTCTTGCTAGTCCATCTTCCTTAAATTAAGAGGGCAAAAATGTCACTATCCACCCTTACCCCCCCCCCCCCCCCCAAATCCACCTCCTCCCTCCAACTCCTAAATAAAGAAAAGGAAAGAAAGGCAACGTTTACCCAAAATGCGAAAATGATTACTTAAAAAAAAGGCTGGGTACTAGTTTCTTTGTTCCTTTCTTTCTTTTTCTCTTTCTTTGTTGTTGTTGTTGTTGTTGTTGTTGTTGTTGTTGTTTTTGGCGTGTTTTTGTTTGTCTTTTCAGCGACCAAATCGACTTTCCCAGAGCTTGTTCAACAGGGCTCCAAACTCTCAGATGCCCTAATCTTGGACCCTGAGCTCCATGGGAGAATTGTCAAGGCGTCCTCCACACTGTCCAGGCTGACAAAGAAAGCATGAACGAGCAAGATAGCTGACCACACACCCAAATCAAAGTGTATAAATTCTGTGCGCTAAACACATCGTTATATGGCAACGGAGCATGGGTTTGCATGCCCGTCGGGAGAAGAGACTAAATGCTGTCCACATGCTATGCTTCCTGGATCTCTTTGGCATGCTCCGATTGAGTTCCCAGCTACACTGTCCTTCAGAACGCTGGTATCACTATACTCTTTATGGGGCCGGAATAGCTCAGTGGTAGAGCGCCGGACTCGTAATCTTGGGGTTCGAGTTCGAATCTCCGCCGGGCCGTTTCGGTACAGGGGATTTTTCCCTCGGAGTTAACATTGGTTCTGACTCCATTTCCATAAGTCCTTGGAATGAGACTATAAACCGAGGTTCCGTGCGTGAACGCACGCATAACATCTTGCACACACGTAAAATCCCATCACCAACTTTCGGAAGAGAAGGTCCATTTTGGCCGTTGGTATGGATGACACGTTACACATAGCATGCACCTTCCCCGAAGTTGGAGTATGGCTGCCTTAATGGGGGGATTAAAAAAACGGTCATACACACAAAACTCCACTCCCTATACAGGGGATGTCTACAGGACTATCAGCCTGCGTACGCAGAAGAAGAAACTATACTCTTTGTTGCAATTCAAACAAAGACGCCTGCCCTGGCTGGGACACGTTTAGTGGATGGCAAATGACCCTATCCGCAAGGAGCTGACGTGTAATGGACTGGTTGAGGAAAGAGTCTATGGAAGACTCTAGTCTCGCTTCAAGGACACCTGCAAAAGTGACCTGACAACCTTCTCCATCACACCCAACACACAAGAGGCAGCGATGCCCAAAACATAGAGACCCAGAAGCAAAATCTCTATCACGGATTTCGGCAGCGTGAGGAGGACCTACTGCAGCGGCTAACAGATAATGCCAGAGGTGAAGGGTACCACCAGGAACCTGCAAACGACCCTCGACTTCCGTCTGCAGACGGTGCAGGAGGGTGGGGGGAGGGGGGAGGGGGAGGCGGACTGTCGGTCTCGGATGAGGCTCTCCAGCCGCAGCAGATGCTGCTCCAGCGTACCGGGCACTCAGT
>CM031614.1:16955483-16960483 GCA_018398815.1 Conus ventricosus
GATCCCGAGTCTGCACTAACAGTCTTTTAATAAGAATCCGTTCAAAACATTTCATAAGAATAGACGTTAAAGCAACAGGTCGATAATCGTTAAGAGTTTGGGACTGCGTTTATTTGGTACAGGACATATCACAGACGTTTTCCAAATCACAGCCGGTTTTGATGTATGGGGCTGAAATTTGGGTTTAGATAATGCTGTTGTTCATTGTGAGGCAGTACATTTATTTGCTTTGAAGAGGTTTCTAGGTCTTGACAGGCGTATTTTAAATGATTTGTTATATGGGAAGACCAATAGATATCCACTATTCATTTGTTCTGCCATTAGATGTGTTCGGTATTGGGTAAAGCTTTTACAAATGGAGCATTATAGATTGCCTCGTAAGTCTTATGAAATGTTGTTCGAATTAGATGTAAAGGGAAAAACAAACTGGGTTTTCAAATGTACGTCTGTTTCTGTGTAAGCATGGATTTGGGGATGTCTGGCTGTCTCAGGTGTTGGAAATCAAAGCCAGTTTATTCGTGTTTTCCGACAAAGGTTGATTGACTGCAGATGGCAAATGTGGGACGATCATATACAAAGTAGTGGACGCTATGATTGTACAGACATTATTCTAGTTTTCATTGTTCTCGCCTTATTTGAAATTTGATTTGGATATGCATCTGAAAAGATCAATTGCTAAATTCAGAGTTGGTGTTTGACATAAGGACTCATTACTTAAGATACAGACAACATAGACAAAATGACTTGGTATGTCCATCGTATATGCAAAGTGAGAACATAAATTACACTTTATGTTCCTTTGTCCAGCTTAGAAGATATTCGTCAAAAATGTATCCCACAGAAATATCATAGGCGGCCCATGAATGTTTCGTTTACAGTGACTACTTAGCTCTAACAGTTATAAGGTTATTAGGAATGTAGGTATGTTTCTGTTTAAGGCGTTTAAGATCAGAGAAATAATGACGTCTTAGATAGTCTTGTTGTATTGTTGTTTTTTGTTTACTGATAAATCATTTGTTTCTTACACTTATAATGTGAATGATTGTGCTCATTCCCCTTCAAATGGGCCAGTGGCCTTACTGAATAAAATCTGAAGTCTGAAGACTGAAGTCTCTCTCTCTCTCTCTCTCTTCTCTCTCCTCTTCTCTCCTCTCTCTCTCTCTCTCTCTCTCTCTCTCCTCTCTCCTCCACTCTCACTCACTCACTCACTCTCTGCTCCTCTCTCTCTCTCCTCACTCTCCTCTCACTCACTCTCCTCTCCACTCTCTCTCTCTCTCACTCTCTCTCACTCTCTCTCCTCACTCTCCTCTCACTCCTCATCTCCCCTCTCTCTCTCCCCTCTCTCCTCTCTCTCTCACTCTTCCTCTCTCTCTCTCTCTCCTTCACTCTCTCTCTCTCACTCCTCTCCTCTCTCTCCTCTCCTTTTCTCATCCTCACCTCCTCTCTCTCCCTCTCTCCTCTACTCTCTCTCTCCTCCTCTCCCTCTCCCCTCCCTCTCTCTCTCCTCTCTCTCCTCTCTCTCTCTCTCTCTCCCTCTCCTCTCTCTCTCTCTCTCTCTCCTCTCTCTCTCTCTCTCTCTCTCCTCCTCTCTCCTCTCTCTCTCTCTCCTCTCTCTCTCTCTCTCTCTCCTCTCTCTCTCTCTCCCATCCCTCTCTCTCTCTCCTCTCTCTCTCTCTCTCTCCTTCTCTCTCTCTCTCTCCCTCCCCTCTCTCTCTCTCTCCCTCTCTCTCCTCTCTCTCTCTCTCTCCCCTCTCTCTCTCTCTCTCTCCTCTCTCTCTCTCTCTCTCTCTCTCTCTCCCTCTCTCCTCTCTCTCTCTCTCCCTCTCTCCTCTCTCTCTCTCCCTCCTCTCTCTCTCTCTCTCTCCTCCCCCTCTTCTCTCTCCTCTCTCTCTCTCTCCCTCCCTCTCCTCTCCTCTCTCTCTCTCCTTCTCTCTCTCTCTCTCTCTCCTACTCTCTCTCTCTCTCTCTCTCTCAGGCGCCCGGAACACTCACAGACATTGGCGTTGGCGCAGCCCAGACGCTGGACTTGGTAGGCCAGATGGATGCCTTTCTTCTGGAAGTCCTGCACTTTGTTCTGGTCCACCCTTGACACACATCCGCCGCCTTCACGGCACAGCCTATAAAGTCCTGCAGCATCCTGCACAAGACACGGTGAAGAGTCCGTTTGACCAGTTGACTATCATGTTTACTGTCTCCTCTCACCAATGGAGAGGTGGTAGAGGGGGGTGGAGGGTTTGGGTGGGGAGCGAGTGGGGGGGGGGGGGTTATCCTGGGGTCGTGGACTTTCACCCCTGGACTTGAGCTCCGCAGTCGCATTTTTTTTCACAGGGATGTAAATGTACGTTTATATGTTGAATGATTCCATCTGCTGGTATCCTCTTACATATGCATGTGCTTGCGCGCAGAGAGAGAGAGAGAGAGAGAGAGAGAGAGAGAGAGAGAGGGAGGGAGAGAGAGAGACAGACAGACAGACAGACAGACAGACACAGAGAGAGAGCGAGAGAGAGAAAGAGAACACACACACACACACACACACACACACACACACACACACACACACACACACACACACACACACACACACATACACACACACACGCGCGCGCGCACACACACAGGGAGAGAGACAGTGTCAAAGAGAGAGTGTATTGCTTACAGAAATTGAGATACCTTGGAGTGAACTGTAACGTTTTAAAAGCATTCTACAGAAGCAATATTGAATCGGTGATCACTTTTTCATTTTTAGTGTGGTATGGTGGATTAAATGTGAAAAACAAATGCTTGCTGGAAAAGATTGTGAAACGGTGTGGTAAGATTATTGGTGTTAAGCAACAAAGTTTAGGAGAAATGTTTGAAATAAGAGTGCCTAAGAAAGCTCAGAAGATTGTATGTGATGTAACCCATCCTCTGTTCCCCTTTTATGAAAAGATGCCTTCAGATAGACGATTCCGGCAACTGAAATGTGAAACCAACAGACTGAACCGTAGTTTCTTGTCTATGTCAATCCGTTCATTGAATAATCACTGACCTGACCATCCTGAGTAAATGCATAATGCTGTCGTTATAAAGATAGAGGAGAGGGTGAGGGCGAGACTAGGATAGAGAGAGGGGTGGGGGTGGGGAGAGGTGGTGGGGAGAGAATGAGAATGAGGACCATCGCCACCCGAGCATGAAGAAGGCCGCGGGTGGTCAAAAGGACAACCTGATGTTTGGGGGACAGCAGGCAACACACACCGACGCCTATCGTCGGTCGACCAACAACCTGAATTGAACCAACGTTCAAGGACCAACACGGACCAAAACTTGAACCAACATTCAAGAGGAACACGAGCAAAGTTGAACCAACATTCAAGAGGAACACGACCAAACTTGAACCAACATTCAAGAGGAACACGACCAAACCTTGAACCAACATTCAAGAGGAACACGACCAAACTTGAACCAACATTCAAGAGGAACACGAGCAAAGTTGAACCAACATTCAAGAGGAACACGACCAAACTTGAACCAACATTCAAGAGGAACACGAGCAAAGTTGAACCAACGTTCAAGAGGAGCGCGAGCTCAGAGAGAGGAATGCGACGACCCCATTGAAACCCACCTACTACTGCCGACGACAGCAGTTGCTACAGAAATGCAGACCTACGTCTGTAGTATAATTGTCCTTAAGGGCCTCTGGCCGATAGGACGTAAAACTCACCCTTAACAGTAGCAGTAAGTTAGAAACTTTTTCGCCCTGAGAAGTTCACGTTTGTTCTTCCTCAACGAGATCCAGCTGGAACTCTGTTCAGCTGCCTCTGCCTTAGCCTTTAGGAAACTGGCCCCCGGCCTCTTGTGACCAGAAATCGTAAGCTGTTTCATGAATATTGTGTTCATAGACTGAGGAGCCTACAAAGCCTCGTGCACGTCAAACCTTCCATAGCCAGGACTCTCGCCTGGAAGCCAGATTTCTCTCAAGCTGCTGGCTAGACTGGCATACCTGTCAATCTCGTGGAGATGCCTTGGCTTCGTTCTGTTTTCACACAGTACACTGATTTCAATCAGAGTCAGTGGTTTGTGTGAACAATATTGCCTGAATGACACGAGAAAAGGAACTGAATGAAGCGCCAGCTGGCGGGTCTTCAGTCGGCACTACCCAGGTAGGCAGCCCGTTGTGTAAACGAGTGTTGATTGTAAAGCGCTTAGAGGTTCGCTCTCTAGCCGAGCATAGGCGGTATATAAGTATTCATATTAAAATATATAATAATAACAATGATGTAATAACAACAGCATAATTAGCATAATAATAATAATAATATAATAATAATAATAATAATAATAATAATAACAGCAATAATAATAGCAATATATGATAATAAATTAGCCGGGATGGAGTGGCGTGGAGTGTGCGGTCTCCGGCACAACTCTTCCAGATGATCGCTGGATGGCACTGCCATTCTGGAAGTCTGCTGAGCATTCCTAGCTAATCCGCTGCATCTGGTGTAAACCTCGCTTCCATGCTCTGGATGTCACAGATGTTCCAGACCTCGATTTGTGTCCTTCCTCCTGCCGTCTAGAACGTCGACGATGAGGTTTCCGGTGAAGGTGTTTCCCCTGGCAGTCGAATGTTGAAGCTTCTGGTGATATTATTATTATCATTATTATTATTATCATTATCATTATTATCATTATTATTATTGTCCTTATCATTAGCATTATCATCATCATCATTATTATTATTGCTATTGTTATTGTTGTTATTATTACCATTGTTATTATCATCATTAATATGAATACTTATATAGCGCCTATGCTCGGCTAGAGACCAAACTCTAAGCGCTTTTCCATCCACACTCGTTTACACAACGGGCTGCCTACCTGGGTAGTGCCGACTGAAGAGCTGCCAGCTGACGCTTCATTCAGTCGTTTCCCGTGTCATCCAGGAAATATCGTTCACTTAGTTTCCTTACTTCCTTCATTCTTTCCATTTCTCACGTAGGGTGCATGCTATGCGTAACGTG
>CM031614.1:16965483-16972983 GCA_018398815.1 Conus ventricosus
TGTGTTAACTGATAACAGTTCCTTTCTTCGTTTTAGTGCTTTAAAATGAACATAGCTACACAGCGAGTTACAATTTTCTTTTCATTTTGCAGTAAGAGAAGCTATGACACTTGGTGAACATTTCTAGTATGAGGCAAAATGTATTTAACTCTTAAATCTTCATAGGATTGACAAACAATCAAAAATTGTATTTCGTCCTCGATTTGATTACAGAATGGACAGTTTGGGCAGTTTAGTGTATATTTTTGATGGACCTTCACAAAAGGATATTTTTGCTCGTTTGTTTTGTTGTTGTTGTTGGTTGTTGTTGTTTTTCATCGTTTAACACCACTTTAAAATGAACACACTCACACACAGGCACAAAAGGATATTATTTTGTTTGTTTGTTTGTTGTTGTTGTTGTTGTTGTTGTTGTTGCTTTCATTTTGTAATATCACATTAAAATGGACACTCACACGCATAGAAAAAAAATAGTCTAAAGACAACAAGAGACATATTTTCACTTAGTGTTTCTAATTATTGATACTGATATTTACGCTCCTCCGTGGCTACACGTCATGCAACAGAAAGTGGGCACTAAGACATACACAGTACATTAACAGACTTGCGACTATGACATAGTAATCCAGAATTACACACAGTATCTTGCGGAATACATTTGATCAGTTGTGATTCTTTTTTTTTCCCTTCAGTTTGGCTAACAACCAACAACAAAAAACTCAGCTTCTATCCTTGTTTCAGCTCTCGCCTGCATGGTTCTCTAACTCCTTTCAAATTCACAACAAAGAATTGTTTTTAATGGTAGGGAGAAAGTCAAGGGACAGGTGGACATCACTACAGGAGAATAGTACTTTGTCTCTTCTAATGTCATTCTTGCTGATGATGTCTAGTTTTTTTTCTTTTTATTCATCTGTTAAGTCTGCTGTGTGCACTTTTTAGTCATTCAATCCAACCATTAAACCCTGATTCCGTGCTCCAGTCATAGATTACAACTAAAGAAGATCTTAAACAGTGTTCATCATAATTCTGCCAAACTACGTGGCCAAACGAGTCACAAGACAAAACACGACGCGTTTCGACCTCTTGGGTCTTCTTCAGGCAAGATACACAACACTCAGGACAACTGACATGAAGAACGAGCAATCTGACAAAGATAATCACTTGGTGATCGCTCGTTCTCCATTTTCGTTGTCCTGAGTGTTGTTTATCTTGCCGGTAGAATACCTGACAGGCCGAAACGCGTCGTGTTTTGTCTTGTGATTCGTTTGTCCACGTCGCATGGCGAAGTTATTACAAACACAATCGGAAATGAAATGAGGTAGGGAACAGTAAACGATAAACAGTAAACAAGTGGGGTATGTTTTGCTCCCATAAGGAAACCTAACACAGAGTAACTTTTATTCAAGACTGGCACAGCCTTTTAAACTTGAATAAAGTCAGACAAATACATAGACCAACAATCTAATAGTGGGGGAAAAACAAGCGCAGGCCAACAACTGAACTGTCTGGCAAAGATTTGGACTTGAGGGGAGGAGAGAGGAGATGGGAGTTTGAAGATGGAGAAACTGGGAAAATGAAATTTAAAATAAAAAAAAATTATGTTACAGATATGAAAACTCTTCACTAGCTGCATAAGGGAACCATCGCAATCCCTTTTGAAGGCAGATATATTTGTATTGCCTGCTCCGAGGCCTTTCGCCCGCTGGATCGGGACTCATCAGGGAGACACTGCTGGTTGTGTCTGCGCTCCCGGCGTCAAATAGAGACACACCACAGTCCATAATACTGTGGTGTTCTCACCACCATGGGTGCAAAAAAGAATCCAATAGCACCCCCAGAGCAGCCAGCGAAGAGTAGTAAATGCAACCAAACGAAAGTGTGGGGAGGAAAAAAAGTTGTTGTAAAATTTAAAGACATTATGCAAATAATATAAAATGTACATTTTATATTATTTGCATAATGTCTTTAGTTCTTCTCTCTCTCTCTCTCTCTCTCTCTCTCTCTCTCTCTCTCTCTCTCTCTCTCTCTCTCTCACACACACACACACACACACACACACACACACACACACACACACCACACACACATACACACACACACGCACGCACACACACACACACACACACACACACACACACACACACACACACACACACACACACACACACACACACTAACCGCAATAGCCCCTGGCTAGCTCTAGTCCTCTCAGTTGCACGGCTATCTCGTCCACCACTCGACACTTGCCGTCTTGCTCCATGACAGCTGCGAAGCAGCCCTGAATTCGGCGCACAGCTCTGGAACAGCAGCGGACAATGACGATACAACTCTGCCTGGACTGTCTACATATTGTACTCGTATTCCGGGCCCGGGGCCGGAATTGCTCAGTGGTCGATCGCCGGACTCTTGATCTTGGGGATCCTGGGGTTGCGGGTTCGAATCTCCGCCGGGTCGTTTAGGTACAGGGCGATGTTTTTGCTCTCGGAGTTAACGTTGGTTCTCACTCCATTTCCCATACAGTCCTTCGAATGAGACTACAAACCGAGGTTCCGTGTGTGAACGCACGCATAATATCTTGCACACACGTACAATCCCATCACCAGCTTTCGGAAGAGAAGGCCAGTTTGGCCGTTGGTATGGATGACAGGTTACACATAGCATGCACCCTGCGTGAAAAATGGAAAGAATGAAGTAAGGAAATCAAGTGAACAATATTGACTGGATCACACGAGAATGACTCAATGAAGCGCCGGCAGGCAGTTCTTCAGTCGACACTACCCAGGTAGGCAGCGCGTTGCGTATACGAGAGTGTGGATTGTCAGCACCTAGAACCTTTGGCAAAGCGCTTTATAAATCCTCTGTAATTATTTATTATAACATTATCATTATACTATGTTACCTTGGAATATGTTTATCTAGCTTTCATACAAAGACTTCATAAGAAAGGCAAAGATGGTAGACTTGAACTTTTGTTCTCAAACTCATTGATAAGGTGGACCAACTCGTATTATAATGTTGTTCAGTCAGTTGTGATTTGACAACAGGCGGTCGCATTACGTCCTACTGCGAAAGTAATCTCAATCTATAGATCAAAGTCCCGCAGAGAAACACATATGATTAAAATGAAGTGGATTGTGTAAACACACGACCCAAAGTTGCAGGTAAGCATGAACAGATCTGGACGTATTTTAAAACTTGGTGAAAGCAGTCAAATGAATGCGAGCGAGCAAGCGAGCAAGCGAGAGAGAGAGAGAGAGAGAGAGAGAGAGAGAGAGAGAGAGAGAGAGAGAGAGAGAGTGTGTGTGTGTGTGTGTGTGTGCGTGCGTGCGTGCGTGCGTGCGTGCGTGTGTGCGTGCGTGCGTGCGCGCGCGCGCGCGCGCGCGCGTGTGTGTGTGTGTGTGTGTGTGTGTGTGTGTGTGTGTGTGTGTGTGTGTGTGTGTGTGTGTGTGTGAGTGTGTGTGTGTGTGTGTGTGTGTGTGTGAGTGTAGGTGTGTGTGTGGTGTGTGTGTGTTGTGTGTGTGTGCGTGGTGTGTGTGTGTGGTGTGTGTGTGTGTGTGTGTGTGTGTGTGTGTGTGTGTGTGTGTGTGTGAGAGAGAGAGGAGAGAGGAAAGAGGAGAGAGAGGAGGAGGGGGGAGAGAGAGAGAGAGAGAGAGAGAGAGAGGAGAGAGAGAGAGAGAGAGAGAGAGAGAGAGAGAGAGAGAGAGAGAGAACACAGGAATGAGTGAAAGGCATTCGGCCTTACTGGCAGTGACTAGGATTCTGGGTGTCGATCTGTTTCTCCTTCAACAGCTCATCCTGGTAGCACAGCCTGAGCCTGATGATGCACCGGTTCCCTGAGACAGACATGAGGACACATGGACCGTCTGATCGGCGCATCATCGGGGTACCAAGTGAGGTGGGCAAGCAAAAAAAGACACATTCACCAGTCAACAGGTAAAGTAGACGATTTGAAAGACGCATGGCCAAACCAGCCAGTGAAACAGACAATTGGAAAAGGACATAGAACCTTTCAGTAAGAGGTGTAGACAGGTAGAAACTGACTTCTACATCCAGCGAGCGAAATCAACAAGTAAATGAATGACGTGGCCACTCACCCAGTGAAACAGACAATTGTAAAAATGACATGAACCTTTCAGCAAGAGATGTAGACAGGTAGAAACTGACTTCTACATCCAGCCAGCAAAGTCAACAAGTAAATGAGTGACGTGGCCACTCACCCAGTGAAACAAATACAAGTGAATAGCCAGCCAGCCAGCCAGCCAGCCAATGAAGTCACACCAAGAAGGAAAAGGTCTAGCTAGTCGACTATACCAAACGTTCAACCAGGCAGCCCGACAACAGATAGACAAGGAGAGACAGACAGAGAAACAAAGCACGTGCACGACCAACCATGCAGACAACCCAATAACCACGCAGAGGTGTATATGTATACGCGCGTGCGTGAAAAACAACACACACACACACACACACACACACACACACACACACACACACACACACACAATATATATATATATTATATACACGCATTCAAACACGCACGCGCGCGTGCACGCACGCACGCACGCACACACACACACACACATGCACACACATACACACACACGCGTGCGCACGCGCACACATACGCGCGCACGCAAGCACGCTAACACACACACCACACACACACACACACACACACACACACACACACACACACACACACACACGCTCACACACACACTCACTCACTCACTCACTCACTCACTCAGAAAGAGAGAGACAGACAGAGACAGACAGACGACAGACAGAAGCAGAAACAGAAACTCAGAGAGGGGCACAGAGAAAGAGAGACAGACAGAGATGGAGAGAAACAGACAGACAGACAGAGATGGAGGGAAGGAGAGGGGGGCAGAGAGAGAGAGAGAGAGAGAGAGAGAGAGAGAGAGAGAGAGAGAGAGAAGACAGCAGACAGACAGACAGACAGAGACTATACCAAACTTTCAACCAGGCAGCCCGACAACAGACAGACAGAGAAACAAAGCACGTGCACGACCAACCATGCAGACAACCAAATAACCACGCAGAAGTGTATATGCATACACGCGTGCGCGAACACACATACACACACACACACACACACACAACACACACCACACACACACACACACACACACACACACACACACACGCATACAAACACGCGAGCGCGCGCACGCACGCACGCACGCACACACGCACGCATGCACGCACACACACACACACACACACACACACACACACATACACACACGCGCGCGCGCACGCGCACACACGCAAGCACGCTCACTCCACACACACACACACACACACACACACACACACACACACACACACACACACACTAACACACACTAAAGCACGCACGCACACACACACACACACACACACACACACACACACACACACACACACACACACACACACACTCACACACACACACTCTCACACACACACACACACTCACTCATTCACTCAGAAAGAGAGAGAGAGAGAGAGAGGAGAGAGAGAGAGAGAGAGAGAGAGAGAGAGAGAGAGAGCGAGAGAGAGAAGAGAGACAGACAGACAGACAGACAGACAGACAGAAAAGAAACAGAAACAGAAACTCAGAGAGAGGGGCACAGAGAAAGACAGACAGAGATGTAGAGAGACAGACAGACAGACAGAGATTGAGAGAGAGAGACAGACAGACAGACAGAGATGGGAGAGAGAGAGAGACAGACAGACAGACAGAGATGGAGAGAGACAGACAGACAGACAGAGATGGAGAGAGAGAGACAGACAAACAGAGATGGAGAGAGACAGACAGACAGAGATGGAGGGAAGGAGAGGGGCAGAGAGAGAGACAGACAGACAGACAGACAGACAGAGACAGAGACAGAGAGACAGGGGGGGCAGAGACAGACAAACAGACGGACGGACAGACAGACAGACAGACAGACGGATAGCCGGACAGACAGAGAACGAGAACGAGAGTAAGACGAAAGACATAGCTTGGTGGTCGCAGACAAACAGACAGACAGAGACAGCGACAGACAAGACAGACAGACAGGCAGAGAACGAGAACGCGGGAAAGACGAAAGACATAATTATAGCTTGGTGGTGGAGGTCTCACTCTCAGCGCACACCGTCTCATAGACGTGCTGCAGTTGGTCCACACGAGGCACGATGTAATGCAGTCCCAGCAGCGTGGTGAAGTTGTCCTGGTCGCTGGTGAAGCAGGTGTATTCGGCCCATTCCAGACAGTCCATGGAATCCTCCATCGTGCTGCCAACCCATGTACTGAGTCAGTCCATCAGTCCATGAATTGTTCGGGTGGTCAATCAGCTGGTCATTCATTTAGTCAACCAGTTATCTAATTATTCAATCAGTCAGTCAATCAATCGGTCGGGCTAGTCACTCCGTCAAATATTCATGGAATCAGTCAGTTATTTTGCTTGTCAGTTAGTTAGTTTGTTAGTCGGTTGGGGGGGGGGGGGGGGGGTATAGTTGGTTAATCAGTTTATCAGAGTCACTATCAGTCAGTATATCAGTCAGGTAAGTAAGGTAGTAGATATTTTAGGGCATCAGTCTGTTGTAAATTAAGACAGCCAGTCATTTGTTCAGTAGGTCAATCTTCTTTTTTCTTTTTTTTCCTGTCCCATCTTCTGTGCCATCTTAGAGGCAGTGTACCCACGCCGCTCATTCTGACCCCCTGTCCACAGCCACAGCCCTGGCACCGGCAATCCACAGGGAGCAGTCAATGTCAAGTCGTCAAGAGGCAACCCACCGGAGGAGACACTGCACTGCTGCCGAGTCACTTCGGTGGTGTTCAGTGGCGCCTGTTCTGATCCAACATACGCAGGGCACTATCTGCAAAGCCCCCTTCCAGACAGTCAATCATTTAAGTCGACAGATATTTAAGCAATCGGTTAATCAGTCAGTCAGTCATTTAATCAGTCAGTTGTTCATAAGATCAATCAATCTGTCAGACTTTTTTTTGGTTATCCATTTCTTTAATCATCAGTCAATTCATTGGTCATTTAAACAATAAATCAGTCAATCGGCTATGTCCGTGAACAAACAGTCAGACAGTTGATGAGTAAATTAGTCATTTACCCAGTTTACTTATTCAGTGATTCAGTCAGGTACTGAATGACTCCATCGGTAATACAGTTTTCATGATCAATCAGTCCATCGATCAGTTCAATCAAAACAGTTTTTATCCAAATAGTCAGTAGTCAATGATTGAGTCAGTCAATGTGACGAGTAAGGATGTGGTCCCCTAGGGGAAGGACATAGAGAGAGTTCCCTGTGAACTAAGACAGGGCAACTTCTCTTCCATCCTCCCTCTAACTACTGGTGGAAGGAGCATCTTTCTGGTACTACTTGTCAAAAGAATGTTTTGTTAGTTCTCAGAATTTGTAAATTAGTTACAAATGGCTCTCAAGTGTAGTTTAACCTAAGCTTATTCACTTATAGGTTCTCGTACTCGGGAGTAAC
>CM031614.1:16987983-17020483 GCA_018398815.1 Conus ventricosus
CATCACTGGACTGGAACTAAATACAAAAAGCGACTTTTAACTCAAATCATTTTGATTCCATCGAAAGGGGGGGGGGGGGGGTATTAGGTGAGTAATCACGCGCGCGACTAGGAAATCGTCAGTATTTGGAAGTGCAAAATAGTCACGTGATACTTTGGGAGTGTAAGACATTTGTCCCCATTAGACTTACGGCGACTTCATTTGGTCAGGGATCGGGGTTACAGGAAAGGTCAAATAGTAACAACCAAAGTTTTGAACAGACGAAAATCACTCTGGCTCGGTGAAAAAAAAATTGAATGTGAAAAAGATGATTTTCTCCTGGAATTTGGAATCAGTGAATTAGTTCAACGCCATAGGTAAGAAAAAATAGCTGAATAATGCATGGCTTGTGGACTCCTTGTGTTTCTACGCCATTGGTAGGGCACTAGGATTTTGGAGTGAAAAGTGTGGCAGACGACAGGAAAATGAAGGGTCATGTGGATCGTGCTTGCATAGAAAAAGAAACAGACATGAGACCTGCCTCAGAGTCAGGTATGGTATGGGTCAAGGGCTGGACTGTGCGATGACTATGTTTTGGTACTGGCCGATCTCCTGAGAAAAGCCAGGTGCAGCTTTGCGTGCAATAGAGAACACATAGCGTTTTGGGCCTTGACTGTAACCGTGGACTCGGACCTTACTCAAAGCCAGGGAGAGAGAGAGAGAGAGAGAGAGAGAGAGAGAGAGAGAGAGAGAGAGAGAGAGAGAGAGAGAGAGACAGAGAGACAGACAGAGACAGACAGAGACAGAGACAGAGACGGAAGGCACGCAACTCCTCCTTACTTTCCATAGCGTCTAAACGATTGAAATCAAACGTTGCCATTTTACACGAATTTGGTTCTGTTGTTGTTGCTGTCGTACCCTGGCTAAAAGACTCCAGGGGTCATCCGAACAGCCGAAGTACTTGAACACTATGGTACAAATGCATCAGCTGGGGATGAGAACATCACATGTGTGACCTTTTTTGATTACCCCGCCACATGGGCAGCCACACTCCGACTTCGGGGGATTTTGGAGACTGATAATGTTATGCTAGGAGCTTGTCACAACTGAAGACAATACCCGCATAACTATGCAGAGCATAACAACATTTTGATGTAGCCTTGGTGTTCTAGCCTATGTCAATTGGCCTGACACAACATAACAACATTTTGATGTAGCCTTGGTGTTCTAGCCTATGTCAATTGGCCTTACACAGCCTTAAGCCAAGGTGCGTATCAGCGTAGTGTGTGTGATAGGGTCCCCTCACTCCACGGTTCTGGCAGGGTTTCCCTGTCTGTTGTATTAGCAGAGGTGAGAGTCCACCTTCCATCGGCCTGTAAGTAAATAGTTTTCCGCCGGTGCCACTTACCCAGCTCCCTCCCTGCTTTGGCCTGCCTCGGTGCATGAAACCGTAGCTAGGTGCCATGCTTTAGGGCTTTGCATCACTGGACTGGAACTAAATACAAAAAGCGACTGTTAACTCAAATTATTTAGATCCCATCGAAAGGAGAAAGGGGGGGGGGGGGGGGGATTACGTGAGTTAAACAGAGACGTGAATGTTTACACGCGACCTCATGATTTTGTCTGGGTAGTCTTTTCTATGTGTTCTTGCGTGACTCTAGGGGAGCTACACAGAGGCGTGAAACAATGTTTTACACGCAACCTCGTGATTTTGTCTCGGCAGTCTTTTCTATGTGTTCTTATAACAACATTCAAAAATGAAGACAGAAAGAGTCGGACTTTCTCCTACCATGAACATACCCTGCTTTGTGCCATGACGACATGAACATAGCCTGCTTTGTGCCATGACGACATGAACATAGCCTGCTTTGTGCCATGACGACATGACCATACCCTGCTTTGTGCCATGACGACATGAACATAGCCTGCTTTGTGCCATGACGACATGAACATAGCCTGCTTTGTGCCATGACGACCGGCTTCGATCCATCGAAGGGTCTGGCCAGCATTACTATGATGTCACAGCTGGGGGGGACAGGGAGACGTGGTCATCAAATGCCTTGGAGAAATCCATGACAGGAATGCCTTCCTGGATATCCTGATCTGCCACCTCAGCAGTCATGACAGGAATGCCTTCCTGGATATCCTGATCTGCCACCTCAGCAGCCATGACAGGAATGCCTTCCTGGATATCCTGATCTGCCACCTCAGCAGCCATGACAGGAATGCCTTCCTGGATATCCTGATCTGCCGCGGCAGCCATGACAGGAATGCCTTCCTGGATATCCTTGTCCGGTGCCTCAGCCGCCTTGTCCTTGAAGCCAGCACCTACGTCTGACACGACGTGAACCAGTGAAAGCCAAGCACACATGCTGCGATAGGAAATGTCTAGAATACGTTTTAAAACTGTAGTATCATCCACAACAACAACGACGACGATGTTGACGACAACAACAACAGTAATGACGATGACGATGATGATGATGATGATGATTGATGATGATGATGATGATGATGATGATAATGATGATAATAATGATAACGGTGATGATGATGATAGACGATCATCATCATCATCATCATCATCATTGTCATGATCATCATTATCATCAACATCATCATCATCATCGTTATGATAATGATAATGAAGCATTCAAATACACAAATAACAACATCAACATGACAAATCAGTGATGATGGATGATGATGATGATGATGATGATGATTGATGATGATTATAACAATAATATGTACTATGATCATTATCATCATCATCATTATCATCATCATCATCATTATCACCGTTATTATTATCAAAATTTTGGTTATTGTGTTACCCTTAATCTAATCATGACAACCATCTGATCCAGAGAGAGAAGAGAGAGAGAGAGAGAGAGAGAGAGAGAGAGAAGAGAGAGAGAGAGAGAGAGCGAGAGAGTTAACTGACTGATCTTTAATACCAAAGGATAAAGATTTTTGGACGCAGCCCACCTGCACTCTGTCCTTATCATACATGCACAAATGCGAGAGACGTATCACTTACACAGACAAATCAACATCAAGATCTATTCAATCGGTGTAATAACCCTCTCGAACATGGTTTCAGATTAACACGAAGAGAGAGAGAGAGAGAGAGGAGAGAGAGAGAGAGAGAGAGGAGAGAGAGAGAGAGAGAGAGAGGAGAGAGAGAGTGAGAGAGAGAGAGAGAGAGAGAGAGAGAGAGAGAGAGAGAGAATAGTCTCAGATTAATAAGAGACAGACAGACAGACAGACAGACAGACAGACCGGTGGGAAGAAAATTAATAGATCAACGGAGATACACATACGTGGGCGGAGCAGACATTTTTCAACACCAAAATTCTCTCGAGCTTTGTGCAGTGAAAACACCACTCCTCTTAATCTTTCCGTTCAAGATGAAGCGAGCCTTCCTCAATGACGTGTGTGTGTGTAGGGGGGGGGGGGGGGGGGTTGGGGGGGGGGGAAGGAGAGATAATGACGAACGGCACACCTCCTTCAGTCTTTCTCCTCCCCCTTCTCAAACCCATCAGAGCGGCACGGATGAATGATTCTCTCTCTCTCTCTCTCTCTCTCTCTCTCTCTCTCTCTTGAAGAGAGGGACAGGTAGGGGTGCCCAACACTCTCATTATTACAGTGGGAGGGAGCAGTTGAGTTCATTGTGGTATCTCACCAAAACAAAAGGCATTTTCGCTACGCATTTAACATTTTTGTTTTTATTAGGTGGGGCAGGTGCCATGTTCAAACACACACACACACACACACACACACCACACACACACACACACACACTGATTTTTGTTCTTCTCATGTGTATTATATTATATGAGTGTGAGTATGTATGCATGGATGCATGTATATATGTATGTATGTATGAATGGATGGATGGATGGATGGATGGGTGGATGCATCTATGTATGTATGTATGTATGTATGTTTGCATGTATGTATGTTTGTTTCAAAAGGACGGCTCCAGCTGCTTGAAACTAAGCCTTGTGTCATACGTACTACCCACACACGTTTCCAAACCATTGTTCTCTGTGTGCATTTCACACAGACACAGTTTCGCATGCTCTGAATGGTTGTCGGACCTTAAAAGGCCTGTACACTCAGAGGCATGATAGGTGTGTGGACAGTATCAAAACGGAACTTCAAAACCATGTGGTGACTGGATTTGTTGAAGTGTTTCACAACTGCATTGTTCCCGTTTACAACAACGCAAATCAGTATAAACCTGACCTTTGTCTCATCGATCATAGCAACTCAAAGGCTTTCATTGTCGACATTTCCAACGCCTTTGATCCATTTCTTCAGTTATGCTATGAAGAAAAGTTTCGAAAATACATGCCTCTTTGTTTTTCATTGAGTGAGGCAGGGGTTGATACAAAAGTTATCACTATCGTTATTGGGTCATTAGGAATTGTCCACAAATATGTGGTTCCAGGCCTTTGCCTGCTCGGTTTGTCCAAATATAGGAGCAAAAAACTGGCAAAATACTTGAGTATGTCAGTGTTGATTGGGTCAATTCGTGTTTGGGTGAGACGACAGTTCCTCAGGAACAGACAAGAGCCCTAAATCCATGCAAAGAAAAGAAGAGAGAAAATGGACTTACTGACAATGAGAACGCGAGATGAATAGAGAAGAATAAGAGAGAGAGAGAGAGAGAGAGAGAGAGAGGAGAGAGAGAGAGAGAGAGAGAGAGGAGAGAGATGAGAGAGAGAGAGAGAGAGAGAGATGGAGGGGGGCATGAAACAGAAAATGTCATCTTTCAAAACAACTTTCTGGACCAAGACGTTAAAAGTAATGTTTTATTAAAATAAAACGAAAAAACACGGGCCCGAACCCCCTTTCACAAAAAAACCCCAAAAAAACCACACACGGGCCCAAACACACACCACACACACACAACACACACACACACACACACACACCACCACACACCCCCCGCACGCACGCACGGCACGCAACCGCACACACACAAAAACCCCAACACCAACACACACAGGGAAAAGAAAAGGGAGAAGGAGGGGGGGGGGGGGCACAGGGAGAGTCATTGCGATGAGTGGTGTTGGTGTGCGTGTGTGTGTTGGGTGTTGTGGTTTTGTGTGTGTGTGTTGTGGTGTGTGTGTGGTGCGTTTGCGTGTGCTGCGTGCGTGCGTGCGGTGCTGCGGTGGTGTGGGGGGTTTGTGGGTGTTTGTGTGATTTAAATTACTGAAATGGGGCCCCGCGTATTTGGACGAGGCAGTTGCATTTTTTCAAATTTGTGTCGGTTACTCCCCTCTCTCTCTTTTCTCTCTCTCTCTCTCTCTCTCTCTCTCTCTCTCTCTCTTCTCTCTCTGTCTCTCTCTCTCACAGATAGATGGACAGAAAAAATTCGAAAAGTTTTTAGGTTGAAAATTAAATTTTTAAATTCGAAAAAAAAGATGGTTTGAATGTGAAACATCCACAAATCTCCTTGTCCTGCATGTAGACACTTTTTGATGCAAAGAACACTTTCCGTTCCATGTACGTTAAAATAAAGTGCGGACAAATTGTTCACTTTTCCAGTTAGATTAGCGAAAAGACAAAATGTTGCTTGTGATCATCAGTGATGAACCTGTAATTAAATCAGTTGCGAAATTCTCGCAGAAGCATTGAAAATTAACAGTGGAGGATAGTAAAATTTAAGAAATGCATTATAAGATATCTGAATGAATATTATCATTCATCGCAAGTGGAAGAGATCAGTAAGATACTTGCCATTTGACGAGTGGGGGTGGTCAGTTGCTTTTTTTTTTTCTAATTGATTATCCTGTGGTGAGGAAAAAAGGAAATTTTATAATTTATTTTTTTTAAAAACCTTTGATTTGGTGCACACTGGAATAAAAGGTCTATTTGTTTGCGGGAAAAAGGAAAGAGGGAAATGTTGTGTTCTGTTCCTCTCCCCTTTGTAAAAAACCTTTTTGGTTGCAATAAAATATCAAAATGTCAAAGCTTCTTCTTCTCTCTCTCTCTTCTCTCTCTCTCTCTTCTCTCTCTCTCTCTCTCCTCTCCTCCCCTCTCTCTCTCTCTCGACGACGACGACGAGGGACTAAATAGCTTTCCTTATTTCACAGCCCGTATTTCTGACAAATTAGGCAGGGCGAAGACATGAGTGCGACATCTTTTTTCATACAAAACCCCCCCATCTCTCTCTCTCTCTCTCTCTCTTTTTCTCTCCTCCCCCTCCTCTCTCTCTCTCTCTTCTTTTCTTCCCCCCCATTGACAGAAACAGGTCTTTTCAATTCATCTCTCTCTCTCTCTCTCTCTCTCTCTCTTCTTCTCTCTCTTATCTCTCTTTCTCTCTTCTTTTCCTCTTCTCTCTCTCTTCCTCTCTTTTCTTCCCCTTGGGGCCCTAATGATCCTGTTTAAATTTAAAAAACCTTTTCCTCTCTGTCTCTTTTGTCTCTTCTCTCTCTCTGCCCTCTCTGTCTCTGGTCTGTCTCTGTCCCCTTGTTCTCTCTCTCTGTCTCCTTCTGTCTCGTGTCTTCTCTGTTCTCTCTCTCTGTCTCTTTTTCCTTTTGTCTGTCTGCTGTCTGTCTGTCTTTCTCTCTCTCTCTCTCTCTCTCTCTCTCTCCCTCTCTCTTAAAAACAAACATGTATTGAAGTATAGATGTGTTAAAATGAAGTGAAATAAAAGTTTGTTTGACCCGTGGCATGCAAAGATGGCATCCCGGTAAGACCCCCGCGGGCCCCCTTTTGGGTAAAGGTAAACAGCGCACTCGTTCTATTTTGTACGTGGTCCAATTTGTCCACTGGTTCTTTGCGGAGTGTTCAGCTGGCTTTCTTAAAAGAAAAAAAAAAGGAAAAAAAGAATAAAAAAAAAAAAGGGAAAAAAAAAAGAAAAAAAAAAACAAAAAAACCGCAGTGACGAAACCCGCGGGCCCAAAGGAGTTCTGTTTTTACAGAGGTTCGTTATTTGAAGGTTTAAGATAAAATTACACACAAAACCACCACACACACACACCATTGTGTGTGTGTGTGTGTGTGTGTGGTGTGTGTGTGTGTGTGTGTGTGTGTGTTACAAGAGAGTTACATAAATTTTAAATTTTAATATAAATTTATATTTTTAATAATTTATATAATATATATTTTATATACATATATATTATATTTATATATATAAAATTTTATATATATTATATATATATAAATATATATTTTATATATTTTTAATAATATATAATTATGCGGTATGGTGCCCTTCGGATCCGGATGACGTTAGCGTTTCTCCCGCTCACGAGTACGCGGAGGGGGCCTCACCCCCAATCTGGGGCGCAGAGTCTGGAAAGTGGGGGCCCTGGAAAGGGGGTTGTCGGATCACTGCTGCGCGCTCTGTGGCGTTGCCCGGGGGCATCAGTTTTGGCGTCGAGACTTTCGAAGTTGTGGGGCTTTGTGATTGTGCCCCCAACAAGGGGTCATGGCGCACTCCTCAGTTTTTTTGGTTTGAGTTGCAACTGGAGGTTTGTTAAAACCCGGGTCCTTGTACCTTTTTTCTTTGGGCGTCCTTGGTTTCTCTTGCCGTGCAGCTCCCAAAGCAGTCCCCCTTGGCATACGGTGCTTTTCCCATACGGTGACATGCCCCCCACGAGCTGGGCCTTGATGAGCATGGCTCGATACTTGTAGTGGACCCGGTCCAGGACCCGGGTTAAAAAACCGGCCCGCCAATGGATTCCGAGTATGGAGCGAAGAGCTCGAGTGGAAGTTCTCCAGCTTCTTGACGTGTCTGCGGTACATGTCAAGATTCGACCCAAAGGAGAGAGGGCAAGACACGCGTTGAAAAACTCTTATTTTTTGTAGTCACAAATGTTGTGTTGACAAAGCACTTTTTTGCGGAGTTTTCCCCCAGCGCCTGGCGTGCGTTGCTGTTCGGGCATCAACTTCCTGTCCAGGGAGCCATCACAGGGATGGTATTTTCCCTAGATACAAAATGTTCAAGTCCGAAAGTGGGAGTCGTCAATGACGTTTTGGGTGCGAGGGGTTGGTGTTTGGGGGGGTTTGGTAAAAGCCCTCAGTCTTGGGGAGGGTTTGTGGGCGAAGGCTTTGAAGATGGGAGAAGCGGTCAAGCATCGTTTGCAGATCGGATTCTGATGGGGCCCCCATGGGGCAGTCTCGGCAAGAGGACTTCTTGAAGGGATCTTTGTGCTCTTTGTTTGGCAGGAGGCGACAAAGGTCAAAGAGGGACCTCCAGAAAAAGGGGAAGAAGACTCCCTTCCCGGGTCTTGGACAGGGGGACGCATGCAGGTAAAGAAGACTTTAAAGGGACGGAGCAAAGACACCCCCGCTTCACCCATTGCTGATCTCGAAGGTTCCGTCCGTTTCCACGGGAAAAGAGGCCCTGGCCGGTATCCATCATGGAAGAGTTTTGTCATTTTCACAAACTTTGGGGGGCACCCAATGCGTCGAGGATGCCAAAGTTTCCCCTGTTGACCGTTAAAAGGGCCCTTGGTCAGGTAAATGAAAAAGAGTAATGGGGATGTTTTGTTCGATCACTTCTTTTGGAACTGCTGACAGCAAAAATCATGTCGACAGGCTTCTGCCCCGGGGCTGAAACCGCACTGCGCCCCGGGGGGGTTCTGCTCGGAAACAAAAATGATTTTTGAGGGTGGCTGGGAAAGCTTTCCCGCAATGGAGAGTAGCGAGATGCCTCTGTAGTTCCCCCAGCGGCTTTTCTTCCCTTGTTTTTGTGAGGGGGAAATCAGGGCGTAGGAAGCATCTGGCTTTTTTCCTCCTCCCCCAAAACTCCGAGGACCGTGAAAAAGGGTTTTAGGGCGTTGGGGCCTGCCGCCTTTTAGATTTAGCAGGTATTTCCCTCCTTTCCCGATGCTCACCCGGGGCCGCTGGAAGATTGCTTTCGGACTCGCCAAAGGGGGGGGTATGCAAGGTGTCTTGTATCGGCGCTGAGGGGGTCTGGGTTCAAGGCATCCAAGTCGACTGACAGGGCCGTTGAGCAGGTTCGAAGTGTTCTTGCCGCGCTTTCTTAGTCCTTCTTGGTCCTGTCAGGGTTGTTTCCCTCGGAGGACATAGCGGGGAGCACCTGTGCTGGGGTCGAAAAACTGTCTTCAACGAGCCAAAAAATTTCTTGGCGTTGTGGAAATCGGCGTAGCCTTGTACTTTTAGTCGCTTTGTCCTGACCACTGGTCCCGCTCAACGTAGGTCGGCTGCACTTTGGCTGGAGAGTCTTGAATCTCTGCGTTTTGGGACGGACGTTTTGGGCATTCTGCCCCTCGATGTAAGACTTTTCTCGCATGGGGGCTTCTTTGATCTTTTCATCGTTTCGTCAAACCCGTCTTCAGGGCTTGATTTTTGCTCCAGGGCTTCTTTTCAGTCTCAGCGCCATGTCCTTTTAAAAAAGGACCCTTTTTCTGTTCCATTTCAGGGGTCAGACCGTTTGGAGTTTTCTTTTCAAGTAGTTGTTGGAACTGGGAGGGCAGGTCGGGTCTTTCAGTCTGGCGACATTTTAGGAGGCCCTGACAGTCTTTTTCGGTTTCTGTGTGGCGGTGGTATGTGAGGTCATTAAACCCTGACGGGGCCCGTGGTCAGTCCCCGCATTTCAACCCCTCAGAGCGGGGCACCCGGATCCTTGATGTCGCTTGGCTACGATGATGAAATCAATCAGTGCCCGTGTTTCGACCCCGGGGACCAGGTGGTCTTGAACTTGTCCGCCCAAACCCGAACAAGGTGTTTGGGGGTGCAGGGCTTTTTTCCGCACATTCTGAGGGGGAGCAGGGCCTTGTCTTGGGCCTTTCCTACTCCGGTTGCCGAGAAAGCTTCCCAACTGCAAGGCTTTCACTCTGGCGTTGAAGTCCCCAAGGATGACGAGTTTGTCTTTTTGAGGGTTGACCCGATGGCCCGGTCAATTGTTCGTGAACACTCTTTGGTTGTCTTTGGGGTCGTGGGTGGGTGCATACACACTGTGATTGTGAGGGTCTTGACTTGCTGAGGGGGGGTACGCAAATTTTTGAGGCGTTCATTTATGCCAACCCGGGAGACAGGGGAGCTTTTGGCAGGGGGTCTGATGGGGAATCCAAAAGCCCTGGATCCCGTCTTCGGCTTGTGGCTTTCCCTTCCAAAAAAGTGATCCCCCCTCCCTTTTCTTAGGGGGCCTTTTTCAGCAAAATGGGTTTTGCTGAGTGAGCAATGTCATTCGGGATCGCTGGGTTCATTTGCGACAAGCGCTGTTCTTTTTCTCCGGTCTCGACGTAGGGTCTGATTTTGTTCGAACGTTCCCGGCCCTAAAAGGATTTTCTTTGCTTTTTCTTTTGCATTTTTTGGGCTGCAAAATGGATGGTTTTGTCAACCGTGGTAAGTGACCAGACTGTAAAGGGCAAACATTTGTGGGCACCTTTTCTAGCCCCTCCCCCCCCGCGGGGGTGGGCAGTGCTGTCCTAAAAAGGCTGCCCAGGCGCCCCCGGGTGCGCCCGGGCTCCCTGTGCCCCCGGTTTTAGGAAAAAAAACGACACCTGCCCCCTGACCGCTACGTGCAGGGTTGTGATCAAAGCCAGGGCTCTCCACCTGTTGTTCGCCCCCGTGCCCCTCGCCGGGACTTTAGGTGTGTGCGTGCCCGATCGGTGATGAGTTTTCATAAAAGGACCGTGCGTGAGGGTTTTTAGGGGAAAATGTTGCCGGGGGTAATCCCCCTCTCCGGCCCGGGGGCCCTTTATCCTGGCACGGAAAACCGTTACGACGGGAGACTGCAGGCTGCAGTGGATACGGACTTTTTAGGGTGTACTCCAGCTCGTAGCGCCCACAACACTTTTGCCACCGCCTTCAAACCGTTGGATCACCCATGATTCTTTCGTCGTTCCCCCGGGGTCGTCTTTTACATGCAGTAGGGGTGCACAGCCCGAGCCTAAATCACCGAGGGTTTCAGACCCCACGGGACCCACACCTGGTTTAGCCGGTGCCAAAGCCGTTGCCCGGGGGGGGCCCCGGGGCATGCGCAGCTTCTAGGAGCCACAGGTGTGAGCTGAGTGACAGGTGAGGACAGTGGCAGACGAGCTGCCCTAGAAAAGGACATGGCAAGCCCCCCTGCTAAAGGTACTACCTCTCCCTGACACCCCATACCCCCCATATATATATATATATATATATATATATATATATATAATATATATATATATATATATATATGTGTTGATGTGTGTATATGTGTGTGTGTGTGTGTGTGTGTGTGTGGTGTGTGTGAGTGTGTGTGTGTGTGTGTGTGTGTGTGTGTGTGTGTGTGTGTGTGTGTGTAAATGAGAGAGAGAGATAAGGTAGGTACTGTTTGCTTATAGCCCAGCCGACCGCGAAGGGCCATATCAGGGCTGTCACACAGAGAGAGGAGGAGAGAGAGAGAGAGAGAGAGGAAGAGAGAGGGAGAGAGAGAAGAGAGGAGAGGAGAGAGAGAGAGAGAGAGAGAGAGAGAGAGAGAGAGAGAGAGAGAGAGAGAGGGGAGAAGAGAGAAAGAGAGAGAGAGAGGGGAGGGGAGAGAGAGAGAGAGAGAGAGAGAGAGAGAGAGAGAGAGAGAGAGAGAATACGCAACAACGCAACACAGTCTGCTCTCCCATGTCCCAGTCTGCAAGTCATCTTTGTTGTTGCAGGGGGGGATGGCGGAGAGGCAGGCGCCGCTGGCCTGAGAGACAGTGGACAGCCAGCTGGCTGATACTGCCAGCACAGCAAACGGTCAGACTCCGGGCAGCCAGCTGGTTGATACTGCCAGCACAAACAAACGGTCAGACGGCGGGCAGCCAGCTGGCTGATACTGCCAGCACAGCAAACGGTCAGACGGCGGGCAGCCACTGGCTGATACTGCCAGCACAGCAAACGGTCAGACGGCGGGCAGCCAGCTGGTTGATACTGCCAGCACAGCAAACCGTCAGACGGCGGGCAGCCAGCTGGTTGATACTGCCAGCACAGCAAACCGTCAGACGGCGGGCAGCCAGCTGGTTGATACTGCCAGCACAGCAAACGGTCAGACGGTGCTCAGCCAGCTGGCTGATACTGCCAGCACAGCAAACGGTCAGACGGCGGGCAGCCAGCTGGTTGATACTGCCAGCACAGCAAACGGTCAGACGGCGGGCAGCCAGCTGGCTGATACTGCCAGCACAGCAAACGGTCAGACGGCGGGCAGCCAGCTGGCTGATACTGTCAGCACAGCAAACGGTCAGACGGCGGGCAGCCAGCTGGTTGATACTGCCAGCACAGTAAACGGTCAGACGGCGGGCAGCCAGCTGGTTGATACTGTCAGCACAGTAAACGGTCAAGGTGTGAACCATCTTTCTGTAGGACGGTACTATTTTTGGTCTGAGTATGTCATCATCCTGCGAGCCTTGCAGCTTAGCGTAGCAGCGGTCCAGTAAGTCAAACTCGTGATTTTTTTCTTCAAAATACAGTGTGATTTTTTTTTCTTAAAATTACAGTGTGATTTTTTTTTCTTCAAAATACAGTGTGATTTTTTTTCTTAAAAATACAGTGTGATTTTTTTTAACCCTTGTTTTTTTGTTTGTATGTTGTTTTTTAATCCTGGTTACTGGAGCCCATAGACCGTCTCTTTTACAATTACATGTACTTTTAATTCATTTACTACATTGTGTATTTATTCTTAGTTTTAATTGTCATTGATTGCTCATATCTTATCTTTAAGAGACATGTTTCTCATGAGCAAGAGGATTTTCAATAATATGGGTGAGGTGTGTGTGTGTGTATGTGTGTGTGTGGTGTGTGTGTGTGTGTGTGTTGTGTGTGTGTGTGTGTGTGTGTGTGTGTGTGTGTGTTATAAGTGTTTCTGAAACAGCAGGATCCAGCACCAAGCCTGACGAGCTCTGTACAGAGCGAAAGAGGACAGATGCCGTGCTGGTCCACTGGTTTCCACTTCTGATGGACACTGGTTTCACGGTGCACCAGCTGAAGAGTGTTTCTGGCACCGCCTTCCTGTCCACTCGTGAATGTCCAGAGCGTTGTCAGGACACGTAGCTCCTCCGCCTCATGGAAGTTCTGTGCTAGTCACTTGTTTGCGCTCCTTTTTTTTTCTTTCTTTTTTTTTTTTCGTTTTCTTTTGCTTTTTCTTTTTTTCTTTTTTTTCTGTAGCTTCCATTGACTCCGTCTCTTTTCAGTGTTGGTCTTTCTTTCACTGACGTTAAATTTTCATTTTTTATTTTTTTATTTTATTTTATTTTTTTTTTTTTTTTTTTGCTGTCATGAACCGTTCTCCTGTGTCTTTGATCTGGGACTTCTTTTACGCTTCTTTCTGACACAATAGGGTGTGCGTGGGTGGGGGTTGGGCGTGATTTTTGTTGTTGTTGTTGTTGTTGTAATCTCAATCTAGAATGGCTACTTGATGTTTTTTTTTCAGCTTTAAGGATGTCGATCGTTTAGTTACCTGTTGTCTGCTGGTTGTTGTTGTTGTTGTTGTTGTTGTTGTTGTTGTTGTTGTTGTTGATGTTAATGTTGTTGTTCTTGTTGTGTTGTTTTGTTCAATATGTAGCCTTTTTCAGGATGTGACCTTGTTTTCAGAATGTTTTCTTTTTCCCAGTTGGTATCTACAGCCCTAAAAGGTTCTGTGTGGTGCATTTGGGATATCTACACCCCTACAAAGGTTCTGTATGGTGCAGTTGGATATCCACAGCCCTACAAAGGTTCTGTGTGGTGCAGTTGGACATCTACAGCCCTACAAGGTTCTGTGTGGTGCAGTTGGACATCTACAGCCCTACAAAGGTTCTGTGTGGTGCCGTTGGACATCTACAGCCCTACAAAGGTTCTGTGTGGTGCAGTTGGATATCTACAGCCCTAAAAAGGTTCTGTGTGGTGCAGTTGGATATCTACAGCCCTACAAAGGTTCTGTGTGGTGCAGTTGGATATCCACAGCCCTACAAAGGTTCTGTGTGGTGCAGTTGGACATCTACAGCCCTACAAAGGTTCTGTGTGGTGCAGTTGGACATCTACAGCCCTAAAGAGGGTCTCTGTGGTCGGGTTGGGCAAGAATAAAAAGAAAACCTGTGAAAACCATAACGTCCGTGCCTATTTACTCAGGTTTGATATTCTAGGAGACAGATTTTTATCACGAAGGATTTCCTTTTTTTTCGTTACACCCTGGTCTTTGAAAACAGAGGACATCTGGAGCATGTTTTTTTTTTTTTGTTTTTTTATAATAGTATTGGACAGAGATGTGTTTGAAAACTTAGAGCATCTGGAACATGTTTTTTATGAACACAGTATTGGACAGAGATGTCTTTGAAAACTTAGTTGGGCATCTGGACACATGTTTTTATGAATCAGTATTGGGACAGAGTGTCTTTGAAAACAGGACGGCAGCAAGTTTTTTTATTATACCATAACTGTATTGGACAGAAATGTGTTTGAAAAACTGAGGGCATCTGGATTTGGTTCTTATTATAACTAGGATTGGGACAGAGGATGTCTTTGAAAAACCAGTGGGCAGCAAGTTTTTTATTATACCTATAACAGTATTGGACAGAAATGTGTTTGCAAACTGAGGGGCATCTGGACATGATTTTTTATAAACAGTTTTGAACAGAGAGCACTGAGACGCCACTGAAATAGCTTCTCTCTTCTCACTGATACTTGTTTCGGTTTTATTGAAAGCAGGGACAGTGTCACGACCGACCCTGGGAGGTCTGCCTGACAGGATTCGGTCTAGGTTGGGAGTGAAGGGAGTCGACTGACCTCACACGCTCCGCAGAGACCACACAATAAACTATACGATACACACATCCCCATTTATTCACACCAGCAAATACACATTCCATACTACGCACCATCACAGATCACATCCAATAGCACTCAACGCACACAACATGCACTATCACGATCTGGTCACTCCAACGCACACAACATGCACACTCACGACACAAGCACTCCAACCGCACACAACATGCACAATCGCAATCAAGCACTCCCACACCCACAACATGCTCGATTATAAATAAATATTTCACCATTACGACGATACACAATCACAATTAACAGCATTCCAGCTCATATGACATGTACACAAATATAAAGGGAAAATATATTTCCAGTATTGACCTTTCTCCCACCACGGAGTGCGTCCACATCCCTGCCCCTGTTCAAGTCGCAGGGGAGCACCCCTGTCGACTAGGTGCTCCGAGCGGAGTTGGTTCTCGCAGGGAGTCGCCCAAAGCCGACCACCTCGACTCCCAAGCGGCATTGAAGAGAGGTTGTCCCGGGGGGGGGCGGGGGGGGGGGGACGTAGCTGTTACCTGGAGTCCTGGACGGGGGTCCAGGCCGGCCAGTCGAGCCCGGCCCCCCCACCCCCCCCCCCCCCGGGCTCCCTAGCAGTCCACGGTCCCGACCAGGCGTCGGCTCGAACCAGCGGCGTGCACCATACTCGTCGTGGTACTAGCCAGAAACGTGGCCTCGACCAGCACGTGGCACCATCCAGTTCGTGCCCAGGTTGAGCCTCCCCGGGAGGGGGGAGCGACGTTAGCTGGGTGGAGTAGGAGAGTCGGAGACGGAGGAAAAAAGAAGAAGGAAGGAGGAAGGAAGAAAGGGTGCTGGAACCTTGCCGTCTCAGTACCGTCCGACCATTGCTGTCTAAGTCTTATCAGCCACTCGCTTTGCATGGAGAAGGGGGAGTGAAAGTGTATTAAACGCCACAGTTACTCCCTTTGAATCAAGTTCTTCTCACTCCGATGCAGGTTAAAAGACTGCATTAATCAACAGGTTATAAATCCAAATATGGAATTATCTTCCCCTTCTCTCCACTCACGCTTCACGTTTTCCTTCTTAGGGGAAAGATAAATAACACAGCCACCAACGCTTATATCTGCCTCCACACTTTGCAAATAGTAATTCAATGGCATAATTGTCACATTTTATAAACACATTTCTAATATACACAAATCTCCAACCCACGCATCCGAACGACAAATCATGCGTACGACGCTCGTGAACATAAAAACTCGTTTCCTTCACCACACAAACAGACGGTGCCGATAGGATAAAAGTTCCGCGGAATGTGACAGGGGCCGAGGCGAGGAACCATGCAAGTTCCAACCCTGAATCACCAGTTCTCTCCTTCCCCACCGACTCACCGCTATCACCAGATACATAAAAGGAGAAAGAATTTTGGGAAATAATTTAGAATGGCCAGGTTTAGATGGAATTAACCAGAGAACAGAAAATGTCTCCCACAATATTTCTCTTACCAATTTCGAAAAACAAAAGAATATTGCGCAAAAGCGCAAGACTAGCCGGTAACCACAACAATCATAACAAACAGACCACTGAAACTGATGCTTACCAGCACCCGTGGGTGACCCGAAGAGAGCGGGGTCAAAGGACTCTCTCTACCTTGTCCAGTCGAGAGACAGAGGGCGAGATGCGGAAACAGAAGAAATGTTGCCCTCTTCCTACCGGCGACTGCCAGGAATTGAAACAGTACTGACTGTACTCTCGTTGTTAAGGTAAAGAACCAAGGTCTGGAGCAGGCGCCCCAGAACATTTCCGCTCGAGGTGAAGAGCTAACTCCCTCAGCCAATGGCCGTGCCAACATGCCTTGCTGCGTCACCGAGTAGCATACTTCAAACTAAAGAAACGAAAGCACGTGCGACGGTAAAAAGACAGGCGAGAGGCCGGACAGACGGAAAGTTCGAGAGAAACAGGTACCGGCCACCCGTGAACTTGCTGGATGCAATAGCCTCGGGCGGTGGATGGAATTAGAGAGAGAGGGAGAGAAAAGCAACGAAGTAAGTTGAGCTGAACCACACCAAGGTGCAACTGCACCACAAGCACCCTAAGGACGGCTACACGTACAACAGCAACGACAATAAACAAATACAGTATTCCGCACCCCCCCCACCCCCCGGTGGTAGGTCAACGTCGTAGGCTCGTGCAAAACTCGTGACCAAACCGCCCTTTAAAAGCTTCTGTTTCTCTGGAAGATTACAGTGCTCTTTTGAACCGTGACGCATGTGCAAACTTCACAAACAATGGGACCGAACCCACTCTTGTGATCGACAGCGTACGATAAATCCAATACAAACATTCCACGATAGAATCACGCCGAGAAGAAGAAATACTTATTAACTACATTTATCAAAACAACTAGCGAACCTTCATACCATGAAAGTAACATCCGAATCACTGGTGATTCCACTACCATTAACAAGCACTGAGTAAAAACTGTCACTACACCTCGCTACAGAGACCCAAAGGGGATATAACCCTGGTTGAGGGGAAGTGTCTTCCGACGATTTTCCAATGTGCTACTACGGGAGCTCGGCTAAGATAGTCAGCATCGTATTACAGGAACCCTTGGTGTGACGGAAAAAGTGACAACGCATGACTCTGCAGTTTCCATGCCTAACTCATGAGGCGACGATGACTGGCCGGATCCGGTCCCAAGGCCTGAGAGAGCGATGATGATCGCTCTTCCTGTAACAAACTTACGGCCGTATTCTTCTTGGGCACTCGCCGGAGTGCGCGTCCAAATTATTTGCCCTGAGAGATTTCAGCCAACAGTAGGCGGCATCGATCGTCCTAAGCGGGACAGCCTCTGGGTATCGACTCGCAGGATTCTACCACTCGAAGTGTAGCGGTTGACCGCGATGGATGGTGGGCCTTATTGGGGATCCCCACCAGGTCGACCCCAACTTGCTGAATGGTCCCCAACAGTGTGGGCATGATCCAGGGGAACACGCCTCAAGCGCCCCTTAGGCGTTGTCCGTTGGCAGGTATTTCGCAACGGGGCAGTACTGGCCTAACTGTGAGTTCATCCTGGCCAGAAGAAATCCTGCCCTAACTCGCTCGAGAGTCCGCTTGGAGCCCATATGTCTGCCTGGGGAATCGTGGGCCTGCCGGAGGGACAGACTCTCTCAGCTTGGCGGGAACCACAAGCTGATTGTCCACACGATCTAGCCTGGGTGTGAAATCCCTAAAAAGGATCCCCTTGTGGAGTTGAATGCTCACCTTGGCGTGTCGGGCAGACTGAGCAGGACGACCTACCAGTTGTCGCTAGGCGTTGAAACATCCAAGTCCCTGGCTGAAGACGGACCATGGTAGCGGATCGGCCTGGCCAGAACCTCGTCAGAGATCGGCTGGAGAACGGGACGCAATTCATGTTTCACTGTTCTTAGCCTTGGCGCGTGTGGTGACTCCCACACAGCCTGTCGGGGCAGATCCGTAGACACGGACTGACTGCGTCCGTCAGCAATGTGACAGTATTCCTATATGAGACGGGAATACATAGTGCGCTCAACCGCGATGGCCCATACTGTTCGCCAACAGAAGAAGGGGGTGGAGATAGAAACGGTACTGAAAGGACGGGTGGAGGTTTAAAACCAGCCTCCACCCGCACACATCGTAATGGCTCCCCGCCGGGGGCCTTAGGGAAAACTAATCCTTATCCACAAAGAGATGTTGCTGCTCCCGAATCCCTGATGGTGTCGACCAAGGAGGAACCAACAACCGTGAGAAAAACACTGGGCACTCTGAATACCAGAAGCTGGAATGGAACCCACGTTAGCTCGAGGCACGAGACGCTGGAAAGGACTAGCCCCATGATACGCGGCTGTAGGGACAATCTTTCCTAATGTGGCCAGGACTCCCACAAAGAAAATCTCAGTCGGGGCGCTGAAATCCCCGATGAACTGCTGCCTTGTCACCCCGCTAGCAGTTGTCGGCGCCTTTTGCTTACTAAATTCCGGTGGAGGGCTTCCTCTCCGTATTTCTGGGCGATGCCCTTAAGCCCTGCGAGCTTCACAAACACCTTCTAGCGGTCTTGTGAATCGCCGCCGCGAAATCCTGAGGGTGCTGTCTCGCTATCCGGATCCTCAACTGTGGGGACACAGGTGGGGGTTGGGAGAGCTGTTCAATGAGGATCAGACCTCCAGCTCCAATCTTAGCCAACTGACGCCAGTACCCTAGCGTTTTGGCAGCCTATCACCAAACTGCACGAAGGTCTCGTCATTAATTCTTCTTCATGGACCTGAAACTTTCTCCTGTACGTCTCTGGGGTAAGGTGGAAACGCTTACGCAGAGCCAATGCATGTCTGCCTCTATATAGACGCACTTCGTTTAGATGTGAGCAACACACTCCTTGCAGCACCACGATAACCCGAAAAAGAGTGCATAGCCTTTCTGTTCTAAGACAATTGATATGAACTAGCACTTGTCAAAATGCTCTAGGAACATATTCAATGTCTCACTAGGTCTGAACTCTGGAAGCTTTAACTTTGGCTCTAACTCTATACCTGCCTGGTGATTTAACCCCCTGACTTACAGATGCGGGAGACCGCGAAAGAAGTTGTTTCCATTTCCTCCCTACGCAGAGGCCTCATCCTGTCTAGTTCTCCCACGGAGGGCGCCTCCTCCCCTACGCTGATCCTCCTGTCTGGCAGCCTCCTCCATACGCGGAGCAACCTCTTCCTACGAAGAGCCTCCTGTCGGGCAGCTTCTTCCTTCGACGGGCCTCTGTCGGGCAGCCTCTTCCCCTACGCGCAGCATAGCATTCTTACCCTATGAGAATCTCCTGTCAGTCAGTTCTCTCTGCGCAGAGCCTCTATCCTATCCAACTTGCCCCTACGCCCTGGGCAGCATCTTCCCTACGCTGCCGACTCCAGAAACTTAAGGACAGAAGCGATGTCCTGGGCGGGGATTCACACTCCGAACGGGTGGTGGAACCCGTCGAACCCGTCCCTAGGGTCTCGAACTTTCCCATAAGAAAGTCTTCTGGGGCATGCCCCGTACGAGGGGAAGCCTGGAGAGGAGAAGGTTTCGGTCTCTGCGACGCCCAACGAAGCCATCAGTTGCTTCGCTATGCTCTGGCGCTTCCGAGCGGAAGTGCCAGTCGGGGTCTCGACAGGAAAGACCCCCCAGCGAAGAGGTAGTAACCGTACCCACTGGACTACTTGCTTACTGCACTGGAATAATAGAAGTTTCCGTAGTCGAAGTTATACTGGTAACTAATAGTAGTGACTACAGTAACATTTTGAATACCCTTCTTCTTGGACGCACGCGTCGCCATACCACCAGCGCCGGACGTCGCCATGACAACCATATCTTTACGGGTTTTCAAATACAGGGGAAAAAAAAACAATTTCCACTTGAGAAAAAAAATCCAATTTTTAGGGGGGGGTGTATATGTGTGCTATGTGTGTGTGTGCGTGGTGGGAGGACAATGTTCCGGCTGCTTTCCCACTCTGGCAACACCGCGCTCTACAGCGTGCCAGAGTGGGGGCTCACCGAAAAAACTAATAAAAACCAAGAACTATGGTCGGCGCCCCACTCTGGCAACACACGCGCTCCACAGCACGAGCAACAGTGTGGTGGGGATGGCCGAAAAAAATAAAAACAACTGGGCAGACGGAATCCGGAGAGAGGAAAAAAGAGACCACTAGCGTCCGATACAACCCCCTGTATCAACAAACCGGTAGAGAGAAAAAAAAAAAACAAGAACTGGTAAATACAACACAGGATCGGAATAGATCGGAGCCGGCAACAGAAAGCAAGACTTAACGCTCCCGTACCTGCGTGAGGTACCCGGCGGCGCGAAGGAGGTCTGGACGCTGGTCGACTCCCCTCGTCTCACCTCGCTCCCCCGCGTCACCAGGATGTTCCTTCAGGCCACAAACGACCTCCCTTCACGCTAGAGTCAACCAGCCAACCACCACAAACAAACACGACAAATCTGACTAAACATATACAAAAACATCGAAAAACTAAAAGGTACTCCGCGAAACGAGAGAGACACGCCAGAGCCCGTCCACATCCCGGACGAGCCCCCACAATTGTCACGACCGAACCCTGGAGGTCTGGCCCTGACAGGATCGGTCTAGGTGGGAGTGAAGGGAGTGACTTGACCTCAACCCACGCTCGCACGAGACCACACAATAAAGTTTAACGATTACAACACCCCATTTATTACCACCAGCAAATAAACATTCCAAACCACGCACCATGCTCGTAGTCACAATAAGCACTCCAACGCACACAACTGCCAATCACGATCAAGCACTCCAAGCACACAACATGCACAATCAAGATCATAGCATCCAACGCTCACAACATGCACATCGCAATCAAGCACTCCACACCCACACAATGCACGTTATAAATAATATTTTCACCATACGACAACATCAATCACAATTACAGATTCCAGACATATGTCATTGTACACACTCCCCCCCCCCCCCCCCCCAAATAAAGAAAATATTTCCAGTATTGGACCTTTCTCACCCACGGAGTGCGTCAAAATCCCTGCCTGTCAAAGCCGCAGGGAGCACCTGTCGCAACTAGTGTGCTTCCAAGCCGGGTTGGTTCTCGCAGGGACGTCGCCCCAAGCGACACCTCGACTCCAAGCGGGCAGTGAAATCGAGCGTTTGTCCAGAGGGGGGGGGGGGGGGGGGGATCGTAGCTGTTACTGGAGGTCCTGGACGGGGGTCCAGCCGGCTGTCGAGACGGCGGGCCTCCACCTAGCAGTCACGGTCCAACCCAAGGCGTGGCCTCGACCAGCGCGTGGCACCATCTTCGTCCGTGGTCTCAGCCAGAACGTGGCCTCGACCAGCACGTGGCACCATCCAGTTCGTGCTCAGGGTGAAGCCCCGGTAGGGGGGGAGGACGTAGTCGGAGGAGAGTCGGAGAGGAGGCAAAGAGAAGGAAGGAGGTAGGAAGAAGGGTACTGGAACCCCTGACCTTTCAGTTACCGTCTGACCATGGCTGTCAAGTCTTATCAGCCACTCGCATGATGGCGAGGGGACGTGTATTAATCGCAACAGTATCCCATTGAATCATGTCTTCTCACACGATTGCAGTAAAAAGACTGACTTTAAATCAACAGGTTATAAATACCAATTATGAATTATCTTCACCCTTCTCTCAGTCACGCTTAACGTTTTCCTCTTAGGTAATAAATCAACACAGCGACATGGCTTATAACTGCCACCACATTGCAAATAGTAATTCATGGCATAATTGTCACATTTTATAAACACATTTCAAAAATAACAAAAATCTCCAACACGGCATCCGACGGACAAATCATGCGTACGCACGCTTGTGAACATAAACTCGTTCTCCTAGCACCCACAAAAACAGACGGTGGCCGAAGGAAAAATTCGCGAATGTGACGGGGGCGGGACGGAGCGACGACAAGCAATTCACCCTGAATCACCGGTTCTCCTCCCGTCCCCACCGACTTACCGCATCACCAATACATAGACAAGGGAGAAAAGAATTTTGGAACTAATTTAGAAATGGCAGGTTTGTTAAAGATGGAATTACCCAGAGAAAGCGTCTCAACAATATTTCTCTTACAATTTCGGAAAACAAAAGAAAATTGCGCAAAAGCGACAGACTAAGCGGCTAACAACAACAAATCAAATACCAAACAGACCAACGAAACTGATTGCTTACCAGCAACCGGGGGTTGGACCCGAGAGGCGGGTTCTAAGGAATCTCTCTACCCCTCTGTCAGTCGAGAGTGACAGAGGCGAAGATGGGGAAACAGAAGGAAATGATGTCCCTTCTCTACTGGCCGCCTGGCAGGAACTTGAAAGTACTGACTGTACTCTCGATGATAAGGTAAAGAACCAGGACTGGAGCAGGCGCCCCCAGAGACATCTTCCGCTCGAGTGAAGAGCTAACCTCCCTCAGCAATGGCGGCCAACATGCCATGCTGCGTCACAGATGTGAGCATACTTCAAACTAAAAGAAACGAAGCACGTGCGACAGGTAAAAGACAGGCGAGAGGCCGACAGGACAGAAAGTTCGAGAGAAAGGTACCGGCCACCCGTGAACTTGCAGGATGAATAGCACGGGCGGTGGAATTAGAGAGAGAGAGAGAGAAAGCAAACCGAAGTTGAGCTGAACCACACCAAGGTGCAACTGCACCACAAGCCACCCTAAGGGACGGCTACACGACAACAGCAACGACAATAAACAAATAAGTAATTCCGCCACCCTAGGTGGGGTCGAACGTCGTAGGCTCGTGACAAACTCGTGACATACAGAAACATACACTTTGTAAACAAAAAACTGTTGTATTTCTACTCAGTTACCTAGTAACATACTACAAGCATATTGATGGGCTTTTTTTCATTAAAACATAACGATCTGAATTCAGAACAATTGGTCAATAGCAGGTACCAACAACATGACATTAATAAAGGCTGTCCACAAGCGAAACATAGCTAACATATAAAGCAATAAAACAATGGAATGTATTGAAAACTGTCAAATCAGGCAAACATACCAAAACGGTTTTTTTTCACATAGTAAAGAAAATGACAATGACAATCCAGAATCGATTTGGTCATGAAATAATGATTGTCATTATAGCTAACAGAAACCAGCAAGGTCATGAAATAATGATTGTCATTATAGCTAACACAAAACCAGCAAGGTCATGAAATAATGAATGTCATTATAGCTAACAGAAACCAGCAAGGTCATGAAATAATGATTGTCATCATAGCTAACAGAAACCAGCAAGGTCATGAAATAATGTTGTCATCATAGCTAACAGAAACCAGCAAGGTCATGAAATAATGATTGTCATCATAGCTAACAGAAACCAGCAAGGTCATGAAATAATGATTGTCATTATAGCTAACAGAAACCAGCAAGGTCATGAAATAATGATTGTCGTATAGCTAACAGAAACCAGCAAGGTCATGAAATAATGATTGTCATCATAGCTAACAGAAACCAGCAAGGTCATTAAAATAATGATTGTCATCATAGCTAACAGAAACCAGCAAGGTCATGAAATAATGATTGTCATTATTGCTAACATAAACCAGCAAGGTCATGAAATAAATGATTGTCGTGATAGCTAACAGAACCAGTAGAACACTGGAGTTAACTGGCATGGCCGAAAAGGCACACATGCCAAATCATTTTTTTTTCACAAGTTAAAAGACATGCGTAAGACAATCCATTAACGACCGATGGACAAAGAGCCCCAGGTATGCCCAGAGAATCTACAGCAGCTCTAAGTAAACCTCTGTTTCTCCCAGCAGTTACAGTTAAACTTCACTGTATGATCTCTCGGAACTGAATCATTTCTGCGACCATTGTTAGGAAGACAAGCGAAAGTACTACACAAACAAACAGTATCATACAAAATAATTGCTACAACAGTAAAATGAACTGGTTACTGTTGTAGCAATTATTTTGTATGATTACTGTTTGTTTGTTTGTTTTTTACTTTCGCTTATCTTCCCATATTTTGCATGTGTCCGTTTGTGATATGTTATATGAGAGAGAGAGAAGAGAGAGAGAAGATGAGAAGAGAGAGAGAGAGAGGAGAGAAAGCGAGAGAGAGAGAGAGAAGAGATATAAGTAAACATATACATCGATGATTACTTGCATTTATATACAGTAATATGCTGCAGACGACAGCAAAAGCCGTGGACAGTTTGTTTTCAAAACACATTGTTAACACAGCAGCTTTCCTGTGCTGCTAGGCGGCATGTTCCGTGGAGGGAAACAGCGTTATTTCAAATGAAACCACTTTGCCGACAGGACCCAGTCGATTCCACAACGCTGCATCAATTGTAGAAAGGGAAGCAAACAAAGATATTTATCATACCGAGTTACTCCCCTTTATCAGCAGCGCTTTAAAGAGCTCAACGTGTCAGCGACAACGTTTCCATTTGAAGCTAAACTGCTTCCTTCGCGAGTTTTCAAACTCTGAATTACTTCCCTTTTCTGGTTTTCTTCCGATGGCTTGCTATCAACATTCATTTATGGTGTTCTTTGCTTTGCCGGACACAGAGACTGAACCCTAAATCATTAAGAGAAAAGATAAACTTAAATGCATAGTCGTAAATTTTCAATCTCTTATTAAGAAAAAGGAAGAACTCAGTAATTTAGTCACTGAAAAAAACATTGATGTTGTAATTGGAACAGAAACTTGGCTAGAAACTGGAACATCCAGTAGTGAACTTTTAATGGAGGATTTTGATATTTTATAGAAAGGACAGACTTGGAAAAAGAGGTGGGGGAGTCTTGATTGCCATTAGGAAGAATTTAGCCAGTGAGTTTTTTATATCAAGGCAAAAATAGTGAAAGTTTATTTTGTAGGATTAATTTTAAGAATAAGAGACCTGTCATTGTTGGATCAGTTTACAGACCTCCAGACTCAGATGAAAATGTATGTATGTCTATTTGCAGAGACATTTCTAACATTGTTTTGGCCAATAGGAAGGCAATATTATGGATTGGTGGAGACTTTAATTTACCAGATATTGATTGGGGTGAAGATGCCATACTTGGTAATCAATACAGTAAAAATATTAATACTCAGTTTTTTGATGCACCCAAAGACCTTGGATTAGTACAGTCAGTTGAATCACCAACTCGTGGTAAGGCATTCCTGGATTTATTTTTTACAATTGTCCAGGCGCTTTAGGCAATCAGGAATTAATTGCCAGGCCTGGGTGATCATGACATAGTTCTTTTAGAGAGTAATTTTCAACCCTTTCGAAGAAAACCCCTAAACGTACCATCAGACTCTGGAACCAAGCAGATTTACCAAAATTGCGCAGGGATACTCATAATTTCAGTCGTCTTTTTTTGAGGTCCATAGTGTTAAAGATAATGTCAGTGATCTTTGGAAGTGTATAAAAACTAATTTGGAATTTATTATGGATGACAACATACCTACTAACAATAACTTCAAGCAAGAACCACCAGCCATGGATTACTACTAAAACTAAAACGTTTGTTGAGAAGGAAACATCGTTTCTTTAAGAAATTGAAACTACATCCTAATTTCAGAAGATTACTGGTTAGGTATAAACATATTAAGAGAGGTGTCAGAGAGAATGTAGACTTGCTCACTCCAATTATGTTATTTCGATGATTTCGGAAGGTGATCATCAAAACAAGAAATTTATGGTCTTACATAAGGAGTAAGAGACAGGACAACATTGGGATTCCAGACTGAGAAATAACCAGAATAACCTAATACAGGACCCTGAAGGGAAAGCAAACTTACTAAACAAGCAGTTTTGTTCAGTTTTCTCAAATCCCAACCTTTAATTAACGTTAGACTAAAGGATGATGATAAACTCCTGAAATGCAAAACATCAAAGTAAACAAAGCAGGAGTATTTAAGTTACTGACCAATATCAATGAAAACAAAGCTACTGGTCCGATGGCGTTCCTGGCAAGCTCTTAAAATTATGTGCCAATGAATTGAGTGAGGTATACCAATTACTTTACCCAAGCTTCACTGGACCAGGGTGTGTAATACCTGATGAGTGGCGAGAGTGCGAGCATTGTTCCCTTATTTAAAAAGGGTGACAAAACAAAAGCAGAGAATTATAGACTGTATATCTTACATCCATATTCAGCTAAATTACTTGAACACATAATATATAGTAGCATAATGGGACCATTTTGACAAATTATGATTTCTTAAATAACGCCCAGCATGGTTTTAGACAGCGAAGGAGTTGTGAGACTCAACTTATAACAACTCTCAATGATTTTAGTAACTGCTTAACATCAGAACAGCAAATAGATGCAATTTTATTAGATTTTTCTAAAGCCTTTGATAAGGTTGACCATGAGGGCCTGCTGCTTAAATTAGAAACACATTGGCATTGGCGGTTCTTTGCTAAAATGGGCTAGATCATTCCTCGTTGGCGAGAGAACGCAGAAAGTTGTTGTGGAAGGGTCGTCATCCCATTGTAAACTAGTCTTGTCAGGTGTACCACAGGGAACTGTTCTGGGGCCCTTGTTTTTCTTAATTTATATAATGACATAAGTAGAAATCTCTCTCCTGGAACTACTATAAGGCTTTTTGCAGATGACAGTTTAGTATATAGAACAATCAGAGAAGCAAGAATGATACACGCATTCTACAAGAAGATCTTAAACGCTTTACAAGAGTGGGAAAGAACTTGGAAAATGGAATTTCATCCTCAAAAGTGCCAAGTGTTGGTATAGTAACAAACGCTCACTAATTAGATCAGATTATTCTATCCATAATACTATTCTTAAAGAAAACTAATGCTGCAAAATATTTAGGCGTTGATTATAGATAGTCGTCTCAAATGGAAAGAACTTACAATTTAGTATGTAAGAAAGCAAATTAACATCTTAGCTTTCTTACACAGGAATATCAATGACTGCCCCCAAAAGGTTAAAGACGACTGCTACAAAACACTGGTTAGACCAGTACTGGAATATGGTTGCTCGTTTGGATCCTTACCATCTAAAGGACATTGATAACTTGAAAAGATTCAGAAGAGAGCAGCACGGTTCGTAACAGGGAACCACATCAGAGAAAAGGGGAATACTAGGAAGAAACATGAGGAAATTAGAATGGAAACCCTTAGAAGAGAGAAGAGCTTTTATTAAACTTAACACCTTTTTCAAAGGCAGAGCTAAAGTAATTGATATTCCAATGGAACAACTAGTATTGAATAAAAGTAGCACCAGGAGTGGCGGTCAGTGTTATACCATACCTGCATCAAATATTGACAGCCACTTACTTCTTTTTATCCCAGTTCTGTACGGCTGTGGAACTCACTGCCGGGTGCCATCAAGATTGCCACAAATGCAATTCTCTTTTAAAAAAACAAATTGATACAACAGTTTTGAGATCTGCATATTGATGTTTTTCTATTTTTTACTTCCCCTGATATTTTACTGTTAACTGGGCCTGAATTTGGCCATTGCTTTTAACTTCTTGAATATCGAGTGCGACCCTTGTTGCCAAATTTGCTCCAGGGGCCAACAGTCTGAGTCACACTATTTTATGTTATTTTATTTTACTTTTACATGCGCGCTGGTGACCTACTCGTTTTTGAGTGAACCAGTATTTTAGGAGAAGAAGAAGAAGAGAGAAAGAGACAGAGACAGACAGAGACAAAGAGAATATGTCACACAAGTATCCACTACATAAACGCACGCTGTTAATTTTTTTCACACACACACACACACACACACACACACACACACACACACACACACACATTATATATATATATATATATATATATATATATATATATATATATATATATATATATATATATGTCTGTTACGCCCGCATACACAGGCGTACACATATGTATATGTGTGCACCTGCTTGCACATGTGTGCATGCACAAGCATGCTTATAAAAACCTACAGATTACACACGCACATATGCACATGCACACACATGCGCACACAAAACGCGCGCGCGCGCGCGCGCACACGCACGCACGTACGCACGCACACGCACGCACACACACACACACACACACACACACACACACACACACACACACACACACAGATTAATGAACAGGTCAGACATTTGCAAAGTCATGTCCATGTGACCCTCGTCCTCAGTGCTTCCATCATAATTATCGATTCATTTCTCCATCCAACGGTCAATCCTGCACACTGTCCGTTTCGTAGTGTCCGCTGGTGTGGTGTTGCGTGCATTGAACCATTCTGCACGCAGTGACCCCTCCTTGATGAAACTGGAACTGACATTGAATATTTCGGCTGATGTCAGTGCTGCCTGAATATACTGTACAATCATCCTCTAAGCAGAGCTCGTGAAGTGGTTCGTTTCGTTTCGTTTCGTTTCTGTTCTCCAGCTCTTCTTCTTTCTTTTAGTGTCCACACTCGTCATGCTGATTATTCTGACACTTCTGTGTGTATGACCATTTTTCATCCCGCCTCTAAGGCAGCCATACTCCAACTTCGGGGAAGGTGCATGCTATGTGTTACGTGTCATCCATACCAACGGCCAAACTGGCCTTCTCTTCAGAAAGTTGGTGGTGGGATTTTACTGTGTGTGCGCGTTCACACAGGGAACCTCGGTTTATAGTCTCATTCGAAGGACTGTATGGGAAATGGAGTCAGAACCAACGTTAACTCCGAGGGAAAAATTCCCCTGTACCGAAACGGCCCGGCGGAGATGCGAACCCCGGAACCCTAAGATTACGAGTCCGAGGCTCTACCAACTGAGCTGTTCCGGCCCCCATGAACGTGCGTAAAACATTGAAGGTGTTCAAAGTAGGTTTTCGGGCCATGTAGTCATAGGTATCTGTTACACACAACAAGCGGAGTGGTTAGTTTGTTAACTGCTGCGTTAACCACGGCACACACACACACACACACACACACACACACACCACACCACACACACACACACACACACACACACACACACACACAGTATGACAGACAGACAGACAGACAGACAGACAGACAGACAGACGGACAGACAGACAGGCAGAAATCTGCCAAACCGGTCCTACCCTCGCAGCCTCCATCCAAGAAGTCTTCATAGATCCGGTCCATCTTGTCCTTCAGAGCACCTGACGCCTGGCAGGAGCCGCTAAAGGTGTGCACACACTCCATCACACGGACGCTGTGTCTGTGGGCGGAACAGAACCAGTCTTCCATCACAGGGCGTGTGGTGAGGCAACGGCAAGACCAACAACTACATCAGCAACATCAACAACAGGAACAACAATAGTCAATGTAGCTGCAACACCAACTATTATAATAGTAATAATGATGTGGCGATGATGATGATGATGACGTTGATGATGTTGATGATGATGATAATGTTGTTGATGATGATGATGTTGATGAATGATGATGATGATGATGATGATGATGATGAATGATGATGATGATGATGATGATGACGATGATTTGGGACAGATTATGAAGAACTGAAATGTGAAAACTGTGACCTTCATCCTGCTTATTGCAGCATCAACAGATGTGCTTTACAGCGCAGTTCTGCGGAGTAAAACGTGGGATTTCGTCCTGAACAGCTGTAGGGGTGCGCTGAGACTATCTCCTCCACAGCGTCCTATTCTATTCAGCCTCTGACTGAAAACACTGGAATCTTTTCAGAACTTGGACATCTTCATCATCAGCTGTTTGTTTCTGTCTTGAGTGCGCCAGCACATGCTCCCTGTTCTCTCTCGACCAGCATGCAGGCCTCCAATCCACACAATCATACTGAAGCAGCCCGCCTACAATCCACACAATCATACTGAACAGCCCGCCTACAATCCACACAATCACACTAAACAGCCCGCCTACAATCCACACAATCACACTGAAGCAGCCCGCCTACAATCCACACAATCATACTTAAGCAGCCCGCCTACAATCCACACAATCATACTAAAGCAATTCGCCTACAATCCACACAATCATACCAAAGCAGACCACTTACAATCCACACAATCATACAAAGCAATTCACCTACAATCCACACAATCATACTTAAGCAGCCCGCCTGCAATCCACACAATCATACTAAAGCAGCCCGCTTACAATCCACACAATCATACTAAAGCAGCCCGCCTACAATCCACACAATCATACTAAACAGCCGCCTACAATCCACACAATCATACTAAGCAGCCCGCCTACAATCCACACAATCATACTAAAGCAACTCGCCTACAATCCACACAATCATACTTAAGCAGCCCGCCTACAATCCACACAATCATACTAAAAAGCCCGCCTACAATCCACACAATCATACTAAAGCAGCCCGCCTACAATCCACACAATCATACCAAAGCAGCCCGCCTACAATCCACACAATCATACCAAAGCAGCCCGCCTACAATCCACACAATCATACTAAAGCAATCCACCCACAATCCACACAATCATACTAAAGCAGCCCGCCTACAATCCACACAATCATACTAAAGCAACTCGCCTACAATCCACAATATCATACTAAAGCAACTCGCTTACAATCCACACAATCATACTAAAGCAGCCCGCAGTCGTAGAACTAATTAATCATTGTGCCAATATTGTGAATACGATCTCCTGAAAATATATAGCCAGTCAACACCGTGAACTCCTCATTTTCATTTTTTACCTCTCACTTTACTCTGTAGGTGAGCACTAATTGTAGTAAATGCGAGTAATTCGAATGAAAATATTGTGCTCAATATACGGTTAAAAAAAAATCATTGACATTTTACCGGAGCTTTCGTGTGAGTGAAAGTAGAAGATTATTGTATTTGAATTAAAACTCTGTGTGTGTGTGTGTGTGTGTGTGTGTGTGTGTGTGTGTGTGTGTTGTGTGTGTGTGTGTGTGTGTGTGGTGTGTGTGTGTGTGTGGTGTGTGTGTTCGGTCACAATCATGGAATTCTAAAACAGAAACTGGACTTTTTGTGCATTTATCTCCATCGGAATAGACCTTTGAACTCTTGCCGTGGATGCCTTCAATAGCAGTAAAAGAATTGTTAAATTTTTGCAAGAACTTTCATGTATAATGCCTTCCATAGCAGCTGAAGGATTCTTAAAATTAAACTGGGACATTTGAGTGTGTGGCTTGATAGAAATGATAAGGATTATTCCACATCTCGCTCTCAAGGAAACTGTCTAACACATATATCGCCTACTCAGATTTGAAACCGAAAGTTAAAGATTATGTCAGAGACCTCTGGCAGGAGGACAGAATACGCAGACGGATAACAAACTTTTCCAGATCTTTCCAGACCTTTGAGTTCGTCTCATCTACATCTGGTGGTCACAAAGAAGAAACGGTTTTATGCTGGCTGCAAACTCAGTCATTCGTTTTTAACTCATTCGTATCTTTTAAAGAGTGAAGAAGCTCCGTGTTGCATTCCTCGTCATACACCGTTCACAAGAAAACTGATTCTTTTAGAGTGTTGGGACTTGCATGATGTGAGACATAAACATTTTACAGCAGACTCCATGAAAACTTTTTTTTTGTGGTACTCCCAGTTCTTAAAGAACAGGAGTACTTTAGAATGGGAACGAAGAAATGCTGTCTGTGTGTCTGTGTGTGTGTCTGTGTGTGTGTGTCCGTGGTCACAATGTGTTCCACTCGCTCCAGACAAAACTACTGGGCCGATCTTTCTGAAAATTTGTAGGTTTGTTCACTATGGGTCAAGGATGAGGCCAGATGTTTTAGTTTACCGTTACAGCCGTTATTAACAGCTGTAACGGCCTGTAACGCTTTTTCTTCTCCATGGAATATCTCAGAAAGAACTTGGCTGATCTTTGTGAAAATTAGCAGGTATGTCATTATGGGTCATGGATGATGCCTGATGTTTTAGTTTACTCCATTATAGCCGTTACTAACGGCTGTAACGGCCTGTAAGGCCTTTACTTCTTTACGGAATATCTCAGAAAGTACTTGGCCGATCGTTGTGAAAATTAGCAGGTATGTTTCATTATGGGTCACGGATGATGCCCGATGTTTTAGTTTACCTCGTTATAGCCGTTACTAACGGCTGTAACGGCCTGTAACAGGTTTTCTTCTCCACAGAAAATCTAAAAAAGATACTTGGCCGATCTTTCTGAAAATTTGTAGGTATGTTCACTATGGGTTACGGATGATGTCCGATGTTTTAGTTTACCGTTACAGCCGTTACTAACGGCTGTAACGGCCTGTAACGGTTTATCTTCTCCATGGAATATCTCAGAAAGTACTTGGCAGATCTTTGCAAAAATTAGCAGGTATATTCACTATGGGTCACGGATGATG
>CM031614.1:17022983-17027983 GCA_018398815.1 Conus ventricosus
TGTGTGTGTGTGGTGTGTGTGTGCGTGTGCGTGTGCGTGTGTGCTATATGTATATATACACTCGTGTAGAAAGTGCAGATTTTGAACTATATGCATCTGCCAATGTGGAATGTCCGAATATGCCGACCATCTGATAAGCTGAAAAGAAAAAGTGGTTGCGAACTAATTATTAGCATTTGAAGAAAGCAAGACCTTTATATCATAGTTTTATTGTAGCTGAATGGTGTGTGAGCATGCTCAGAAACCTGTGGTGTGGATAAAGCTTCGGTTGACACTTGCCACAAGCGTGTTGCGTAACTTAGTGAATTTAACTTTTGTCCTTTTTCATATTCATTATCCTTTTTCATTGAGTATTGTTGGATTTGGTGTGTAAGTGTGTTGTATCACACTTATTTGTAATTTTGATTTGCTTGTTTCTCACATTCATTATCCTTTTGAATTGAAGATAGTTGTTGTGTGTGTATACCATACGGACACATTGAGTTTGTATTCAAGTGTATCCTTGCTATATTTGCTTTAGTTGCACAAATGATGCAATCATCTTCAAAGTGGCCACAGGAAGACGGACTACGTATTGGACATCTTAATATAAACCGTATACAAAACAAGTTACAGGAGGTACCCACTATACTGTATAATCAAGACAAACCCTTTCATATATTTGGCTTCACTGAATCAAGACTTTCAGATATTGTCCCTGATGCCACTGTCTTAATCTCTGGCTACAATATTGTATGCAGAGATCCCACCGAATCCAAATCTACGGGCTTATTACTTTACGTTCATGAAACATTAAATGCCCAACGCTTGTATGATCTTGAAAGTTTTGGAATTGAAGCAGTTTGGTTAGTAATCAAGTTGAAGAGAACAAAACCCATCAAAATAGGATTTGTATATTGAAACCCAGCAGAAAATGCTGGTTGGATGGACAAGTTTACGGCCATGATGGATGCAGCATCGCTTGATGCCACAGAATTATACTTTTAGGTGATTTACAACATTGATCTATTGAAGTGCCAAACATCATGGTAAGATAGGACTACCTCATACAACTTACCCCAAATTATAGACATGCCAACCAGAGTAACACTCACTAGCAAAACATGAATTGACCACATCTATCTTTCTGAACCACAAAACGTCATTGAGAAATGTGTGCCTTTGAATGGATGTAGCGACCACTTTCCAGTATGCATTACGTGGAAAAGAAGTGGAATCAAAATTCCTAAAACTGGCCACAAACACATCACTTACAGATCTTTTGGACACTTCCACGAAGATACCTTTCTCACTGACCTCATGAATTCCCCTTTATAAATGTTTATAATTGCATTGATCCAGAGAAAGCGCTTGAGTACTGGCTACACACGTTTAATTCTGTTTATGACAAGCATGCGCCATTCAAAACCAGTCGAGTTAAACATAGTGCACAACCAAAGTGGATGACTGGTGAAATACAAGCTGCTTGTTTCTTACGCGACGATCTGCTTGAAGCAGAAGGGAAGTCGGATGGATTTAAAAGGCAACGTAATAAAGTCAATTCACTCAAATGGACAGCAAAAATGAATTTTTTTCGTGAACTTGTAGCCAACAAAAAAAATTCGAAGTCCATAATGGCAAGCAATAAATGAACTTACGAATAAAACTTCACAGTCAAAGACAAGTCCCATTACCAGCATAACACCAAATGAACTCAACCAACACTTAACAACAGTTACAGAACACATTGTCAAAGAAAAGAATACTGACTCTAATGAATTACAAAAATTAAAAAAAAATTTGCAATGCTGTGAACATTCGTCCAGCAACACCAGTTCCGCCTGTGACAGTTAGTGATGTTTGCCAAGCTTTATGCCAATTAAAGCAGACAGGAAGCCGCGGACTTGACGGGATTGATGGAAAAATACTGAAACTATCAGCACCTGTTATATGTGAAACTCTTACCTACATTTGCAATTTATGCATTGAATAAATGTCACTTTCCCGCTCAGTTCAAAGTCGCAAAAGTAATACCCATTTTCAAATCTGGAGACAAATCTGAACCATCGAACTACAGACCTATATCCATTTTGCCAGTTCTGTCCAAGCCCTTGGAAAAACACATAAATAAACATCTTTGCCACCATTTTGACTCCTCCAACCTACTAAATTAAAATCAAACAGGATTTAGGAAAAAATTATTCTTGTCATACAGCGCTTACAAACCTAGTAGATCAATGGCTAGCCAGTGTTAATGAGCACAAATATTGTGGCGCACTGTTTGTTGATTTTGCAAAGCTTTTGATGTATTTGACCACAAATTGTTATGCAGGAAGCTTTTATCATATGGTATAACAGGAAATACCTTCCAGCTGATAGCATAATTCCTAGAAGATCGTCAACAAATCGTTTGTGTCAACAACAATTTATCAGAGAAGCTACCTATCCAACATGGCGTAACCCCAGGGTTCTGTGTTAGGCCCGTTTGTTGTTCTCAGTTTATATAAATGATCGCCCTCTTTATAATTGAGGATTCATGTGAACTCTTTTGTGATGATACCACTGTCCATATAAGTAGCTCCAGCTTGGAAGCTGTTTTCATTTCATTACAGAAGAATGCTGATATCCTAAGTAATTGGTGCAATGTAAATCACATGTCACTGAATCCTAACACAAACAAAACTAATGCTGATAACAACAAGGCAGAGAAGACAAAACATAACCGCACAACCCCCATCTGTTTTTATCAATAATCAGGAAATTGAAGTGGTGGATAAGCCATCGAGTTCTACGCGTATATGTTGATAATAATCTTTCTTGGTCTTATCACCTTCGCAGTTTATATAAATCAATATCCAGACAAACATATCAGCTGTGCAAGATTAAGCATTTCTTAAACCTTCATGCCAGGAATTTGTTCCTACATGCACATGTTCTCTCTTCAATCAATTATTGTTCAACACTATTTGATTCTGCTAGTGCTAATGCCATGAAACCTCTTAAGAGTGTCTACAAAAGGAGTACTTAAAGCAGTCCTATTAAAATCATCTAGTCTTAGTGAAGGGGGTTATACTAAAGCGGGGGCTCTTCCGTTACAAGAAATGTTTGCTGTCAACAAATGTCTGCTAATGCAAAACATTGCATCGGTTTAGCACCACAAACTCTTCAGTCCAAATTTAGCATAAACCCTAGGGATTCAACCAAATTCCAGGTTCCCACACCTAGAATAGATCTATTTAAATCAAGCTTATCTTACTCAGGTAGCGTGGTTTGGAATTCACTTCCACTACATTTCCGATGTACTCAAATTGCAGAATCCTTTAGGGAAAAACTAATTACACATTTCACAGCAGACCATTGCTATTAGGGACAAAATACATATACCAGGGCACACCCTCTGTTTTGCTGCATATTAAACTGATACTCCGTTTCCTTTCCACTGATGTTTTCAAAACCAGATAATGATATATGAGAGATATGGTTACTATCGGTTTTGTTAATGATTGAAATTATATCATGATGAATGACTGTTGCGGTCGCTGGTTTTATTGGTGCATTGTCACTAATTGATCGATGTCTTAATACTTTGATTTCTTCGAGCACTGTAACTGCAAGGTGATAAATGTGTGTCCGGATTACTGTTGATCATATTGATGTATTGCTCTTTATTCAAATTTATAGTAATGTTTAGCATGTGATATTTTGGATAGAAAATGGAATTATAATCTCTCTCCTCTCTCTCTCTCTCTCTCTCTCTCTCTCTCTCTCTTCTCTCTCTCTCTCTCTGACTCTCTCTCTGTCTCTCTCTGTCTTATTATTCACAATTTACATCAATGATCTCCCTGTACATATCACATCCACCTGTGAACTTTTTGCTGATGACACAACATCCACACAAATCATTCTGATGTTACTGTTCTTGCACAAACTTTACAAGAAAGTGCGAATGATCTCGTGAAAGGACTGAACTAAATCACATGTCGCTTCACCCTCAAAAAACTAAATCCATGCTTATCACAACCAGGCAAAAAAGACAAAATCTCACTCTTAAGTTTCCTCCTGTACATCTTAAAAATGAACCCGTTGAACAGGTTACATGCCTCAAAGTGCTAGGAATAACCATTGATAACAATATGAGCTGGCAAGCTCACATAACCTCACTATGCAAAAAAGTTTCACAGAAAGTTTATCAACTCTCCAAAATCAAACGCTTCCTCGACCTGCATTCACGCAAGCTCTTTTTCCAGTCTCATATTCAATCGTACATAGACTATGGATCTACTCTATGGGACTGTGCTAGCGCTAACACTCTCAAACCATTGTTAAGCCTGCACAAGCGAGCACTCAAATTAGTCCTCCTAAAAGCAGTAGTCTTCTGGACTCGGACTATAAAAAGATTCAAGTTCTCCCATTAAGTCTGAGATTAGAATACAACAAAGGGATCATAATGCACAAGATTGTGTCTGGGAAGGCACCCTCAACATTAGTTCACAGATTCTCAATAAATTCCTCAAGGACTCTACCCAAACTTCATGTCCCTGTTCCTAGAATGACTTATTCAAATCCAGTTTAACATATTCAAGTTCCTGTCAATGGAACTCGCTCCCTGAATCAACCAAACAGCGCCAATGCATATCAACCTTCAAACACCATTATTTCAACCATCTATGTGCCAGTACTTGCATACTCCGCCATAAATCCACCACCATTCACCACCACCCTCTTTGCCTTATGTATGTACCTGATTATTTAGAAAGTGTTTTTTGTACTTGAAATGCCATGTATGTTATTTTGTTTAGTAAGTATGTCTTATATGAGTATGTGTGTGTGTGTGTGTGTGTGTGTGTGTGTTGTGTGTGGTGTGTGTGGTGTGTAGTGGTGTGTGCGTGTGTGTTTCCTACTACCTCCTGCCCTCTTGTCATTCTGTCGAAATGCTTGAGTTTTTATGTGACTTTCTCTCTCTCTCTCCTCTCTCTCCTCTCTCTCTCTCTCTCTCTCTCTCTCTCTCTCTCTCTCTCTCT
>CM031614.1:17032983-17070483 GCA_018398815.1 Conus ventricosus
CCACTGACATACCCCGAGGTTGACACGTTCACAGTGCTCTCTCTCTCTCTCTCTCTCTCTCTCTCTCTCTCTCTCTCTCTCTCTCTCTCTCTCTCCTTGAGTGAGTGAGTGTGTGTGTGTGTGTGTGTGTGGTGTGTGGTGTGTGTGTGTGTGTGTTTGTGTGTGCGTGTGTGTGTGTGCGTGCGTGTATGTCTGCGTGCTTATATGTGTGTGTGTTGTGTGTGTGTGTTTGTGTTGTGTGTGTTTGTGTGTGTGTGTGTGTGTGTGTGTGTGTGTGTGTGTGTGTGTGTGTGTGTGTGTGTGCGTGTGCCTGTATGTGTATGTGTGTCTATGTTGTTTTGTGTTTGTGTGTGTGTGTGTGTGTGTGTGTGTGTGTGTGTGTGTGTATGTTGTGTGTTGTGTGTGTGTGTGTGTGTGTGTGTGGGGGCGCGCGCGCTCGTGCATGTTGTGTTGTGGTGTGGAGTGTGTGTGCGTGTGCGTGTGCGTGTGTGTGTGTGTGTGTGTGTGCTATGCTTTGCTTTGCTCTGTTTTGATTTCGTTTGTTGTTTTCTTTGGGGTCAGGGTTGTTGGTTGTTTTTTTTCTTTCACCTTAACAGATCAGCGGCCGTTCCCACTCTGATAGCAATGTCTCCGTGCCAGTGAGTAAGAAATACACTCCTCCCTTCCCCACTCTCGCCCCCCCCCCCCCCCCCCCCCTCCCCCCCGCCCCGCCCCCCCCCTCTCTCTCTCTCTCTCTCCTCTCCATCTCTCTCTCTCTCTCTCTCTCTCTCTCTCTGGTCAAGAGGAAGGGGGGTGAGAAGCCACGAATGTACATGCTGTCCAAAATGTCTACATAAACTACGTCGTGGAGGAAAGCCAACTCTACTGTCTTTTACCCTCCACTCCTTTGTTGTTGTTTTTTCTGTCCCAACCTCTGTGCCACCTCAGAGGCAGTGCACCCACGCCGCTCATTCCGACACCCCGTCCACAGCCACAGCCCGGTCGGCCCCGCCGCAGCCCCGGCACCAGCAAACCACAGGGAGCAGTCAATGTCAAGCCGTCAAGAGGCAACCCACCGGAGGAGACACTGCACTGCTGCCGAGTCACTTCGGTGGTGTTCAGTGGCGCCTGTTCTGATCTAACATACGCAGGACACCACCTACTAAGCCCCCTACTGACGACAATAATTGCTTAGTCGCGGAGCCGGCGTGAGTGAGCTCTCCCTCCGGAGGGCGCCACCACGTCCGTCCAACGACAGCTCCCATGGACTCGCCGGTACCGGTGACCCCGACGGAACCAAACCAGCCCACTGACGTGGAGAGGACATCGAAACTGGGGTCATCATGAGAGCAGGGCATGAACGGCCACAGAATTTGAGACTTTTTTTTAATGCTGATCAATGAGAATGAGGATGATTAAGATGATGCTACGGATTTCCATTTCGGTCTGAGACTACATGACAGGGCTGTATTATACGCTTACTTTCATAATATATCCCGGCGTCAGCCAGGCCCGAGAGATACAGACACCTGCAGTGTTGGTCAGGAAATTTGAGCAACACTCTCAGAAACGCATCCATGAAGTGGATGAAACTCGACTGTGTGGTCCCAGTCTTCCCAACTGAGTCCGCAGCAAACTCAACTCTGGGTAGGAGCCGGTCGGGGCAGAAAAGCCCACATGACTCTGATGGGATTCGAACCCACGACCTCCCAGCCGGGAGTCCGCGACGCTAACCACTTCGCCACGGCGGCTGGTCACTCCTTTGTTTTCTCCTCCCCCCTCCCCCATTATGAGGTGTCAATTTGGCAAGGTCATCACGCCAGACCATCTGAGCTATAGATACTACCCCTCGCTCACTTCCCTCATCCTCCCTTTCCTCCCCTCCCCCTTCACCTTCTTAGTTCCCACACCACCTTTGCTCACTCTCTCTGTCGCTGTTTCTGTCGTGCTGTCTGTCTGTCTGTCTGCCTGCCCGTCTGTGTGTTGTGTGTGTGTGTGTGTGTGTGTGTGTGTGTGTGTGTGTGTGTGTATGTGTGTGTGTGTGTGTGTGTGTGTTTGTGTGTGTGTGTGTGTGTGTGTGTGTGTGTGTGTGTGTGTGTGTGTGAACCCGTGTGTAAGTGCGTGTGTGTGTGTGTGTGTGTGTGTGTGTGTGTGTGTGTGTTGTGTGTGTGTGTGTCGTGCGTGCGTGCGTGCGTGCGTGCGTGCGTGTGTGTGTGTGTGTGTGTTGTGTGTGTGTGGTGTGTGTGTGTGTGTGTGTGTGTGTGCGTCTGTAGATGAGAGACAGGGAGAGTGGGGGGGGGGGGGGGGCGGGATATGGTTCAGTGGCTGTTTCGTGATAGGAAACTGATATGCGTGCACACCCATCCGTTGATATGGAAGTGGTTGTGAAAGGTTTGTTTTGCGTAACACCTGTGCATAGGTATGGCGCTACCAAACGAAAGGAAACAGTTGGGTCAAGTGAGGTTTTTGTTGTTGTTGTTGCTTTTTTACTCACTTACTCAATACATTAATTGAGGCCCATTAGCTCCGCAAAGATGGTCATATTTTCGCCCGTGACGGCTGGTTTGTTTGTCTGTCTGTTCGCATGACTGTGCAAAACGTTGCGGCGCAGATTTCAACTAAACTTGGTGCGAAGAATTTGTTAAATTCTATTGTAGATCCGAGGACGGATCCAGATCCAAAGGCGGATCCAGTTCAAGGACGGATCCAGATCCAAGGATGGATACGGATCCAAGGGCAGATCCAGCTCCAAGGGCGGATCCAGATCCAAGGACGGATTCAGATCCAGGGACAGATCCAGACTCAAGGACAGATCCAGATCCAAGGACGGATCCAGCATCCATCCCTTTAGCTGGATTACACAAAAAGCACAGAACTGATTTTAGCAAAAACTAAACAAAACGATGTAACACGACTCATTAAAGGCCAGCTGTGGATCTGTGACGCGGACCTGGACGCGACGGCGGATCCAGGAGCCGTTGGGTAAGGTCATGCAATACGATGCAGATGCAGGCAGAGCTGACGGCAGAAGGTCAGGAGAAGCCTCCCCTAAGGGGAGTGTCTTGACCTGACTTCTGTATACTCTACAGGAGTCGGGCCACATCCAGGGCTGGTATGCATGAAGAACTGAATAACTTGTTCGGGAATAATTCCCAAACATCGATTAGCTGTTCGCCTTATTCTAATGCTCGTTTGTTGTTGTTTTTTTAGATGCGTGACGCATGACTTCTGGATGTCCCTTTGCCATCGCTCCCCCCCCCCCCCCCCCAAAAAAAAAAAAAAAACATGGATTCGAACATATACCTCGGTGATGATCCGGCACGTCAACGCCAAGTCACTTTGTGATGGAAGTCTTATCCACTTAGCTATCGGACTTTTTTTTTCTTTTTTTTTTTTCTTTTTTTGCAAGTAGTGAAAATCTTAAGTCTTGTTTTGCACGTGTCACTGTTCGACCACATCCAACTGGGTTTTTTTTTTTTTTTTTCTCTGCTGTTTCTTGCCATGGCCTTCAAGGTTCTGGCGCTGTTCTCCTTTATGTCAGGAGGCTGTTCCATAGGTCACCGGGCAATGTCGCCTACAACTCGTCTCCTCCACCCCCCCCCCCCCCCCCCCCCCCCCCCCCCCCCCCCCCCCCCCACTCGATCCGACCTCTATGGCGAGGACGTTTGACTTGGACGCCGATGTCTTCCTCCCAACGTGCTGAACAGACTATCGTGTTTCTCAGGATTATTGTAGATGTCAGCTACTATAACCTCCATCTGCTTTCACGTGGCGCGGTGAGTTCAACAAGAATCACTGGTTGTAATGAACTTGAGTAGAGTACTAAGTTCATCTCATGTCACTGTTGCTGATGATTTCGTGTTGTGTGTGTGTGTGTGTGTGTGTGTGTGTGTGTTGTCGCAATCCTGATAAAACAAGGACAGTCATATAGGTCATCTGTGCAATCACCCACAACAAGAATACGTACATTTTAACTGTAAACACAGTCAGCCCCGTGTGGCAAATTTGATTAGTTATAATGAAAATGAAAAAGTTGATGTATTCATAAACAAATAAGTAAATTATAAATACACAAATAAATGAACAAATAAATAGATGAAAAAGAGAACAAAACATAACGACAACAGCCCTCATCCTCACATTCCTTGGGATGTTTTCTACTTGTCAATTCATATCAGCTCTGCGATGCTACGTTACTTTATAGCAGCAGCACCACAGTGTTATATCAGCGCCATAGCAGAACGGCAGCGCCACATTAAAAATTCATAGCAGCACTGTGATTTTAGCGCGTTCACTTCGTAGGACATGTAGTACCTTCGTAGCTGTGTCACATGACACATAGACTTCACGTCGGTATTGGTGACAACAATACGGATGTTAACTTTGTAGCAGTACTACATTTCTGACTTCATCTTTATTGCATTAATCCTGTGCAGCATCAATTGACAGCATAACTGCAATAATATGAATATGTGACAATGACTTTATAACAGTAGATTAGTCTCAGTGCCTTGAAGACGAACATCATTACGGCTCGTCGTCTTACAATCATCCATATACTTCATACTTTTCTCTCTCTTTCTTTCTGCTTATAGCTGTGAAGTTCGAACTTGATCATCTTGCGCGACGCCAGATTCCAAAAGTGGCACTACTAAGCATGGTAACTTCAGAACAAAACTGTGCACGCACGCGCGCGCACGCACGCACACACCACACACACACACAAAACACACACACACACACACACACACACACATAGTGACATACCATCACACACGATCGAAAACATAAAAAGGATTCAAGAAGTACATCTCTAACAAACAATTTTACAAAAACGATAATGAACTATATCATGTTAAGAAAACAGCGTGGCAACGGCAGCGGCAACAACAACAACAACAACACCAACACCAAAACCACCACCACCATCAAAATCAACAACAACAACAACACCAACAATAATCAATCAATCAATTACGATTCATACTCACCAACCGAAAGAAACACGCCTAGCACCTACGCGTTCATCTTGATGACGCCAGACAACGACGATGAAAATGAATAATTATTCGAGCAGAGAGACCAGTGACGCAAAATAACCGAGCGAGCGAGCTGGGCTTCCATACCAAACAACTAGCGTGGTGTAATTCTTTTTTAACCCTCAGGCTCGACTCAAAGCAAAAAGAGAAAAGAGAACGAGCCAAGCGTTGTAAACGAACGGAGGGCGAACAGCGATAGACGGACTGAAATAGAACCGAAAGTGTCGCGAAGACAGGTGGCGCCGCCTGTTAGCGGCCCTTGGATCGCCTCTCTCTACTACACAGGTGACACACAGAGATCACGTTGTCAATGTCGCTCACGTTGAGGGCGAGATTCACGTCCAATCGGCCTAAGGACAACAGAACAAAACCTCACTTCCTGTCGCTCGCTTAACTTCGGTGATCGGACGAGAACCGGTGCTTTCAACGTGGTATGGCTGCCGCTCGCAGTTGCAGTTACAGTTAAGGGTGAGATTTACGTCCAATCGGCCTGAGGCCCTAAAGGACAAGGTTTCTTCAGACTTTAGTCTGTGTAGCTGCCGCTCGCTTCCCACGCTGCCTTATGTAGGGAGGGAAACGTATGTAAGAGCGGGAGACGGAAGGGAAAGGGGGTGGGGTGGGGAGAAGGGGGGTGGGCAGGGGAGTCGGGAGGGAAACGGACAATGGCGATCGAGCAAAGGCGGGAGGGACGGGAGGGGGGAGGGGCAGGGAGGCGATGAGGTGGAGCGTAGAACTAGAAGGATGGCGAAAGAGGGAGATCGTTTGGGGGTGGGTGGGGTGCGTGTCAGGTGTGTGTATGTGTATGTGTGTGTGTGTGGAGGAAGGGGTGGTAAAGGAGGGAGGAAACAGGGGCTAGGGTGGGGGATTGGCGTGGGGGTGGGGAGGGGGGTGGCCATAAAGGGGAGAAAGGGGAGGGGTGAGTAAAGTCTTGGGCATGAGCGTAGGTCCAATAGAATTTTACCCTTTGTTGAAAGGCAGTCATGTGTGGCAGTGGTGTTGCGATACTTGTTAAAGTGTATCAATGCGTGTTATATTGTCTCACAACACAGCAAGAGAGAGAGAGAGAGAGAGGTTACACACACACACACACACACATACACATACACACACACACACACACACACACACACACACACACATGATAATGTCTTATGCAACTGGTGACATTTTTTTGTTGCTTTTGGTCGGAACGAATGTAGCATACCAACCTACGTCTGTGTGTAGCTAAGCTCCAATTGTGTTAAAGCTACATATTTTTGTTTAGTTTTTTTTTTTTCAAACATGAAATTCAACAACAATATAAAAATGCTGCAATGGAACTGCCGCTCTCTCAATTCTAATATTGACTGCTTACGTCAATTTTTAGTGTCATCTGACTGTCAAGTTCTTTTATTCCAGTCTGTTAATATCATTTAGAACACACTACGAAGACTGGAACAGTACTAATATCCACCAGTAGTAGATACAGATAACAATGGTGATAGAGTAAATTGTGCTATCTATATTCACACTGGACTACAGTATTGTGACAATCACCTGGCCTAGTGGGATTTTTTCATGTGCTGTAACTGTCAAGTTTTCTAAGTCCTTAAAAGTAAACTGTGCTTCTGTATATTTACCTAAGGGTCCAGATGAAGCTAATACTGAATGGATGAAAAATATCAAGAACGAAAATGGTAAATGGTTAGTAGGAGGGGATTTTAATGCTCATTCTCCTTTCTGGGGAAAAAGAGTGCACACAGGTCAGTAGTAACAAGTTTGTAAAAAATGTTGTAGACTCAAGTTTATGTTTACTCAGTGATGGTTCTTATACCAGAGTTCCTGATGTGTCTACACATAGACCTACTGCTATTGATTTAACTATGGTTTCACCTAAAATGGCTTTGTCGTGTGCATGGGAAACATATAGTGAAACTCCTGGGAGTGATCACATACCAATCATCATTACAATTAATCAATCCCCTTATTTTGAAGACACAAAAACCTGATGATACAATCCCAAGATTTGATTATAAAAATGCCAAATGGTCTCAATTTTACAGTACACTTAAAGATCTAGACTTAAGCTTGTCCCCAGATGATGATATTGATACAATGTATGACACGTTCTGTACTTCTGTTCTAAAAGTGTCTGGTTTATGTATTCCTAAATTGAAGAATCAGGGACCTAAAGTGGGTAAACATCTCGGTAATGTTTGGTGGACTGAAGATTGTGATAAGGCAGTTAATGAGGAAAAAACGGCTATTCAAGGAATACGTGCACACTTAAAAAAGTCAATATAAGAAAACGGTAGAGGAAACATTTAAGGAAATGAAACGTTCAAATATACATTGTAATAGAGTTATGGAACAAGCCAAAAAGGATTATTGGGATAATTTTTGCAAAAGAAATGCATTCGATCATAAAGATAGTAGAATGGTAGGGAAAGAGATAAAAACGATAAAATATGGAATCAAACTCCCAGAATATCCTATTATTCTTGATAGTATCAAGCTACAATCATCCGCAGACAAAACAGAAGCATTTGTCGACCATTTTCCTAAAGTGAGCAGGTTAGATGGGTTGTCTGAAAACCAAAGAAAATTCAGAGAGGATAAAGAATCTACCCATGTCTTTAATGATGTATCTGATAATGACACAAGCGACATCAACGCCCCAATTACATTACAAGAGGTGAAAGATGCCATAGATTCTCTCCCAAACAAACAAAAAACAGCTGTTGGGATTGACGCCATTTCTAATGAAATGATTAAACATTTTACAGAAAAATGGATAAGCATTTTACTTAGTATATCTAAAAAAAAATACTGGAGCTCAGGTCATTTGCCACAAACATGGAAAGAATCAGTAACAGTACCGATTCACAAGGAAGGTAAACTGAAAGAAAGTACAGATAGTTACAGACCGATTTCATTAACTTCTCATGTCTGTAAACTTTATGAAACAATTGTTTTAAATAGACTAAACTACTTTTGTGAAAAGAACAAAGTTATCCCAACAAACCAAGCAGGTTTTCGAAAGGGTAGAAGCGCTGTTGAACACTTAGTCAAACTTACCAGTCAAATTAAACATCAGTTTTCCAGGAGAAGATGCTTACTAGCAACCTTTTTTTGATATAACTAAAGCTTATGATCAAGTATGGCACTCTCGTTTGCTTTATAAACTTAAAGAGATTGCATTATCAGGAAACATTTATGATTTTCTAAAAGACTTCTTAGAATACAGATACATTAGAACAAAGGTAGGGAACTCCTACTCTACGAGAAGAAAATTACTCATGGACATTCCTCAGGGGTCTGTTTTTGCCCCTTTACTTTTTAGTATTCTGACGTACGATTTACCCACCAAACTTACTTAAAATGTAGAACTAGCCCAATATGCAGATGACATATGCATATGGATGAAAGTGACATTAAAAAAATTACACCTGTCAGATCACAAAACTATATCAAAAAGTTATATCAAAAAGAATTAGATACCTTTTCTGCTTACATGACTGAAAATGATTTGCAAATTCAACTGAAAAAACACACATGATGTTATTTAAGACTGGATCTGATCCAGTTAATATGCCTTTATTTCAAGTTAACAGCATACCCATCAAATATACAAAATTAGTGAAATTCCTTGGAGTAAATTTAACATCAAAGTTGTCATGGAATTTTCACATAGAGCATATTCTAACTGTCAACCTCGGGGTATGTCAGTGGAGGAAGGACTAGCGCACAGCCCAAACACACTCACAGCTTGCTTACAATCTCATTCATATATCATGCATTCGTCACATCAAACCACTAGTAAAGTCTATAACTTTACTACACATAATCATGGAAAGAAACATCAATGCGCATGGAGTCAAACAAAATAAAACATTCTCTCTTTCCTTGAACTTCACAAAACCATTCATGTAAATCATCATAACTAACCCGGGTATAAAAAGAGTTTCTACTTTACCTGGCCAGGTGATTTTAAACTATTCACGAATCACTGTCTTTCCTTTTCTTTTTTTTTCTTTGTTTCTTTTCACCGTCACTTTCACAAGCACAACACAACTGCTGGCACTGGTCAGGTTGGACCGCCGGCACTGGTCAGGTTGGACTGCTGGCACTGGTCAGGTTAGACTGCTGGCAGTGGCGTTGGCCTGTGGTTCTGCTGGACGAAGTGACGCTGCCAGGTATGAGGTCGAACCCCGGTTCAGATTGAACAGTGACTACCAGACATCGATCTGTTCTCCTTTCTTTCTTCTGCATTAACGCATTGCACTCTCTCTCTCTCTCTTCTAGTCTGCTCTATCAAATGGACATGGTTGCTTTTCTTTTCTTTTCCTTTTCTCTTTTTTTTCCTCTTCATCAGTTAGCAACTCTCTCTCTCCACATCTCTCCTTAGTCCTTCCTCTGCAGACTCTATCTAGTGCTAATGCCTCAACTAGGTTCTCTTCTCTCCTCCTCTCATCTCTCTGCTTTTCTCTCCTGCAGAGCCTACTCTCAGAACCTCTTCCTCTCTCTCTGTCTGTCTTCGTTCCTTCCCCCTTCTCACTCACGCATTCCTATCTTATCCTAATCCCATCTGTCAAAGGGTGAGTACCATTGGTCAGTATTTTCCCGCCTTATACTGAGGTTGCCTCCCCTCTCATTCCATTGGACATTCGAATCGTCAACGTCACATCTACCTGCCTTGCTCTCTGTGGTGGTCAATGGTCATTTAATTAATTAGCTAGATTTCAGCCCCACTACACAGTACCTTCCCCCCTTCCTACTTTAACCGGTGACGTCCGACCTAATTGTGGACACTGGTCCTGCAAATTGGCTGGATAAGTCTGACCCAGGCGCCGAGACCCGTCTGGCCAGACCTATCGAGACGTCGGCCAAGCGACTTAGTCTGTCTGGGAATGATGCTGTCTCCATGTAGGACTAAAACAATAGCCTCCCGCCATGCTTAATTGGCTGACCCGACACATGAGGCCGTCTGCCTGGCGCCCAGAATGTTTGACTTTGGGCTTATGCCCAGTTGAGCTGGCTGGCGACTGACCACGACTTCGGGTTTTCCTTTTTTTGTCCGTGACACTAACAAAAGCTCGAAAAACTTTAAATCTATTAAAGATTATAAGCAAGTATGTTTGGGCTCAAGACACAGTTACTCTTTTGCACCTTTCTACCGCACTGGTTAGATCAAGTTAACGTATACCCAAGAGGTGTTTTCAGTGCACCCAAATACTTACTGAAAAAGCTTCAAAGTAGTGATGCCAAAGCATATAAGATAGCCATGGGGCTACCAGTCCATGCCTCTTGTACAAAAGCATACAGTGCTGCTGGGATATTACCACTGGATGAATATAGGAATCTTGCATGCACCATATTAATTCATGATGTCCGTGGGGTTTTTTTTGTTGTTGTTGTTGGGTTTTTTTGCGTTTTTCAATTTGGCTTGCAATTTATAATTTTCAATTTTATATTATTAAATATATACTTTTACGAGGTGTTTACGAGGTGACAGCCCAGACGAGATGGCCCATGTTGGTTGATGAGGCTAGTAGAAACAACACGATTTGTCTTGATTCGCATGCTCATCTCTTTTGCTGTCCCCAAAGCTATGCACCTGTGTAGCAAGTTTGGAAAAGCTAGCTTGAAAGATGTGAAAATATTGCAGGAAAAAAGAAATGGGTGTTCAACGATCAGCGTGACCTTGACCTTGACCTTTGACCTTGTTTGTTTGGAAGTAGTATCAGCATACCTTACCTAATCAACAAACAAATTTGAGAAGGCTGTCTTAAGTGGTTGAAGAGACAAAAATGTCCGTTTTGGCTGACGTGGGACACCACACACACACACACACACACACACACACACACACACACACACACACACACACACACACACACACACAAACGAAAAAAACAGACATGAACGAACTTAATAGCCTGCTCGCTTTCTCGAAAGTGGCGGACTAACAAGACTGACAGGGGTTGTGACATTTTGTGCAAGAGTGAATTCAAAAATGGGGCATAGGTGCACAAATTGTCACAATTGCGAGTTGTGACATTTTGTGCAGTCCTTCACTGCACAAAATGTCAGAAGCGGCACAAAATGTCACAATTGTGACATTTTGTGCAGTGGTGACTTTTTGTGCGGTAACAGACGACACTACATGTTGGACAAGAAGACGCCAGACCTTTGGAAAGAAGACGCTACTGCTTGAGAAAGGAAACGGTGAATCGCTCCCGTGCCCTCTCTGTTTTTTGAAAAAGAAAGATGTCTTTTGGATGTGAATACTTACCTCTTCCGCGTTGCCACCACATGAGCAAGATTCAGTTTGTGTCCACTAAGCAGCCACCTGCATCGCTAGCGTAAAGCATTCTCAATGTTAACTGGATAATATGTCATCTTTTTAACTCATTGATTTTGGGGTTGAATGTTATAACACTTTTCTGTTCTGTTTGCAATAACATATGTATTACCCCCACCCCGTTCCTATCCACTCCCCCTCCCCCTCCTCCCTGTGTATCTAGTATAGTGGCTCCAGGCCGATGTCCATGAAAGCTTCCTGAGTTTTGAGTTCTGAGAAAGAAAACAGTATGCTCTGGAAAAGAAGACTCTAAACTCTGGGAAACAAGTCACGACAACTTTCGAAAGAAGACAGAAAGCCCTGGGAAAGAAGCCGCGCAATTCATGGAAACATGGCGCGAAACCTTATTAATAAAAGACATTAGATCCTGGGAAAAGAAGATATTAAGCCTAGGCGAAAGAGATGCTTAACCCTGGCTAAGAAGACTCTTAAACCCTAGGCAAAAGAGACGCTTAACCCTGGCAAAGAAGACTCTTAAACCCTAGGGGAAAGAGACGCTTAACCCTGGCTAAGAAGACTCTTAAACCCTAGGCGAAAGAGATGCTTAACCCTGGCTACGAAGACTCTAAACCCTGGGCAAAAGAGACGCTTAACCCTGGCTAAGAAGACTCTTAAACCCTAGGGGAAAGAGACACTTAACCCTGGCTAAGAAGACTCTAAAACCTTAGAGGAAAGAGACACATAACCGTGGCTAAGAAGACTCTAAAACCTTAGGGGAAAGAGACACTTAACCCTGGCTAAGAAGACTCTAAAACCTTAGGGGAAAGAGACATTTAACTCTGGCTAAGAAGACTCTAAAACCTTAGGGGAAAGAGACACTTAACTCTGGCTAAGTAGTCTCTAAAACCCTGGGGGGAAGAGACACTTAACTCGGGGTAAGTAGTCTCTAAAACCCCTAGGGGAAAGAGACACTTAACCCTGGCTTAGAAGACTCTAAAAAAAGACCATACCAAGCTCTGGGAGACGGTTGGCTGGAGATGTATCGGAGCAGGACCGTACAGCAAAGGGATGCGCAGCGGCTGGCTTCCCCTTCTCTGAGTCACAACGAAGTACTGAAAGGGCGGGCCCCACCATCTAGTGCGTACGAACTTCCGGTGTGGGCGGGTAACATGGATTTTGGGCAGCCAAAAAAACGTGAGGTAAGCATTCTTTTTCCTAATTCAGCGGTTGTTATGCTTTTTACTATAAGACATGTGTTTGACTTTGTGTTGTGGGGGAAATGTAAGTGCGAAACCTATCGAATGTGCAAGAAATTTACCCATAACTGATAAGGGCGGCCACAGTGTACTCGGTGAAACAAGCGTTAAACAAACTAGTGGGGGTTCTACGTCGCGAAATTAATCAGAATTGTGCACTTCGTGCAACAAGCACAATACTTTGGTTATTGTTTCTTTATAATGTTATAAGTGATTTCAGATTTGAAGCCACTTAAAAATCTTTTTTTATTTTGAGAAATAAATAAAAAAGATGAGCCAAAATTGCGGGACGATTTCTAGGAGGGTGCACGCAGTGAATATTATCAAGCAAAATGAATGTAAGCAAAAATTATTTTCAAATTTGATATTATGTTGAATAATGGTATGAAAATACATAATTTATCCAAAAATTTGCTGGCCTTATTTTGTTTCCTTAATTTTCTATGACTTCGTAGACTCGCACGGGGGGAAAATCAAAATGGCCCCCCTTCCCGATCGCGTGTTCGAAATTTTGCCAGTGAAAACTTAGTCTTTCGCGGTGAATTATGGTTTTTACAGCTCTTCAGATAGGTCTTGAATGTCATTCTACCATTTTAGTTGTTTTCTGAAGCGTACAATACCATCATTTACCTTACCCCCTTAAATAAGTTGCCTATTGTGTGTGTTCACAGTGTTTTCCTACACTTCGGTGTAGCGCGAGTGCGTGTGCGTGCCAGCGCTCACACTTTCGTGTGTGCGCTCGTGTGTGTGTGTGTGTGGGGTGTAATGGGAAAAAGGAAAATTCAGTGCCCAATCCCATTACAGGCCAGTACACAATTCCACTTTTATAAATGACCATCTCAAAACACTACTGTGAATCACACTTAGGCCTACAACATGACAATAATCATCATCCATCAATCATTGTTTACCTCCTTAATTCCCCCAACCGGCATTTTTACACCAAATGAAAAAACATATCCAACTTGTATAAAAAATGATAAATCATCCTACAGTACTGCTGATCTCGAATGATACATGATCATCAGTCATCGACCCCTACCCCACCCCCATCCACCTTCTTCCTGAACTGGCAGTATTATACTAATGCCACCACATTATTTCCTTATCACAATGACCATCATCCTACAGAAATCTCCTTATGACAATGAACATCACCCACCAGTCAAAATTATCTTCCTTTATTCCCCAACTGGAAACTGTTGTACCAATGCTACATTATTCCACCTACATGACAATGACCCTCACCCTATAGTACTAATGATTCCAAATGTTCACCATCCATCAGTCACTGGAAATACTGTCACCAGTGATCACCTTCATACTGCAATATATTTATGGCAAGGGGGAAGCTGACCATTTGGCAAAGGAAGGAGAACAGCACCCCAACTAGAACAGAAAGTCTCCTTTCAAAAAAAATCAAAAGGTATTATCAAGGAAACCAAAAACCAAAAAGGCAGATGGTTTGAGCAGCACCCTACTTCAACAAGAGGATGGACACTACCAGATGCCCATATAAGACTTTTGTGAGACTGAGCACAGGGCACTCCAGACTGAGACATCATTGTCCACTATATTCCACAATGGCAGGTCTTCAAATCATCCATGCAGTACAGCAAAACACACCTGCCAACACCACCAATGAAGGGAAAGCCCTGTTGACCATGGAGGGCCTTCGCCATACAGCAGCCTTCGCCAATACCTCCAGGGTTCCTCCCTAAGTGAACAAGGAAGAAGACCATCCTACTGTACGTTGATCTCAAATGATTATCACCCATCAGTCATTGACCCCCCCTTCCCCCCAAGAATGATTATCATCCTGTAGCACTGTGTTATAAAGTGTTCATCACCTAATAAGCTTTTTATCATTTTTTAAATATATTTATTCAAAAACCCTTGTTGTGTGTGTGTGTGTGTGTTTTGTGTGTGTGTTGGTGTGTGTGTTGTGTTTTTGTGTGTTTTGTACTAATATATAGATACACAATGTAAAACACCAATTTTTTTGGTGTGAGTGTGTGTTGTGTGTGTTTGTGTGTGGGGTGGGTGTGTGTGTGTGTGTGTGTGGGTGGATAGTGTTGATTTCACCTATGACAACGGTCACTATTCATCAGTCATTGATCATTTCCAATTTTCTGCTCAGTTTGGAATTTCATCCCAAATGCTATCATGTTATTTCACTCATGACAATGATCAACATCCTATAGCATTGTTTATCCCACTTATGACAATGATATCATCAGTAAAAAAAAAAATAAAAAACATATATATATAATAGTGTGTGTGTGTATGTGTGTGTGTGTGAGAGAGAGAGAGAGAAAGGGAGAGAGAGAGGGGAGAGGGGGAGAGAGAGAAAAGATGAGAAGAGAAGAGAGAGAGAGAAATGGGTGTGTATGTGTGAAAACTCCCCACAATTAGTCTCATTATGGCCATAATTCACCCATAATACCCCCTCTCTCTTTCCCCCCTCCCACCCTCCCCCCAAACCCCCTTTCTTTTCCCCAACAACACTGTTTGCATGAATTTTCTCCCCCCCACACACCCCATGCATACATTTGTGAGGGAGGAGAGATATGAATCTTTCTCTCCCCCCCTCCCCATTACCCTCTTCCACGCCCCTCCATATTCTGCTTCCCCCCCTTCCCACCCACCCCCTTCTCCGAACAATATCTTGCCACCCATTGATCATTTCCATTCTCTTCCAGTCATTACCCACACCCCACATAACTACTATCATCACCATCACCACCCTTTAAAACATGTTCATTTACTTATTTATTCTTTTAGATCTTTTATATTCTTTATTTACTTATTTTAATCTTTTTTCATTTATTTATTCATTCATTTACTTATTATTATGATTTTTATTCTTTTAAATTTTCTTTAAAAACTTATTTGGTGTTATGGGTGAAAATGAATGAATGTACAGCATATGACTCCCCTTTTGCGGCGGCAGTCTTGGAAATTGCTAAAATATACAAATTTCCTTTTTTTTTTAAATAGACCTGTATATGGTTATGTTAGGGCATGGAATTGTGCTTCTCAGCCAGATTTGGTGTTTGTAGCGTTAAATGAACAATTATGAAAACATATATTCCAATTTTTGAGTAGGCCATTTTAAAAAATGCCAAAAAAAACCGGGTTTCTACAAATTTTCATGGTGGCTCAAATCAGGTTTTGATCAGGACACAAAACTGGCCATCTCTGCCAAATTTGGTGCTTGTTGCATGAATTTGCATGATTTTTCGACTAAAAACCCCCGTTTAAAAACCGTTCCTGTGCTCGAGAGATGCGCTAGTCAGTGTGCAGTTGTGCTCCGCGCAGCTTTAGTCTTTCATGTCTCCCTTCTTGTATGCATTGATGTACAGCTGGTTTGCTATATTTTCAGTACTTCGTAGATTCAGTCTTCGTTTTGGTTATTATAGCGGGTATTGCTGGTTCATTTGTAGGAAACAGAAGCGACTGCAGTGACACAGTTCAGCCTGTTGCAATGGCAGAGAAACGAACACCGATACCAGTCGCTGATTCATAAAAAAAAAGGCAGCGAACCACAGCCAAGGGTTGGTAATTTAAATTTTCAACTCTCTCTTCTCTCTCTCTCTCTCTCTCTCTCTCTCTCCCCCTCTCTCTCTCTTCCCCTTTGTGGGTGTGTGTGTGTGTGTTGTGTGTGTGTGTGTGATGTTGGTATATGTGTGTGTGTGTGTGTGTGTGTGTGTGTTGTGTGTGTGTGTGTGTGTGTGTGTGAAAGACTGAGGAGAGAGAGAGAGAAAAGAGAGAGAGAGAGAGAGAGAGACTAAATGTGTTATGACATGTTTACTGACTTTTAATACATCAACAGTTTTGGCAACATCAACAAAGACAACACTCAAAATAATTACATTGTGGTATGCATCACATTATGATGCTCTCTCTCTCTCTCTCTTCCTCTTCTCTCTCTCTCTTCTCTCTCTCTCTCTCTCCCCTCCCCTCTCTCTCTCACACACACACACACACACACACACACACCACACACACACAACACAATTCCAGAACGTTGATGATTTTTTTTAAAACCTTTTCAGATTACACCAGACCTTGTCAGTGAAGTGTGCAGCTCAATGCAAGCAGAAAAATTTGCCTTCCGGATGAGACAAGACAGTCAAATTTCACAAGCAGCAAGTGAGTACAGATCATACTCATCAGCTAATCTAACCAGAACTACATCACATATATTTCCAAGCACTGTAAGTGCATGGAAAAAAATATTGAAATTTTGCTGAAAGCTTTCATCTTATTGTTCCTCACATGCAATACAAAACCTTTTTTTTTATTTTACTCATGTTTATGATACACTTATAAGTAGAAAAAACTCTCTCTCTCTTTCACACACACACACAACACACACACACACACAAAACACACACACACCCCAACACACACACACATGCTCAAATATATTTTAAAGGAAATTCAATGATACTGTAACAATGTATTATGAGAACAATCGCTGTTTTTCTTAACAGGAGAGGCTCCTATTCAGACAAGTTTGTCTTTTCTGAATGACTGCTTCCCTACAAAAGGACGCTTTCCAAAATGCTGCCCCCGAGAAGGTTTGGGGGCAACTTCCACAGAGCCTTCAGGACAAGATTTCAGAACTGTCCACAGACTTTGGTTTGTCTCGAGGAGCAACCTTTCAGCTGTGTCTTAGTCTATTAAGCGGTTGATTCAGCTAAACTATTTCCCCAAAGTGCAACCTGCAGCCAGTAAACAACCCTTTCCAGCAGGCAGGCAGTCAGTTCAATTTAGATGACCCCATTCAGACATTTTAGAATACATAGGAGGTAGTATTGTACATAAAATAGAAAAGCAGTTGAGAGACAAAATAAGAGCAAGGCAGTTCATTTTGACATAGTTCAGTGTCTCAAACAAGACCAGGTAGAGGCGGGAAAGCATCAGCGAACCCCCAAACAATGACATCTGTTCTGGACAGAGGGGGTCTAGTACACGTCAAACCTTCTGTGACAGCGCTATTAGAGCAGTTAGAATGTACCTACAGATAAATGCTCCCCCCCCCCAAGCGGACTTTTTCCAGTGACACATTTGTTAGTGAATGTTTAGGCAATAAAGATCTGACCACATCTTTCTACAACATCACCTACGACGCACTGCTGAAGAGGAAGACAAAGAGTATGTTTCTAGAAATAATTCTCCTGTTATTTCACAAAATCAGAATACATCACACATGCAAAGATATAAAAGATATGCACAAGTCACAGAAGCATCTTCCAGGAAAACAGAAAGGCTAAGGAAAACACTGAAGGCAGGAGCTCCCATGCCACTGACAATAGTAGTCAGATTTGAAAATTCACTCATTTGTGTATAGGTGCTGAAATTTTGCTTTGTATAGTGAAACACACTTTATTCTATACAGCAAAACATAAGAGTTTAGTTGGCACAAAAAAAATTGACTCCAATTAAAGGGGTCAAACTCCATTTTCTTGTTTAAAAACATTCTGTAACAGCTGCTTCTATGGTGCCGTGAAAAACGAGTTAGATAGTGAAGTTAAGGCATACAGGCTGTCTGACTCATTCAGTTTGTTTTCTTTTTTTTCAAGGACTGTTGCTGATTGTGATCTCGGGTGTGTGGTCTTTTTCCTTTCTCAACGTTTCCTTTTGGTTTTCAATGTCAGTGCAAGTGTCCTCTGCAGTCTGATTTTATTTCTTGATAGCCGAATGCATACAAATTTGGATTTCACTTCTTTGCTGATACCCCTGTGCCTTCCAAAGTGAGCTTCGATGGATCTTGACAAAATTTGTTGCTGAGTATGAACCGAACTCCATGTTTTAAGCCAGATATTGTGCCACTTCATTGAAAGATTTTATGGTCGTGACCAAACCTTTGTAGGTTTGGGTGTCAAGAACATTTTGCTCTGTCAGCAGCACTGAAATTTTCCCGGTCGGTGTGCGAACAGAACTCTTTCCGTTTTCGAGGTAAGTCAGAAAGGCGTGCAGAAACGAAAACGGGATCATCTCCCCTGGTGTACGGTTTTTAAAGGGCATCCTTGCGCTTTTCACGTGCGTCATCAAAAGATCTGACGTTTAAGCAAACAAAAAATCTGTCCATTAACAAAATGAACCTGGCTGTCTCACTGCTGCCATCACCACCATGAACACCAAGGACCGCCCAACTCTGTTTTTCTAAGGACTTGTGCCGCTAATTTAAAAGTTCATCCCTTGAGTGGGCTGTGAGGTAGATGGGTCACAAAGTCATTTTGGTCCGTGTCAGTCCTCTTGCACTTTCACCACATACACGTCTTTGATCTGCGCCCATCAGCTCTTTGCCATTGTTCCATAGCAGCACTGGCTTACCATACCACTTCTGTACAAATTATCCTGACAGTTTTTCACTAGATGTGGCACATCCGAAAAGAAATAGATATACTGTCAGGGGCAAAGAAGTTTAATGTTTTGTGGCAAATCCATTAGCTCGCCCCTGAAACTGATAGAGATGTTGGTTGGGAGAGGCCTTGTCGCTGGAGACGCTATTTCCTTAAGTTGGCAGGTTTCCTCTAAGTGCCCTACACTTCCCAAACAGTGGGTATATCTGGTCAGCTGTTTCAGTGCGTGTTCCGAAATAGCCCATACTCATCTTCAGACTGCTGTTGACACCAACGACATAGAACACAAGGACATGGCTGGCAAAGACAGTGTGACAGTTTGGCCGCTCTTTCCACTGACTAATGTTGACAAATCCAACTAACTCATCTGTTTTGCTGTCAAAAACGAGGTCCCTTTTTTTATGGACATTTCATCGTGCAAAGCACAACAAAACGTTCACAGTCTGGAAGATGTTTCGCAGCTGATTTTTTTTTCTCTAAGACTTCCGGATGAAATCCTCGTAGGGTGAATGCAGTTCGGTGTAATCTCTTAATGTAGATTCACCAGGAAGTTTCAGAACTCCAGTGTCCCGTAAGGTGTTGTAAGCAGCACGACCTCTGCTGTGAAGCAACAGTGCCAGCCCGATCATCATGGGATGCCATTTCATCCCCTTTTCTCCTTTTGTTTTGAAAGCTTTTGCCTGTCTTCCCAGAACATTCTGGCAAAGGATCTGACGGGGGCTGCTGTTCCCAAAATGAGGTCATGCTTTTCATGCAATTCCTTGGAGACTGGCACCGAATCTGTATTCACTTTCTGTTTAAACAGTTTTTAAACCCCTTTTTGCAGTTTTCTCTCATGCAGACGAGCTGCTTTCAGTGCTATCTTCAGTTATCTTTTGGAAGCAGTGGGGCAGGGGATCATGTGCATGTAATGGTCTAGCAGCTGTTGCCTTTGACATTTGAAGTTGTTTTGTCAACATCTTTTCAACAGCTTCACAGTTTTGCACAAGGTTTTGTCAGAGAGAAGAAGGCAATCAGCTGAACGAACACATGTTTTGCTTTCAGTGATTGTTTTGCTCATAATCATAATAGTGTGTTCTGTGCAAATAGTGCTTGTCGTGAAGCCTGCAATTTGGGGGGTGAGGTGGAGAAATCTTGAAGTTCTGGGTTTGTAACCCCTACAGACATTGAGGGTAGAAAGCTCTTGTAAATAGGTATGCAAACGAACCTGTTCTAAAGTCTACTGAGTTGTGCAGGTAAGCCAAGCACATGGGCAGTAGAGGACAGATCAGGGAAATGGACACATGAATCTTCACAGTGAAAACTGTCTATTAATTCCTACTGAAATGTAGTTTCCTCGTCTTCTAGACGTGTCCAAGGTGCAGGCAGCCGAGTGGAGTCCCTTTTCCCCAGGTCTTTAAGTGTGAATAGCACACCCTTGGGTTCTGGAGGAGGTTCCCGTTGCATCTGGAACAAAAGGATATGGGTTGTAGTTGCCTGTTTTCGGCTTACATGCATATATTATATATATATATAATATATATATATATATATATTATATATATAAAATATATAAATATATATTTTAATATTATGTTCATTGTGCATATTATACCTGTAGAAAAAAAAAGATACATACATTATAGATTCATTCATTATAATACATACACTATAGATTCATTATGTAATACATTACACCTGTGCAACAAAAACATGCTCTTCAATTGCTCCAGAATATTATTTGTACATACTTTTTTTGAATTCTGCGATCATTTTCCTTCGTTCTCTTCCGTTTTGATGACAAAAAATTACCGTAAATGACTTTACTGGATATAAATTGTATGTTTTGCTTACCGATGGTTTTCCCTTTTTGTTGGTTTTGGAGTTTCAATTTCCTGACCGCATTTAAATCAGTGGCAGGCTGCCTTCCAATGAGTCTCCTCAGTTTCCCACCAGGACCTAGAAACATAGGGGGAATAATTTCTGTATGTAAAAACAAATTATTGTTTTGCATATCAAAGCAAGGAACTTTGGGCATCTGATACCAAAAAAATAAGAATGACTCCTTAACCTCTGTGTTTGTGTGTGTATATATATGTATGTAATTAATTTTTATATATATATATATAAAATTTTGTGTGGGTGTGTGTGTGTTGTGTGTGTGTGTGGGGGTGTGTGGGTGGTGTTTAGAGAGAGAGAGAGAGAGAGAGAGAGAGAGAGAGAGAGAGAGAGACACAGAGAGAGGTCTAAAAGGCTTTGTAGTCTACTGATGAAACCTGTGACATATGGCTTGACTAATCAATTCAAGTTCAAGAGTACATGTACATGAATTACTTTTTGTGTGTATAACAAAAAAGACGATGTGTTCTGCCTTTACCGTTTACTTCAGAAAATTTCCACGCACACACATAAACATGCACTGACACACACACATAAACATACCTCCCTCCTCTCTTCCCTCTCTCTCTCTCTCTCTCTCTCTCCTCTCTCTTTTCTTTTCTTTCCCCTCTCTCTCCTCTCTCTCTCTCTCTCTCTCTCTCCTCTCTCTCTCTCTCTCTCTCTCTCACACACACACACACACACACACACACACAGAATGGAAACTGTTTACTTCAATGAGCGGCCCTTTTAAAACAACCACGTTCTGGCAAGCTCTTAAAATTATGTGCCAATGAATTGAGTTTAGGTATACAATTACTTTACCAAGCTTCACTGGACCAGGGGTAATACCTGATGAGTGGGGAGATGCGAGCATTTTTCCCTTATTCAAAAAGGGTGACAAAACAAAAGCAGAGAACTATAGACCTGTAACTCTTACATCCATTCAGCTAAACTACTTGAACACTAAAAATATAGTAGCATAATGGACCATCTTGACAAATATGACTTCTTAATAACTCCCAGCATGGTTTTAGACAGCGAAGGAGTTGTGAGACTCAACTATAAAAACTCTCAATGATTTTAGTAACTGTTAAACAACAGACAGCAAATAGAACAATTTTAGAGACTTTTTTAAAACCTTTTATAAATGACCATGAGGCCGCCTGCTTAAATTAGAACACATTGGCATTGGCGGTTCTTTGCTAAAATGGGCTAGATCATTCCTCGTTGGGAAACGCAGAAAATTGTTGTGGAAGGGTCGTCATCCCATTGAAAACCAGTCTTGTCAGGTGTACCACAGGGGAATGTTCTGGGGCCTTGATTTTTTATAAATGACATAAATAGAAATCCCCTCCTGGAACTACTATAAAGGGTTTTTGCAGATGACAGTTTAGTATATAGAACAATCAGAAGCAAGAAAGATACTTGCATTCTACAAGAAGATCTAAACGCTTTACAAGAGGGGAAAGAAATTGGAAAATGGAATTTCATCCCCAAAAATGCCAAGTGTTGGTATATGTAACAAACCGTCACCAATTAGATCAGATTATTCTATCCATAACTATTCTTTAAAAAAACTAATGCTGCAAAATATTTTGGCGTGATTATAAAATAGTCGTTCTCAAATGGAAAGAAAATGACAAATTAGTAAAGTAAGAAAGCAAATAACATCTTAGCTTTCTTATACAGGAATATCAATGACTGCCCCCAAAAAGGTTTAAAGACGACTGCTACAAAAAAACACTGGTTAGACCAGTACTGGAAAAATGGTTGCTCAGTTTGGTCCTTACCATCTAAAGGACATTGAAAACCTCGAAAAGATTCAGAAGAGAGCAGCACGGTTCGTAACAGGGAACCACATCAGAGAAAAGGGGAAAATACAGGAAGAACAGGAGGAATTAGAAAGGAAACCCTTAGAAGAGAGAAGAGCTTTTAAATTAAACTTAACACCTTTTTCAAAGGCAGAGCTAAAGTAATTGATATTCCAAAGGAACAATGTATTGAATAAAAGTAGCACCAGAGTTTGGGGGTCAAATGTTATACCATACCTGCATCAAATATTGACAGCCACTTACATTCTTTTTATCCCAGTTCTGTACGGCTGTGGAACTCACTGCCGGGTGCCATCAAGATTGCCACAAGTGCAATCTCATTCAAGGGACAAATGATTCGACAGTTTTGAGATCTGCATATTGACGATTTTCTATTTTTTCTTTCCCCGATATTTTATTATTACCTGGGCCTGAATTTGGCCATTGCTTTTAAAAACGAGTGCGACCCCTTGTTGCCAAATTTGCTCCAGGGCAAAAAGTCAGAGGTCGCACTGTTTTATGTTATTTTATTTTATTTTTAATATGCGCGCTGGTGACCTACTCGTTTTGAGTGAACCAGTATTTTAGGAAGAAGAAGAACCAACACTTGGACATCACTGAATTTTGGATGCCCGAACTTAATTGTCTTACAGAACCTTTCGATGAAATATTGCTATTAACCCGAAAAGATATAGAGTCTAAAGCTCAACTTACCAGTTTTGAAGCAAGAATCCTTGAAATGACGGGACAAATTGTAGCACTGTCGGGGTTGAACGATTTTCTTGTCTGTTGATACTGTTGATCGCTGCATTCTCCACTCATCGTTTTGTACCTTTCGCCGGTTTAAATTTTTGAAATGTAAGCCCTTTGTGTTTAGATTTCTGGGCGGGACAGCCAACAATGGCACAGTTTGCACCCCCCAATTAGATGCGATGTGGTTTTGGTACAGAATTGGGAGTGTTCATGCGAAAACGAGATTTACAAAACCCTCCGAAAAACGCGTGTTCCACACATTGTTTACTCGCTTGAAGCTGCCACCGGAGTTCTTTACGCACAACTTCGGCCGTCTGCTCGCGAGCAGTACTTTGCGCGGCGCATCTGGCTCTTGTTAGTCCCTTTGCTGTACGGTCCCTGATCGGAGCAAGGGGGCAGACTGCTTTTTTTTTTAAACAGTCGTCGAGGTGACAGGTCAACGGCAGGGCAGCGCGGGCTTCCTTCGTGCCACAAGGTCAGGGTCATCTGGCCTCGCGGGTCGACGGCTTCTGCGGACCACACTGTCTGATTAGAACTCCTGATAGGTGGCCTGGGAATCCGTCCTGCTACAAGACGATAAATTTATTGAAACAACAACAACAACAACAAACACAACACACACACACACACACACACACACACACACACACACACACACACACACACACACACACACACACATCAAAAGACCCCCCCGCCCCCCAAGCAAACAAACAATAACAAAAAGAAAAAACGAACATGGATGCACACATACATGTAAAAAGATGTTACACATCACATGTAACTAAGTTCTATCGTAAAAAACTTTCTATTACGACGTCGTAAAAGTAAAGTCATTGACTGCATCTTGCACAGATTTCAGACTGGTCGCCTTAGCAACGACCGTTATACTGTAAGCAATGGAAATCAATTTACACTAGAAACAAGCGAAAAATGAAGAACACACACACACACACACACACACACACACACACACACACACACACACACACACACACCGTCACAATAGTGACTTTTCACACACACACACACACACGCACACACACACACACACACACACACACACACACACACACACACACACACAAACACGTGAGCGCACGCACGCACGCACACACACACACACACACACGCGCGCGCGCGCACGCGCACGCACGCATGCACGCACGCACGCACGCATGCACGCACGCACGCACGCACGTTATCTTTTGTTTTTTTAATAACAACTTATATTTTTAGATACCGGTTTCGCACAGCAGTCTTTTGGTAAATACATGTTTCTTGCGTCTGCAAAGGTAGGACATTCGACATTCCTGGTGGACTGACTCCTGACTACAAACATGACTGTGAGCCTATATCCTGATGGACTGACTCCTGACTACAAACATGACTGTGAGCCTATATCCTGATGGACTGACTCCTGACTACAAACATGACTGTGAGCCTATATCCTGATGGACTAACTCATGACTACAAACATGACTGTGAGCCGACATCATGGTGGACTAACTCATGACTACAAACATGACTGTGAGCCGACATTCCTGATGGTCTGACTCTTGACTACAAACATGACTGTGAGCCGATATCATGGTGGACTAACTCATGACTACAAACATGACTGTGAGCCGACATCATGGTTGACTAACTCATGACTACAAACATGACTGTGAGCCGATATTCTGATGGACTGACTCCTGACTACAAACATGATTGTGAGCCAATATTCTGATGGAATAACTCATGACTACAAACATGACTGTGAGCCGATATTCTGATGGACTGACCCCTGACTACAAACATGACTGTGAGCCGATATTCTGATGGACCGACTCCTGACTACAAACGTGACTGTGAGCCTATATCCTGATGGACTAACTCATGACTACAAACATGACTGTGAGCCGATATCATGTGGACTAACTCATGACTACAAACATGACTGTGAGCCGACATCATGGTTGACTAACTCATGACTACAAACATGACTGTGAGCCGATATTCTGATGGACTGACTCCTGACTACAAACATGACTGTGAGCCGATATTCTGATGGACTGACTCCTGACTACAAACATGACTGTGAGCTGACATCCTGATGGACTAACTTTTGTTAAAAACGTGACTGTGAGCTGACATCCTGATGGACTGACTCCTGACTACAAACATGATTGTGAGCCGACATCTTGATGGACTAACTCCTGTTAAAAACGTGACTGTGAGCTGACATCCTGATGGACTGACTCCTGACTACAAACATGATTGTGAGCCGACATCCTGATGGACTGACACCTGACTACAAACATGATTGTGAGCCGACATCCTGATGGACTGTCTCCTGTTACAAACATGACTGTAAGCCGATATCCTGGTGGATTGACTCATGACTAAAAACATGACTGTAAGCCGATATCCTGATGAACTAACTCATGACTACAAACATGACTGTGGGCCGACGTCCTGATGAACTAACTCCTGACCACAAACAAGAGTCGACGTCCAGGTTGAGTGACTCCTGATACACTGACTGCGGACCACCAACAGGGCAGTGAGTCCACATTCTCACAGACTGACTCTTGACCAGAAACTAAACGACATCATTGTAGATGGACCCATGACCACAAACACGAGCACGAGCCTACGTCCTTGTATTCTGACTCCTGACCACAAACATGACTGTGATCAACATCCTGACAGACTGACTCACGACACAGACATAACACTGAGCTGATGTCCTGACGGACTGACTTATGACACAAACATAACACAGAGCTGATGTCCTGACGGACTGACTTATGACACAAACATAACACAGAGCTGATGTCCTGACGGACTGACTTATGACACAAACATAACACAGAGCTGATGTCCTGACGGACTGACTTATGACACAAAGATAACACAGAGCTGATGTCCTGACGGACTGACTTATGACACAAAGATAACACAGAGCTGATGTCCTGATGGACTGACTTATGACACAAAGATAACACAGAGCTGATGTCCTGACGGACTGACTTATGACACAAAGATAACACAGAGCTGATGTCCTGATGGACTGACTTATGACACAAAGATAACACAGAGCTGATTTCATGATGGACTGACTTATGACACAAAGATAACACAGAGCTGATGTCCTGACGGACTGACTTATGACACAGAGATAACACAGAGCTGATGTCCTGATGGACTGACTTATGACACAAAGATAACACAGAGCTGATGTCCTGACGGACTGACTTATGACACAAAGATAACGCAAAGCTGATGTCCTGATGGACTGACTTAATGACACAAAGATAACACAGAGCTGATTTCATGATGGACTGACTTAGGGACACAAAGATAACACAGAGCGATGTCCTGACGGACTGACTTATGACACAAACATAACACAGAGCTGATGTCCTGAAGGGACTGACTTATGACACAAAGATAACACTGAGCGGATGTCCTGAAGGACTGACTTACGACACAAACATTCACCTAGAGCCGAAACCCAAAACAGCCTGCCTCATGACTCCCGTGTAGGACGGGCAGACTCCTCTCCCCCCCCCCCCCCCCCCCCCCCCCCCGTGTGGGACTGGCAGACACCTCACCCCCCCCCCCCCCTTGCTCTTTCCTCCTGCCCATCCCCCTCCCCCTTTCTTTTATAAAATAATGACTTGTGAGGTGTCTTCAACGCGGTGACCATCCTGATTATGCGTCGGCTGGGCTATAAGTAACAGTACCTTATTGTGTGTGTGTGTGTTGTGTTGTTGTGCGCTCAAGTGTGTGTGTGTGTGGTGTGTGTGTGTGTGTGTTTTGTGTGTGTGTGTGTGTGTGCGTGCGTGTGTGGGTGCGCCCCCCCCCCCCCCATCTGTTTTGCATGTGTATGCGTGCGCGCGCGTGCGTTTGTGTGTGTGTGTGTATTGGATTAGGTGGGGGGGGGGGGGCTGGAGAGGGGGCGAGGGGAACAGGATCTGAAATAGAAGGAAGGGGGGTTGGCGTCAGCAGGTGGCGCAGGAGTCAGGGAGGGGTCGGGTGGAGGCCCATCCTTTGTGTCCCACTTTTCCCCGGGAGGTGGTGCCCTTTGCCCACAGTGACCGGGTAGGTAAGGTACCCGTGTACCCGTGCCTCGCACATGATAGGGGTGTCTGTCTGTCACCCGCAGCCAGCCTATGACTTTTCAGTCCTGGGGCAACGAACCTTCCCCACGCGCACAGGCACCTTGCGATGAATTCTTTTCTTCTTTTTGTACTCCCAGTTCTTATAGAACAAGGAGAAACTAAGAATGGGAACGAAGAAATGCTGTCTGTGTGTCTTTCGTCTGTCTGTGTGTCTGTCTGCCCGTGTGTCCGTTGTCACAATGTGTTCCACTCACTCCAGACACAACTGGCCGATCTTTCTGAAAATTTGTAGGTATGTTCATTATGGGCCACGGATGATGCCCGATGTTTTAGTTTACCGCTATAGCCGTTACTAAAAGGCTGTAACGACCTGTAACGGTTTTTCTTCTTTATGGAATATCTCAGAAAGTACTTGGCCAATTTATAAGCGGTTTGGATGATCTTGTGACAAATCGGAGCCTCTGTCCACATGTAAGTGATGTAATGCTGAAAATGGATTAAACAACCATTAAAAACCGTTATTCTGCCGTTATTGCTTATATATAGGTGGATTTTAATGAAATTTGGTGTATAGAAAGGTTATCACACACAAATGGCACTTCGATATAGTGTTTCAAAATCTGCCCGTTAAAAACCATTATTCTTGACATATTGTCCGATTTGGATGAAATTTAGTATGTACACAGGCTTTAACCCAGTGAGGACTAAAATGCCGGTTTCGAAAGTGTATATCGGTTATATAACCGTTAAACCGTTATTTTGCCGTTATTTTTTTTATATATTGGTGTGTTTTAATGAAATTTTGTATATAGAAAGGTTATCACACACAAATGGCACTTCCATGTAGTGTTTCAAAATTTATCGTTAAAAACCGTTATTCTTGACATATTGTCCGACTTGGATGAAATTTGGTATGTACACAGGCTTTAGCCCAGTGAGGACTAAAATATCAGTTTCAAAAGTGTACACCGGTTAAATAACCGTTTAAAACCGTTATTTTGCCTTTATTTCTTATCTCACAAATCACTTGGCCGATTTATAAGCGGTTTGGAAATTTGGGAGTACGTTTATATGCTTCGCATCTTTTTTGTACTCCAGTTCTTATAGAACAGGGAGTACTTTAGAATGGGAACGAAGAAATGCTTTCTGTGTGTCTGTCTGTCTGTCTGTCCGTGATCAAAATGTGTTCCACTCACTCCAGACAAAACTACTGGGCCGATCTTTCTGAAAATTTGTAGGTATGTTCATTACGGGCCACGGATGAAGTCCGATGTTTTAGTTTACCGCTATAGCCGTTACTAACGGCTTTAACGGCCTATAACGGTTTTTCTTCTTTATGGAATATCTCAGAAAGTACTTGGCCAATTTATAAGCGGTTTGGATGATCTTGTGACAAATCGGAGCCTCTGTCCATATGTAAGTGATGTAATGCTGAAAATGGATTAAACAACCGTTAAAAACCGTTATTCTGCCGTTATTTCTTATATATAGGTGGATTTTAATGAAATTTGGTATATAGAAAGTGTTTTAACATTGACCGTTAAAAACCGTTATTCTGCCGTTATTTTTTATATATAGGTGGATTTTAATGAAATTTGGTATATATAAAGGTTATCACACACAAATGGCACTTCTATATAGTGTTTCAAAATTTGACCGTTAAAAACCGTTATTCTTGACATATTGTCCGATTTGGATGAAATGTGATACATACACAGGCTTTAGCCCAGTGAAGACTAAAATACCGGTTCCAAAGTTGTATATCGGTTATATAAGCGTTAAACCGTTAGTTTGGTGTTATTTGTTATATATTGGTGGGTTTTAATTAAATTTGGTATATAGAAAGGTTATCACACACAGACGACACTTCCATGTAGTGTTTCAAAATCTGACCGTTAAAAACCGTTATTCTTGACATATTGTCCGTGTCATGAGTCGGCCGAATGTTCTCGAGCATTTAGGCAAATTAAGGGTAGTTGCTGTTGTTGAGAGCACGTTCCTTGGGTCTTCAAGTGTGCGAATTCAGGCATCACCAGGGGGGGATACCCTGAGTCGTATACTGAAGGAGGGAGAGTGCTGGGAAGTGTTTCGCATGTCCGAGGGATAGTGACGAGGAGTTGCCGACTTGCCGGTCCTGGGTACAGGAGTGTCCAGTCCGACCACTGGCTGGCTATTCACTGGGCTCTCCAGTGGGCCGGACAGAAAGGCAATCGTGTCAGGTGACCGTCACGGGTAGGTGACCGTCAGCCTGCAGGCAGAGTACAGCGACCATTCAGTCGTCCTTGTTCTGAGGAATGAATGGAAGGCTGCGGCCTATCGAGTGGTTTGCGCCTTGTTGTCTATAGAGGTAGTAAATACTTGAAGCATCAGTCATGGCTGGTAGAGAGGTCCAGGTTGTTAGTTCAATGGTAGCTTGGGGAATCGAACATGAGTTTGAATAGGAGGTTATGCATAACCACTGGGTGCCCAAGTCTTTGTTGGCGCTAGCAGCTGTGGTGTGTGTGTATGTGTAGGTGACTAGTGATTCCATTGGTGGAATAAAAATAACTTGGGGATTTATTGGTACAAATAGTGTGATGTGTGTGTGCCAGTGATTCCATTGGTTGAGCCAGTTAAACTCGGGTTCTCTCTTTCTTTGAGAACGAATATAAGGTGCTTGGAAAACCAGGAAGTGTGGTGACTCACTTAAGGGAAAGTGAACTCGCCCGTCTTGCTGAGGGCTCAAGAAAATACAGCGTGAAGCAGAGGTTAGCTGTCGCCTTGTTTTCTCCTGGGTGGGGACGTAAGACAGTGGAGGTTGCTGTAGCCTCGGAGCCGACGACGAGAAGAATTGTCTCCCGTGTGGGGACGGTCGACAGCAAGACGTGTCAACCTGTGGAGCCTAGACAGGAGCTGCCAGACAACGGTGGGGTGTTTGCAGCAGGGAAGACCTGTGGGAGAGGCCGACAGGAGCCCTTTCTGTGGAGAGGGCGAAGTGTGGTGGAGTCCGGGAGACTCAGTGCGAGGGTGCGACTCAAGCTACGTTGCCAGTGTCCCCAACTGGGATTTGGCCAATCGGGAGGACACAACGGTGTGGCAGCTTCAGCTCGTAGTCGCACAGTGGGATGAGAGAAACTGACGGTCAACCAAGGAATGCTGGCAAGTTATGGACGCTTTATTGCTCTTAAGTTTATAAGTGTGCAAACGGAATAGTGGAATATTGTCTTTCCTGGTTAATGAAGAGTAATTGAAGGAAAGGGGATGCGATTTATGAAATTGTCTGTATGCTGTTTACATTGTTGTATGATACAGATAGTTGTGTTGTGTAGTGACGAGTGGGGGCTCGGAGTCAAGTTAAATAAAGTTGATTATTTTCTGTGAAATGTTTTTTTTTGGTTTCCCGTCACCTTTGTGCGGGCCCGATGTGAGTGACAGAGTGCGTGTGCCTATGCGAGAGTGCATTTTGGTTGTGGAAGCGTAAATACTTCTGTCTATAACCCCCTGCATCCCTGAATATGAAAATCATATTTTATTAACGAGGGGGAGCGTCGGAGACCCGTCACAGTCCGACTTGGATGAAATTTGGTATGTACACAGGCTTTAGCTCAGTGAGGACTAAAATACCAGTTTCAAAAGTGTACATCGGTTAAATAACCGTTAAAACCGTTATTTTGCCTTTATTTCTTATCTCACAAATCACTTGGCCGATTTATAAGCGGTTTGGAAAACTGGAGTACGTTTATATGCTTCAGATCTTGTTTTTGTCTAGTTTGTTTGTTCTTTTTGATGACCACAGTGTATAACATGCACCTGCTTGTTGGTTGGAAATCTGGTCAGAAAGTAATGAGAATGTTCTGATTGTCCTTGGTAGTTCACTCGCTGTTCGTTTTGCAAGATCTGTTCACCCATGTGGCCTGTGTCTGTGTGTGTGTGTGTAGACGAGATCCAGTATTGTTGTCGTCTAAGCGTGAAGTCACCGACATCGGAAAAGGTGTTTAACAGGTTTGAGCAAATTTCTGTGAACACTGGCTTGAGAGATGACGTGACCGGTGATTATGTCCCCTGTTTAGTGGCCGTTCCCATGATCAAGAAAAATCGGCCTTGAAACCCAGTTCGTTATTAGCGCTGGAATCCCTGTTGACAGATGATTGGATGCGTTGTGTGTGTACCTATACACCCACGTTATCACACAGTGTGGCTGTGATAGGTGCGGTAGCGTGTCTGTGTCGGCGGATATCGGAGTCATCACCTGGTATGATATCAGCTCCCAGTGTGTTGTCGCTGCAAGGGTGGCAAGAGTGGATCGCAGGTCAGCTACAGGGCTGGAGTGAAGGACTACAGGGGACGGGGGGGGGGGGGGGGGGGGGTGGGTGGGTTGATTTTTAAAAATTATATACATGAAAGAAGGGGGGAAAAGCTATTGCAGTGATAACAAGCAATGTGTAAAAGAAATTGATTTTCTTTATGTAATTTTTTAGTCGGTAACCAATTTCCAAATTTTACAATCGATTTGTATGAAAAATATATCAGATGAATTTTTATTGAAAGGTACAGGGGAAAAAAAAAACCCACACCAAATCAAATGTGTAATAAGATTGTTCTGTCTTCCATCACCACTTTTATTCCATTTTTTTCTTTCATTCTTTCTTTGTTCCATTCTTTCTTTCCTTTGGTTTCTTTCCATCCTTCCTTTTTTCTCCTGGGCCAGAATACGGAAAGTGAAATTTAATGTCAAAAGGAACAATACTGTTGAATTTCATCCGCAACAGGAATGCAGGGGAAAAAAAAAAGAAGTTAACTTAAATTGAACTACCTGGTACGACTTCAGCATATCCTTTACGGAAAACATGGTTTCTACCCTGAATTACAGCATGTTTCGTCACTGAAATTATCTCCCTTGTTTGCAGATTGTTCACGCACTTTCTTGTTGATGATGTGATTGTTGCTTCCCCTCCCTTCCTCCCACTTTCACTTTATTTTTTACTTTATTTTTACTTCTTCTGTTGTCTTTTTGATTTTCCTTTAGAAAATCCCAACTCTGTGGTGAAACGTGTAGTGAATGTAAATATGTTTTAACCGCCAATACATGGTCAATGTTATATTTGAGCACAGTATATAGCCCAGGGCTTCTTGTCGCTCGTTTGTCCTGATGACTGTGAATGCATTCTGTTTATTTGTTTATTGAATAAAAACTGATAAAAACAATCATATTTTTTGTTGTTGCCGGAAATATTTTGAAGATAATCTAAGCCTTATTGATACTTGATTCGGTCCACACACACACACACACACACACACACACACACACACACACACACACACACACACAAACACACACACACACACACACACAAAGAATCACGAGTAGATTTCAGGGGGACGAGGGGGGGGGGGGAGATACAGAAGAACAAAAATGTATGGAGGGGGGAAACGCAAACAAAACGTGTCGTACAGCATTGTGATTTTGCTCTCATGAAGCGTTTCGATCTTCAAATTGCATGTGTAACGTGTTTGGCTTTTGTTTGTAAATAATGCTTAAAAAACGCTTTCGGAAATCCGAAAAACCCGATTACGGGCTTTTGTTCTATTGTCAGCGTGTATAAGTAGGTATTTCATTTATTCAAATAAATAAAAGGAGGATTAAAAAAAAGGAAAGAAAAAAAACGCACACAAGCAATTCATCTGTCCTGATGACAATGGATTAGCATACCATTTTTCTTCCTATAATGAATAAGAAAAATTGAAGAAGAAAAAAAAAAAGATGCAAAGCATATATACGTACTCCCAGTTTATCTTGAATACGCATGAGATATTCCATAAAGAGGAAAAACCGTTTTGTCCCGTTATAGCCGTTAGTAACAGCTATGCTGGTAAACATCGGCCATCATCTGTGATCCATAATGAACATACCTACAAATTTTCAGAAAGATCGGCCGAATACTTTCTGAGATATTCTATAAAGAAGAAAAACCGTCATGGGCCGTTAGTAACGGATATAACGGTAAAATAAAACATCGGGCATCATCCGTGACCCATAATGAACATACCTACAAATTTTCAGAAAGATCAGCCCAGTAGTTTTGTCTGGAGCGAGTGTGTGTGTGTGTGTGTGTGTGTGTGTGTGTGTGTGTGTGTGTGTGTGTGTGTGTGTTTAACCTCTCTCTCTCTCTCTCTCTCTCTCTCTCTCTCTCTCTCTCTCTCTGTGTATGTGTGTGTAACCTCCTCTCTCTCTCTCTCTCTCTCTCTCTCTCTCTCTCTCTCTCTCTGTATGTGTGTGTATGTGTGTGTAACCCTCTCTCCTCTCTCCTCTCTCTCTCTCTCTCTCTCTCTCTCTCTAGTGTGTATGTGTGTGTAACCTCTCTCTCTCTCTCTCTCTCTCTCTCTCTCTCTCTTCTGTATGTGTGTGTATGTGTGTGTAACCTCTCTCTCTCTCTCTCTCTCTCTCTCTCTGCTAATGAGAAAATATAATGCGCATTTTATACAGTTTAACGTCTTGCAACACCACCGCCACACCATGACTGCCTTTCGACATGGGGTAAAATTCCATTGGACCTACGCACACACGCCCAGAAGTTAAGAGTTCACTCATCCCTCCCCTTTCTCCCCTCGCTACCCGCCGCCCCCCTCCCCCTCCTCCCCCCCCCCCCCCCCCCCCACACCGCAGTCCCTGTTTCCCTCCCCCCTTTCCTTCACACACACACACAAAACACACACACACACACACACATGCACACACACACACATGCACACACACACACCTGACACGCACCCCACCCATCCCGTAAACGATCACCCTCCTTCTATACATTCCACCCCATCACCCCACCCCCACCCCCCTCCCTCCCGCCTTCGCTCGATCGCCATTGTCCGTTTCCCTCTCGAATCCCTTGCCCCATCCCCCTTCTCCCCACCCCACCCCCTTTCTCTCATGTAGGGAGAGTGGGAAGCTAGCGACACGTAAATCTCAGCCTCAACGCGAGAGAGATTGACAGTGCGCGCCATCTCTGTGTCACCTGTGTTAGAGGGAGGGAGGCGATCCAAGGGCCGCTACTCTTTCGGTTCTATTCCAGGCCGCTCATTCGCTGTTCGCGCTCCGTTCGTTTACAACGCTTGGCTCCTTCTCTTTTAGTAGAGTCTGAGGGTTAAAAAAAGAATTACACCAGGCTAGTTGTTTGTGGGAACCAAGCTCGCTTGCTCAGTTATTTTGCGCCACTGGTCTTCTGCTCGAAGAATTCATTTTCGTCGTCATCAAGATGAACGAGAAGGTGCTAGGCCTGTTTCTTTCGGTTGGTAAGTGTGAATCGTAATTCATTGATTGATTATTGTTGGTGGGGGTGTTGGTGCTGCCTCTGCCACGCTGTTGTTTTCTTAACATGAATAATATAAGCAGTAAACAAGTGGGGTATGTTTTGCTCCCATAAGGAAACCTAACACAGAGTAACTTTTATTCAAGACTGGCACAGCCTTTTAAACTTGAATAAAGTCAAACAAATACATAGACGAACAATCTAATAGTGGGGGAAAAACAAGCGCAGGCCAACAACTGAACTGTCTTCATAGTAATGACCTGGCAAAGATTTGGACTTAAGGAGGGGAGGGGAGTTTGAAGGTGGAGAAACTGGGAACATGAAATTAAAAACAATATGTTACAGATATGAAAACTCTTCACTACTGCATAAGGGAACCATCGCAATCCCTTTTGAAGGCAGATATATTTGTATTGCCTGCTCCGAGGCCTTTCGCCCACTGGGTCGGGACTCGTCAGGGAGACATGGCTGCTTGTGTCTGCACTCTCGGCGTCAAATAGAGACACACCACAGTCCATAATACTGAGGTGTTCTCACCACCATGGGTGCAAAAAAGAATCCAATAGCACCCCAATGCAGCCAGCGAAGAGTAGTATAAATGCAACCAAACGAAAGTGTGGGGAGGAAAAAAGTTGCTGTAAAACTAAAGACATTATGCAAATAATATAAAATGTAGGGGACAGTCTTTGAGCCTACGCCGAGGATCCACCCAAAGATGCAAGGGAGATCAAAAGACAAACACACAGACGGACAGAAACAAATACAAATAACCTCAATTTAATCAAAGCAAAATCGGAAATGAAATGAGGTAGGGAACAGTAAACGATAAACAGTAAACAAGTGGGGTATGTTTTGCTCCCATAAGGAAACCTAACACAGAGTAACTTTTATTCAAGACTGGCACAGCCTTTTAAACTTGAATAAAGTCAGACAAATACATAGACGAACAATCTAATAGTGGGGGAAAAACAAGCGCAGGCCAACAACTGAACTGTCTTCATAGTAATGACCTGGCAAAGATTTGGACTTAAGGAGGGGAGGGGAGAGGGGAGTTTGAAGATGGAGAAACTTTATTCAAGTTTAAAAGGCTGTGCCAGTCTTGAATAAAAGTTACTCTGTGTTAGGTTTCCTTATGGGAGCAAAACATACCCCCCTTGTTTACTGTTTATCGTTTACTGTTCCCTACCTCATTTCATTTCCGATTTGCTTTATTAAATTGAGGTTAATTGTTTTTTTCTGTCCGTCTGTGTGTTTGTCTTTTGATCTCCCTCATCTTTGGGTGATCCTCAGGCGTGGCTCAAGATGTCCCTACTTTTATATTTTTGCATAATGTCTTTAGTTTTACAGCAACTTTTTTCCTCGACACTTTCGTTTGGTTTGCATTTATACTCTTTGCTGGCTGCTCTGGGGGTGCTATTGGATTCTTTTTTGCCCCCATGGTGGTGAGAACACCACACTATTATGGACTGTGGTGTGTCTCTATTTGACGCCGGGAGCGCAGACACAAGCAGCCGTGTCTCCCTGATAAGTCCCGACCAGCGGGCGAAAGGCCTCGGAGCAGGCAATACAAATATATCTGCCTTCAAAAGGGATTGCGATGGTTCCCTTATGCAGCTAGTGAAGAGTTTTCATATCTGTAACATTTTTTTTTTAATTTCATGTTCCCAGTTTCTCCATCTTCACCCTCGCCCCTCCCTCCTTAAGTCCAAATCTTTGCCAGGTCATTACTAAGAAGACAGTTCAGTTGTTGGCCTGCGCTTGTTTTTCCCCCACTATTAGTTGTTCGTCTATGTATTTGTCTGACTTTATTCAAGTTTAAAAGGTTGTGCCAGTCTTGAATAAAAGTTACTCTGTGTTAGGTTTCCTTATGGGAGCAAAACATACCCCACTTGTTTATCGTTTACTGTTCCCTACCTCATTTCATTTCCGATGAATAATATAGTACAATATCGGTTTTTTATTTGTTAGAGATGTAAAACTTGAACCCTTTTATATTTTCAATGGTGTGTCACTGTGTGTGTGAGAGTGTGTGTGTGTGTGTGTGCAATCTTGTTCTGACGTTACCGTGCTTGGAATCTGGCATCGCACAAGATGATCAAGTGTCGAATATCACAGCCATAAAACAGGGAAGAAAAGAGAGAAAAGTATGAAGTATATGGATGATTATAAGACGACAAGCCGTAATGATGTTCGTCTTCAAGGCACTGAGACTAATCTACTGTTATAAAGTCAATATCATATATTCATATTATTGCAGTTATGCTGTAAATTGATGTTTGCACAGGATTTATGCAATAAAGATGAAGTCAGAAATGTAGTACTGCTTCAAAGTTAACATCGGTATTGTTGTCACCAGTACTGACGTGCAGTCTATGTGTTATGTGACACAGCTACGAAGGTACTGCATGTACTACGAAGTGAACGCGCTAAAATCACAGTGCTGCTATGAATTTTTAATGTGGCGCTGCTGTTCTGCTATGGCGCTGATATAACACTGTGGCACTGCTGCTATAAAGTAACGTAGCATCGCAGAGCTGATATGAATTGACAAGTAGAAAACATCCCAAGGAATGTGAGGATGAGGGCTGTTGTCGTTATGTTTTGTTCTCTTTTTCATCTATTTATTTGTTCATTTATTTGTGTATTTATAGATTTACTTATTTATTTATGAATACATCAATTTTTTAAAAATAATTTTCATGATAACTATCAAATTTGCCAGACGGGTTGACTGTATTTACAGCAAC
>CM031614.1:17077983-17086317 GCA_018398815.1 Conus ventricosus
TTCTTTTCATCCTTAGTAAATGTTTATACTCTCGTCTTTTTATGCAGTAGCTAACACGGTCCTCAACATCAGGCGTACGATTAAACTTAAGTAAATTCCGAACCTGTTTTTTGTAAGCATGACACTCTGAATCAAACCAATCCTTATCTGCGTAACGTTTTGTAGAGATTACCTGTTTTTACATGCATTCTGCCGCATCTTTTAAACATGAATTGAAAACATCCAAGGCATTATCAATGTCAACGTCTATTAGGCTAACCGCATGTGACATTGTTTCCTTAAATTCTTCCGACAAAATATTGCCATAGTACACATCTGCAAACTCATCTCTCCAAACAATTTTTTAATGCGGTTGTATCTGTTTGGCACATTGTTTTCTTGATCAAGTAGATGATGAAAGTTCAATTTGACAGGCATATGATCTGATTCAATCCGCTCACATACCGTCAGCTCGCTTCCACCACACAACAAGGAGAATAATTCGCAAGACATCAAACAGTAATCGTTCACACTGCATCCACTATCTGACACAAACGTGTAGCAACCACTTCGACCGCCATAACACGCACCATTTAGAATACATGAATCAAGAGCAGTGAACATATTTAATAACAATTTGCCATAATTATTCAATGATTTGTCTTCTGAGCATCTGTTGACACTAGGCGAGTGACTGGACAGCCCGACATTCAAAACATCACTATGGGAATTTTCCTGACAGTGATGAGAGAGGTCTGAAGTCCTGCTATTCAGATCCCCACACAGTAAGACATACATATCACCATGAGCCAACAAGCATTCTGTGACATATTCTTCCAGTAACGCAGTACCATTTTCACTGTCAAAATAAGCATAATGTATAGACTCCTCAGGGGGAGCATAGCAAAATATAAACAGAACATCTTTATCAGAATCGAACAATGACTTGTTAAGGATAAACGCACCAAAAACATTGGACTTAATGTTAATCTCTGTAACGTATGACATCAATTCATTTTTAATCAAACAAATTAACCCCCCTGATCGTCTCCCCTGACGAGTGTTATGTGTGTGTGTGGTAGAGAGAGAGAGAGAGAGAGAGAGAGAGAGAGAGAGAGAGAGAGGGGGAGCACTGTGAACGAAAGAAGGGAGAAAGGACGGGAGGTGTGGGGTGAAAAAGCAGGGTTAATGGTCAAGCGTCCTGACTGAAATTGAGTAAGGATTGTATAACAGCATCTGAGGATAAACATCTCGGAGAAGTAAGGACAGGATCGTATAACAGCATCTCCGGGGAAACTGCATGTGTGTGTAGGTGGAGGTATGTGCCCCCCCCCCCCCCCCAATTATCATTATCATTATTATTGACATATCAGTATCGGTGCTATCATTATCATCATCACTGTCATCATAAAAAAAAATTCCTTTATTATGTTAACTTCGAACCTTAATTAGTTCTTACATCCCCATTATCATTACCATTATCACTATTATTACTTATATGATTATCACTAATTCTAATATTTTTACAACTATCATTATAACTGGTGTTACAACTTCACAACTGTTACAGCTGTTATCTTTACAAGTGTTGTTAATATTTTCATTATACATTACTGTATTTCTTGCATTCCAACCTACCATTTTTCTAGCCTCCTATATGATTACCATCATCGTTGCATGGTTATAATCGTGATTATTATCATAACTATAGATACACTTATTAGATTCCATTTTTCCCATAATTTGTACTTCTTGCATTCCAACCTACCATTTTTTCTAGCCTCCTGTGATATTACTGTCATCGTTACATGGTTATAATCATGATTATTATTATGACTATAGATATACTTATTAGATTCCATCTTTCCCATAATCTGTGTCCTCCTCCTTCTCCTCTTTGTTCTTCCTGTCCTCCCCCTCCCCTCCTCCCCTCTCCTCTTCCTCCCCTCTCCTCTTCCTCCATTCCCTCGTTGTAATTGTTATCATTCTTATCATTATGATTATTATCATCATGATTATTACTATTATTGATATTTTTATTACTATTACTTTTATTGTTATATTACTATTACTTTGATTACTATTTCCGTTACTATACTACTACTACTTACTTACTACCATTGTTATTATTACCATTGTTGGTACCCTTGGTTTTCTTCTTCTTCTTTTTCTTCTTCTTTTTTTCTTCTTCTTCTTACTTTTATTATATTACTATTACTTCTATTACTATTACCGTTACTATTTTTAGTACTACTACTACTACCACTACTACCATTGTTATTAATAATACAATTATTGGTACCCTTGTTTCTTCTTCTTCTTCATCATCTTTTTCTTCATCTTCTTCTTCTTACTTTTATTATCATATTACTATTGCTTCTATTACTATTACCGTTACTACTACTACTACTACTACTACTACTACTACCATTGTTATTAATGATACAATTATTGGTACCCTTGGGGGGGGGGGGTTCTTCTTCTTTTTCTTTTTTTTTCTTCTTCTTCTTCTTCTTACCATCATCATGATCATTAATACCGTTATCATCCCCATCATCATCGTCACTAACACTGTTGCCACTACAGCCATGTTGTTCAACGGTCTAACCTCCGTCCTTTCACTCCTTTTGCCTCTATAGCCACTGTCAATACTATCTGTAGCCACTGTCAATACTATCTGTAGCCACTGTCAGTACTATCTGTAGCCACTGTCAGTACTATCTGTAGCCACTGTCAATACTATCTGTAGCCACTGTCAGTACTATCTGTAGCCACTGTCAGTACTATCTGTAGCCACTGTCAGTACTATCTGTAGCCACTGTCAGAACTATCTGTAGCCACTGTCAGAACTATCTGTAGCCACTGTCAATACTATCTGTAGCCACTGTCGGTACTATCTGTAGCCACTGTCAATACACTCTGTAGCCACTGTCAGTACTATCTGTAGCCACTGTCGGTACTATCTGTAGCCACTGTCAATACACTCTGTAGCCACTGTCAATACACTCTGTAGCCACTGTCAATACTATCTGTAGCCACTGTCAATACTATCTGTAGCCACTGTCAATACACTCTGTAGCCACTGTCAATACACTCTGTAGCCACTGTCAATACTATCTGTAGCCACTGTCAATACTATCTGTAGCCACTGTCAATACTACACTACAACTACTATCCTCATTTCATTACAAAAGTGGTCGTATTCCTCTCTTTATTATTTTCTAATTTTTTTTTTCTATAATCACCATGATTATTATTATCATCATCATTATTATTGCTAATATCATCATCATCATTGTCATCGTTTTTATTCTAACTCGCATTCTCTCCTTCCCAGCGGCCTCGTTTTCATTCAGCGTCCATCTTGTTTCCAATCTGAAAAGGCAAGTGATTGCGCTTTCGTTGTCATTGTCCTGAATGTGGTTTATCTGGCTTGAAGACAGACGACCTCAGAGGTCAAACGCGTCGTGTCATTGTCCTGAATGTGGTTTATCTGGCTTGAAGACAGACGACCTCAGAGGTCAAACGCGTCGTGTTTTGTCTTGTGGTTTGTTTGTCCTTTTTTGTTTGTGGAATAATGATATAATTTCTCTTTCAAACTTATTTCAATTTCCACCTACAGTCACATCACTTTGAAACCAGCCTGGAGGAGTGTTGAGAGAGAGAGAGAGAGAGAGAGAGAGGAGAGGAGAGAGAGAGAGAGAGAGAGAGAGAGAGTGTGTGAGTGTGTGTGTGTGTGTGTGTGTGTGTGTGTGTGTGTGTGTGTGTGTGTGTGTGTGTGAGAGAATAGGGTGGGTTCAGAGATTATATGATGATGATGTTTATTTCCAAGACTGACAGATACACAAATACATGCTTTTTTTCATCCGCACCTTGCCCCGTTAAGGGACTGACTGAGCATCGCTAAAGACTAAAACTTAAACACTTTAAACAAACGTGTCTTCGAAAAGACATGAAAATGTGGACGAGTTGTTTCTCCATCAACATTGACGCATAGATGAATTTAAAGAAATGAAAAGAGGAGAGAGAGAGAGAGAGAGAGAGAGAGAGAGAGAGAGAGAGAGGAGAGAGAGAGAGAGAGAGAGAGGGACTTCGACACTTTTGACACTTTGATATTTTATTGTCATTACCAAAGAGGTCTTTTGACAAGGGGGAGGGGGGTAACAGAATAATAACATTTCTCTCTTCCTTTTCTTGCTAACAAATAGTACACATTCATTCCCAGTGTGTATCAAATCAAAGGTTAATAAGAACAAATAAAATTGTAACATTTCCTTAAGTCCTCACACACAGGAGTAATACAGTAAGGTTTAACACACACACACACACACACACACACACACACACACACACACACACACACACACACGAGAGAGAGAGAGAGAGAGAGAGAGAGAGAGAGAGAGAGAGAGAGAGAGAGAGCACCAAGGACGAAAGAAGGGAGACATGACGGGTGGGATGTACAGAAAATTTAAGCAGAGTTGACTGTAAGATGTTCGACGGAAACTCAGTAAGGGCTGGACCATTTAACACCATCTGAGGAAAACCTCCAGGAGAGAGAGGGGGGGGGGGGGGGGGAGAGATGCAGAGAAGGAGACAGAGAGAAACAGAGTGGGGGAGAACGAGACACACACACACACGCACACACACACACACACACACACACAAACACACACACACACACACACACACACACACACACACACACACACACACACACACACACACACAGAGAGAGAGAGAGAGAGAGAGAGAGAGAGAGAGAGAGAGGGTAGGCCTAGTCCTGTGGTCTAACTTTCTTGAGTGGATGAGTAACCAAGAGTCAGGGAGAGGGGAGTGAGAAAGGCGAGAGGGCGGGGCGCATGGGGTGGAGGGGGGAGGCTAGGGGGGTGTAGGAGTATCGCCATGAAGCGATCGTGACGGAGGTCAAGGTCAGAGGGGAAAAGTTTTGTTTCCTTTGCGTTTTGCTATGTTGTTTTCCTTGTTGTTGTTGTTGTTGCTTGCTTATGTGCTTTGTTTTTTTTTTTTTTTTGAAAGCAACAAAGGATTTTTCCCCTGGTAATATTCTCATGTGTAGGAAAATCCACTTTGATATGTGAACAAGAATATACTGAAGGGGAGGGGGGGGGGCGGAAGAAAGGGGAGGGGAGTGAGATTGACAGGTGGCGACTGCGCCTTTTTGGCCTGGAACAATTAAACAGCCAGCCGAATTTCATACAGAATCGAGCGCTGACAAAGGAAGTTATAAAATGATTAGAGCACTCAATAGAAACGTTCAGTATGATGCGTGTGGCAAGCGATGACCCGTTTTCAAGTAAAAGACATGTGTGCACAGTTCGGTGAAGAGCTGTCGTGCAACTTCCTAAGCTTGTTTCTCAATGCTACTATGGTCACTCAAATTGGCGGCCGGTGAAGGGACGAGTTATGGTGATGGTGGTGGTGATGATGATGGTGGTGGTGGTGGTGGTGGTGGTGGTGGTAGCAGTAGTAGTAGTAGTAGTAGTAGTAACAGTAGTAGTGGTGGTGTTAGTAAAAGCAGCAGCAGCAGCAGCAGCATTAGTAGTAATAGCACCAGCCGCCATGGCGAAGCGGTTAGGGTCGTGGACTCCCGACTGGGAGGTCGCTGGTTCGATTCCCGTCAGAGTCATGTCGGATTTTTCTGCCCCGACCGGCTCGTACCCAGAGTTGAGTTTGCTACGGACTCGGTTAGGAAGACTGGAACCACACAGTCGAGTTTCATCCACTTAATGGATGCGTCTCTGAGAGTGTTGCTCAAATTTCCTGACCAACGCTGCAGGTGTCTGGTATCTCTCGGGCCTGGTTGACGCCGGGATATATTATGAAAGGAAGCGTAGAGTACAGCCCTGTCATGTAGTCTCAGACAGAAATGGAAATCCGAAGCATCATCTTAATCGTCCTCATTCTCATTGATCAGTGTCAAGGCAGTGAAACCTCTCACAATAGACCTTAAGCGCTTAGAGGCAAGGAATGTTTGTACGTAGTAGAGAAATAGGTAATAGACCCATTAGCAGTTTGCCTTACCTACCGCACACGGTCGAACTGTGTCAAGGAGGACGAAGTGGTCAGGTGACAGATGGCACCTAAGGTAGTAAGGACCCTCCCGGGTTCGAACCTTCCCGATAGCGAAAAGGGGGAGGGACGTAACCACTAGGACCTCGGAGTATGTAGTAGGTGCTAAATACTCTGTCAGCTGAGGTCGCTTTGTAAACAGTAATTGAAGAACAGGAGTCTTGGGCTCGTTCAGATGGTATTGCTGTGGGGCACTGTGTTGGCGCTATTGTCAGGCTAGTTGAATGCGGTGTGGACGTTGTTGTCGTAGCTCTCTCAAAGATAATTACTGCGTTAAGTGGCCTCGAATTTTCGATGTCCATCTGGTACCAAGTGGTTTTTTGCTAATCAATTAGGTAGGGATGTGTGTAAATGCTGATGTGTGGAGTTCCTCAGCTGACATTATTGCGAGAATCATTCGTCTCCTCACTCACCTCTCATCCCTCGTCTGTTCAGTCACTGCACACCCCAACCCAGCTTTATGTTCATCGTCGATCCAAGTGTTGACCATGTAGTCACACAACTGTGTCGCGCCAGGAACCTCAGCTGGAGCCATCCCGTGCAGAACCACCCAGATGATGTCAATTTCATGACCCAGATGTTGTCAATTTCATGACCCAGATGATGTCAGTTTCATGCCGAGGAACCAGTGGCAGAACAGCCAAGCGATGCAGAAAGGTTTTCACTGCCGGAGACTCTCTGCACGCTCCAGACAACCCAAGAGCCTGCACCTAGAAAAACAATGGCACGATTCCATAATGCATCATGCATTGAATGTGAGGCTCAAAGCATACATTGTTTTATAACTCAGCACTCGGTCAATTGCTTGCTGTCGCAAAAAAAAAAAAAACACTATTAATGTGATGGCCATTCATCAACAATTATCAATTTATATATGGGAGGACAGCCGAGCGACGCACAAAGATTTTCACTTCCAGAGACTCTCCGTATGCAACTATATATATATATATATATATATATATTATATATATATATATATATATATATAAAATCAGAGTTAAAAAGCCACTCAGAACGTAAAAAGTGCTCAACCATGTAGGGAGCGACATACCAGTTTAAAATAGGATTTTAAAATGAAGAGATTAAAATGATTCACACGCCTTAAAGGCCGGGATATTATAACTTTAGGCATATGTGGACACATTGTGATAGAAGATATGATCATGCTTACCTTACGCCATACTACCTGTGCGTAGTGGAAGAAGTCTCTTGTGTAACTGGATTCTTCATGTTTGATCATAAGTAGCATAGAAATTGTATTTCTTGTGCTCAGTCGTAATAGGAGAGAAACGAATGCGTGACATCCCATTCCCAGAGAGAGGTGAATGTTTGGTGGGCGCATGAGTGTGCATATGCGTGCATGAGTGCAGAGATATAACCTTGGTGTGTTAAGCCTGACTAATAATACATCAACTTAGTGCACTTAAGCCATACCATCACGATTTCCCCGTCCTGGACAATCAGCATGAAAAAAAGTAGTAGTAGTAGCAGTCCATCACTTATATATAACGTTATCTCTCTCCCCTCTCTCTCTCTCTCTCTCTCTCTCTCTCTCTCTCTCTCTCTCTCTCTCTCATATATATATTGCTGCACAGCCATTCTGGTGTGTGTGTGTGTGTGTGTGTGTGTGTGTGTGTGTGTGTGCGTGCGTGTGTGTGTGTGTGTGTGTGTGTGTGTGTGTGTGTGTGTGTGTGTGTGTGTGTGTGTGTGTGTGTAAATATGCATGCTTCTATGTATGTATATATGTGTGTGTGGCGTGTGCGTGTGTGTGTGTGTGTGTGTGTGTGTGTGTGTGTGTGTGATTTGTTTTACAGTGTGATTTGTTATACGCGCGCACGTGCGTGTGTGGTGTGTGTGTGTGTGTGTGTGTGTGTGTGTGTGTGTGTGTGTGCTTGTTGACTCGTGCAAGTGAATAAGCGCTGAATGCAGCCAGCAGACAGACAGACAGACAGACAGACGGAGAGACCCTACATAGCTTCAAACCCGCTTGTTTTTCTTTTGCTACCTACAGGCCTGGGTCTCCTGCTGGCCATTACTACGTCGCCGACCCGTGTGGCCGGGCATGGCGGGCATGGGGATTTGCCGGAGGGATGTGACGCTATGGCCGTCGAGCGGTGCCGCGCCCCTTTCAACGACTCCGACGTCCTGAGACCGATCCTGAGCGAGAACGTTGATGAGGTGGGCCAGCGCATGTTTGCCAACCCGGAGCACTATAGACTGCTTTGCCGGTAAGAAGGTTGTTGCTGTTGTTGTTGCTGTTGTTGT
>CM031614.1:17086417-17088917 GCA_018398815.1 Conus ventricosus
GAAATTGATCGGGGCTTATAGCAGCTTTAAAACAGTTTGTTTGGCATTGCTATACAGCGCAGTCTGCGGAGAAAACGTGGGATTTCGTCCTGAACAGCTGTAGGGGTGCGCTGAGACACTCCTCCACAGCGTCTATTCTATTCAGCCTCTGACTGAAAACACTGGAATCTTTCAGAACTTGACATCTTCATCATCACTGTTTGTTTCTGTCTTGATGCGCCAGCACATGCTCCTGTTCTCTCTCGACCAGCATGCAGGCCTCCAATCCACACAACATACTGAAGCAGCCCGCCTACAATCCACACAATCATACTGAACAGCCCGCCTACAATCCACACAATCACACTAAACAGCCCGCCTACAATCCACACAATCACACTGAAGCAGCCCGCCTACAATCCACACAATCATACTTAAGCAGCCCGCCTACAATCCACACAATCATACTAAAGCAATTCGCCTACAATCCACACAATCATACCAAAGCAGACCACTTACAATCCACACAATCATACTAAAGCAATTCACCTACAATCCACACAATCAACTTAAGCAGCCCGCCTGCAATCCACACAATCATACTAAAGCAGCCCGCTTACAATCCACACAATCATACTAAAGCAGCCCGCCTACAATCCACACAATCATACTAAAACAGCCGCCTACAATCCACACAATCATACAAAGCAGCCCGCCTACAATCCACACAATCATACTAAAGCAACTCGCCTACAATCCACACAATCATACTTAAGCAGCCCGCCTACAATCCACACAATCATACTAAAAAGCCCGCCTACAATCCACACAATCATACTAAAGCAGCCCGCCTACAATCCACACAATCATACCAAAGCAGCCCGCCTACAATCCACACAATCATACCAAAGCAGCCCGCCTACAATCCACACAATCATAACTAAAGCAATCCACCCACAATCCACACAATCATACTAAAGCAGCCCGCCTACAATCCACACAATCATACTAAAGCAACTCGCCTACAATCCACAATATCATACTAAAGCAACTCGCTTACAATCCACACAATCATACTAAAGCAGCCCGCAGTCGTAGAACTAATTAATCATTGTGCCAATATTGTGAATACGATCTCCTGAAAATATATAGCCAGTCAACACCGTGAACTCCTCATTTTCATTTTTACCTCTCACTTACTCTGTAGGTGAGCACTAAATTGTAGTAAATGCGAGTAATTCGAATGAAAATATTGTGCTCAATATACGGTTAAAAAAAAATCATTGACATTTACCGGAGCTTTCGTGTGAGTGAAAGTAGAAGATTATGTATTGAATTAAAACTCTGTGTGTGTGTGTGTTGTGTGTGTGTGTGTGTGGTGTGAGTGGTTGTGTGTGGTGTGTGTGTGTGTGTGTGTGGGGTGTGTGTGTGTGTGTGTGTTCGGTCACAATCATGGAATTCTAAAACAGAAACTGGACTTTTTGTGCATTTATCTCCATCGGAATAGACCTTTGAACTCTTGCCGTGGATGCCTTCAATAGCAGTAAAAGAATTGTTAAATTTTTGCAAGAACTTTCATGTAAAATGCCTTCCATAGCAGTTGAAGGATTCTTAAAATTAAACTGGGACATTTGAGTGTGGCTTGATAAAATGATAAGGATTATTCCACTATCTCGCTCTCAAGGAAACTGTCTAACACATATATCGCCTACTCAGATTTGAAACCGAAAGTTAAAGATTATGTCAGAGACCTCTGGCAGGAGGACAGGAATACGCAGACGGATAACAAACTTTTCCAGATCTTTCCAGACCTTTGAGTTCGTCTCATCTACATCTGGTGGTCACAAAGAAGAAACGGTTTTATGCTGGCTGCAAACTCAGTCATTCGTTTTTAACTCATTCGTATCTTTTAAAGAGTGAAGAAGCTCCGTGTTGCATTCCTCGTCATAAAACCGTTCACAAGAAAACTGATTCTTTTAGAGTGTTGGACTTGCATGATGTGAGACATAAACATTTTACAGCAGACTCCATGAAAACTTTTTTTTTGTGGTACTCCCAGTTCTTAAAGAACAGGGAGTACTTAGAATGGGAACGAAGAAATGCTGTCTGTGTGTCCCGTGTGTGTGTCTGTGTGTGTGTGTCCGTGGTCACAATGTGTTCCACTCGCTCCAACAAAACTACTGGCCGATCTTTCTGAAAATTTGTAGGTTTGTTCACTATGGGTCAAGGATGAGGCCAGATGTTTTAGTTTACCGTTACAGCCGTTATTAACAGCTGTAACGGCCTGTAACGCTTTTTCTTCTCCATGGAATATCTCAGAAAGAACTTGGCTGATCTTTGTGAAAATTAGCAGTATGTTCATTATGGGTCATGGATGATGCCTGATGTTTTAGTTTACTCCATTATAGCCGTTACTAACGGCTGTAACGGCCTGTAAGGCCTTTACTTCTTTACGGAATATCTCAGAAAGTACATGGCCGATCGTTGTGAAAATTAGCAGGTAAAGTTCATTATGGTCACG
>CM031614.1:17099876-17114876 GCA_018398815.1 Conus ventricosus
AAAAATGTAAAAGAACAATGTAGCGGCTGAGAGGGCGATTCCCTGAAAACACTTGACAAACGGAAAGAAAAGAAAGCGTCTGGAATGTCATGTTGTTTGTGTGTTGTGTGTGTGTGTGTGTGTGTGTGTGTGTGTGTGTGTGTGTGTGTGTGTGTGTGTGTGTGTGATAGCCTATGTATTTCTCTCAGCAGTCAGAAATTCTCTCAATTTTCAAAACGTATTCCTCTCAAGTGTCTTCAGAGGTCGGCAGCTCTCTCATCCTCAAATGTTTGCAAGCGAATGATGCTGAAACCTCCGCGTGTCCTTCACAGTTTACAGGGTTTTCTGTTTCTCTGTTTGCTGTCCTTTTTTGTTTGCTTGTTTTAATGTTTGTTTGTTTGTGTTATTGAAAACAAAAGGCCTGGGGAACGATTTTGAGACGATTTTTTTTTTTTTGGCAACTAGCACCCTACTCCTGCACGAACACTCAACCCAGTGTTTCTTCAGACCCTCTGAGAGGAGACAGGCAATCTACACCATCTTCTGGCATGCTATGTACAATCCTTTAGTGCCATACCAAACTGTAGGTACGTCGATCTGTTGCTTCCAGAAAATTTGTCCCGATGACTAAAGATAGTTACCCGTGTATCCGTGGGATATCTGTCTACAATACTGAAGTACCAGTGGTATCCCGTGGGATATCTGTCTACAACACTGAAATACCAGTGATATCCCCTGGGATATCTGTCTATAAACAGTGAAGTACCAGTGGTATCCCGTGGGATATATGTCTACAACACTATATACTATTGGTTTCCGTGGGATATCTGTCTATAAACAGTGAAATACAGTGATATCCCGTGGGATATCTGTCTATAAACAGTGAAATACCAGTGGTATCCTGTGGGATATCTGTCTATAAACATGAAATACCAGTGGTATCCTGTGGGATACTTCATAAACAGTGAAATACCATTGGAAATCCCGTGGGAATCTGTCTAATAAACAGTGAATATACCAGTGGTAATCCCGTGGGATATCTGTCTATAAACAGTGAAATATACTAGTGGTATCCCGTGGGTATCTGTCTATAAACGGTGAAATACCAGTGGTATCCTGTGGGTATCTGTCTGCAACACTGAAATAGAATTTAGTTACAGTCTTTAATGGCATCAGAGAAGGGGAGTTGGGATGGTGTGTGTGTGTGTGTGTGTGTGTGTGTGTGGTGTGTGTGTGTGTGTGTGTGTGTGTGTGAGGAAATGCCATTGCTCACAAATAAACGTGAACGGCTGTCCGATGTATTGGACCAGTGGGGGTGGGTGAGTGGCTACTGAAAGGGCTGACTACATTGTTGCTGTGTGTTTCTGTGTTGGGCACCATCAGCTATGCACGATCAGCCCCTGGCAGAATGCCCCGAGTCATGGAATTGCCTTGAGTGGTTTGGTCCTCCCATACAACCTGCCTGGAAATCGATTAACGCTGAAGCTGGTGCGGGTAAGTCAACCTTGTGGGGCTCAAGAGAGCGAAAGGAAAGGTAAGGTAATGGTGCTTATAGCCCAGCCGACCGCAGAGGGCCATATCAGGGCTGTCACCGCGTTGAAGTCAACTCACCAAATCATTCATTCACACAACCCTTTGAAACACACCTTCTAAAAACACACCTGAAGTTTTCTTTAAAGAAATCTTTCCAATGTAAAATCACAGATCAGATGAAAATGTTGATCGCCCTCAGAAATTCAAAGATCACATCAGGTGGGACACATCTCTGAACAAAGTTTTCATGGAGTCTGCTGTCAAATGTTTGTCTCACATCATGCAAGGCCCAACACTCCAAAAGAATCGGTTTTCTTGTGAGCGGTGTATGACGAGGAATGCAACACGGAGCTTCTTCACTCTTTAAAAGATACGAATGAGTTAAAAACGAATGACTGAGTTGCAGCCAGCATAAAACCGTTTCTTCTTTGTGACCACCAGATGTAGATGAGACGAACTCTTAGGTATGGACAGATCTGGAAAAGTTTGTTATCCGTCTGCGTATTCCTGTCCTCCTGCCAGAGGTCTCTGACATAATCTTTAACTTTCAGTTTCAAATCTGAGTAGGCGATAGATGTGTTTAGACAGTTTCCTTGAGAGCGAGGTAGTGGAAAAATCCTTATCATTTCTATCAAGCCACACACTCAGATGTCCCAGTTTAATTCTAAGAATCCTACAACTGCTGCCGAAGGCATTACATGAAAGTTCTGTAAAAAATTTAACAATTCTTTGACTGCTATTGAAGGCATCCACGGCAAGAGTTCAGAGGTCTATTCCAATGGAGATAAATGCACAAAAAGTCCAGTTTCTATTTTATTAATTCCATGATTGTTACCGAAAAGACACACACACACACACACACACACACACACCACACACACACACACACACACACACACACACACACGCACACACACACACACACACACACACAACACACACACAGAGAGAGAGAGAGAGAGGAGGAGAGAGAGAGGAGGAGAGAGAGGGAGAGAGAGAGAGAGAGAGAGGTTTTAATTCAAATACAATAATCTTCTACTTACTCTCACGCGAAAAGCTCCGGTGAAACGTCTGTGATTCTTTTTTTCTTTTCTTTGTTTTCTTTCTTTTTACCGTATATTGAGCACAATATCTTCATTCGAATTACTTGCATTTGCTACAATTAGTGCGCACCTACAGAGTAATGTGAGAGGTCAAAATGAAAACGAGGAGTTCACGGTGTTGACTGGCTATGTATTTGAGGCGATCGTATTCACAATATAGGCACAACGACTGCGGGCTGCTTTAATAGGATTGTGTGGATTGTAGACGGGCTGCTTTAAAGCAGACCGTCTACATCCACACATCATATTAATATGATTGTGTGGATTGTAGACGGGCTGCTTTAATATGATTGTGTAGATTGTAGACGGGCTGCTTTAATATGATTGTGTGGATTGTAGGCGGCTGCTTAAGTATGATTGTGTGGATTGTAGACGGGCTGCTTTGATATGATTGTGTGGATTGTAGGCGGGCTGCTTAAGTATGATTGTGTGGATTGTAGGCGGGCTGCTTTAGTATGATTGTGTGGATTGTAGACGGCTGTTTAGTATGATTGTGTAGATTGTAGACAGGCTGCTTTAGTATGATTGTGTGGATTGTAGGCGGGCTGCTTTAGCATGATTGTGTGGATTGTAGACGGCTGTTTTAGTATGATTGTGTGGATTGTAGACAGGCTGTTTAGTATGATTGTGTGGATTGTAGACAGGCTGCTTTAGTATGATTGTGTGGATTGTAGCCGGGCTGCGTTCAGTATGATTGTGTGGATTGTAGGCGGGCTGCTTCAGTATGATTGTGTGGATTGTAGGCGGGCTGCTTCAGTATGATTGTGTGGATTGTAGGCGAGTTGCTTTAGTATGATTGTGTGGATTGTAGGCGGGCTGCTTTAGTATGATTGTGTGGATTGTAGGCGGGCTGCTTCAGTATGATTGTGTGGATTGTAGACGAGTTGCTTCAGTATGATTGTGTGGATTGTAGGCGAGTTGCTTTAGTATGATTTTGTGGATTGTAGGCGGGCTGTTCAGTATGATTGTGGGGATTGTAGGCGGGCTGCTTTTGTATGATTGTGTGGATTGTAGGCGAATTGCTTTGGTATGATTGTGTGGATTGTAGGCGAGTTGCTTTAGTAGGATTTTGTGGATTGTAGGCGGGCTGTTTAGTATGATTGTGTGGATTGTAGGCGGGCTGCTTCAGTATGATTGTGTGGATTGTAGGCGGGCTGCTTTGATATGATTGTGTGGACTGTAGGCGGGCTGCTTCAGTATGATTGTGTATATTGTAGGCGGGCTGTTTAGTGTGATTGTGTATATTGTAGGCGGGCTGCTTCAGTATGATTGTGTGGATTGTAGGCGGGCTGCTTTGATATGATTGTTTGGATTGTAGGCAGGCTGTTTAGTATGATTGTGTGGATTGTAGGCGGGCTGTTTAGTATGATTGTGTGGATTGTAGGCGGCTGCTTCAGTATGATTGTGTGGATTGTAGGCGGGCTGCTTTGATATGATTGTGTGGATTGTAGGCAGGCTGTTTAGTATGATTGGTGGATTTGTAGGCGGGCTGCTTCTGTATGATTGTGTGAATTGTAGGCGGGCTGCTTCAGTATGATTGTGTGGATTGTAGGCGGGCTGTTTAGTATGATTGTGTGGATTGTAGGCGAGTTGCTTTAGTATGATTTTGTGGATTGTAGGCGGGCTGTTAAGTATGATTGTGTGGATTGTGGGCGGGCTGCTTTAGTATGATTGTGTGGATTGTAGGCGGGTGCTTTAGTATGATTGTGTGGATTGTAGGCGGTCTGCTTTAGTATGATTGTGTGGATTGTGGGCGGGCTGCTTTAGTATGATTGTGTGGATGTTGCTTCAGTGTGATTGTGTGGATTGTAGGCGAGTTGCTTCAGTATGATTGTGTGGATTGTAGGAGGGCTGTTTAGTATGATTGTGGATTGTAGGCGAGTTGCTTTAGTATGATTTTGTGGATTGTAGGCGGGCTGTTTAGTATGATTGTGTGGATTGTAGGCGGGCTGTTTTAATATGATTGTGTGGATTGTTGCTTCAGTGTGATTGTGTGGATTGTAGGCGGGCTGTTTAGTATGATTGTGTGGATTGTAGGCGGGCTGCTTCAGTATGATTGTGTGGATTGTGGGGCGGGCTGCTTTAGTATGATTGTGTGGATTGTTGCTTCAGTGTGATTGTGTGGATTGTAGGCGGGCTGTTTAGTATGACTGTGTGGATTGTAGGCGGGCTGCTTCAGTATGATTGTGTGGATTGTAGGCGGGCTGCTTCAGTATGATTGTGTGGATTGTAGGCGGGCTGCTTCAGTATGATTGTGTGGATTGTAGGCGGGCTGCTTCAGTATGATTGTGTGGATTGTAGGTGGGCTGCTTCAGTACGATTGTGTTGATTGTAGGCGGGCTGCTTCAGTATGATTGTGTGGATTGTAGGCGAGTTGCTTTAGTATGATTTTGTGGATTGTAGGCGGGCTGTTTAGTATGATTGTGTGGATTGTAGGCGGGCTGCTTTAGTATGATTGTGTGGATTGTAGTCGGGCTGTTTAGTATGATTGTGTGGATTGTAGGCGGGCTGCTTCAGTATGATTGTGTGGATTGTAGGCGGGCTGTTTAGTATGATTGTGTGGGTTGTAGGCGGGCTGTTTAGTATGATTGTGTGGGTTGTAGGCGTGCTGTTTAGTATGATTGTGTGGATTGTAGGCGGGCTGTTTAGTATGATTGTGTGGGTTGTAGGCGGGCTGTTTAGTATGAATTGTGTGGGTTGTAGGCGGGCTGTTTAGTATGATTGTGTGGATTGTAGGCGGGCTGCTTCAGTATGATTGTGTGGGTTGTAGGCGGGCTGCTTCAGTATGATTGTGTGGGTTGTAGGCGGGCTGCTTCAGTATGATTGTGGGTTGTAGGCCTGCATGCTGGTCGAGAGAGAACAGGGATAATGTGCTGGCGCACTCAAAACAGAAACAAACAGCTGATGATGAGATGTCCAAGTTCTGAAAAGATTCCGGTGTTTTCAGTCAGAGGCTGAATAGAATAGGAGGCTGTGGAGGAGATAGCCTTAGCGCACCCCTACAGCTGTTCAGGATGAAATCCCACGTTTTACTCCGCAGAACTACGCTGTAAAGCACATCTGTTGATGCTGCAATAAGCAGGATGAAGGTCACAGTTTTCACATTTCAGTTCTTCATAATGCTCTCTCATCATCATCATCATCATCAAACATCATCAACATCATCATCATCATCATCAATATCAACATCAACATTATCATCAATATCATCATCAATATTATCATCAATATCATCAATATCATCATCATCATCAACATCATCAACATCATCAAACATCATCATCAGCATCCCCACCGCCACATCATCATCATCATCAACGTCATCAACATCAACGTCATCATCATCATCAACATCATCATCAACATCATCAGCATCCCCACCGCCACATCATTATTACTGTTATAATAGTCGGTGCTGCGACTACATTGACTATTGTTGTTCCTGTTGTTGATGTTGCTGATGTAGTTGTTGGTCTTGCCGTTGCCTCAACACACGCCCTGTGATGGAAGACTGGTTCTTGTCCGCCCACAGATACAGCGTCCGTGTGATGGAGTGTGCGCACACCTTTAGCGGCTCCTGCCAGGCGTCAGGTGCTCTGAAGGACAAGATGGACCGGATCTATGAAGACTTCTTGGATGATGGCTGCGAGGGTAGGACCGGTTGGGCAGATTTCTGTCTGTCTGTCTGTCATACTGTGTGTGTGTGTGTGTGTGTGTGTGTGTGTGTGTGTGTGTCCTCCTGCCTGCCTTCATCTTTGACCCTTCTCTCTCTCTCTCTCTCTCTCTCTCTCTCTCTCTCTCTCTCTCTCTCTCTCTCTCTCTCTCTCTCTCTCTCTCTCTCTCTCTCTAAGTGAGCGTGCGCTAACGCGCGCGCGCACGCGTGTGTAGTGTGTGTGTGTGTGTGTGTGTGTGTGTGTGTGTGTGTGTGTGTGTGTTGTGTGAGTACAACACTATGTTAATCTGACAGTAAATGGTTTCAGTCAGTCAGTTTGTGTGTGCGTGTCTGCGTGCGTGCGTGCGTGCGTGCGTGCGTGCGTGCGTGCGTGCGTGTGTGTGTGTGTGTGTGTGTGTGTGTGTGTGTGTGTGTGTGTGTGTGTGTGTGTGTGTGTTTAAATGATCTTTCTGTCTTTCTGCTTGTTTTTCTGTCACTCGCTCACTCGCCCACTCACTCAGTTAATGAATGAATTAATCAGTCAATCAATCAATCGATCGATCGACCAATCAGTCCATCAATCAGTCAATCAATCAATCAATCAATCAATCTATCCATCCATCCATCCATCTATCCATCTGGGTATGTTTGTATGTACTTATGTGAATAGATGTCTGTCTATGTATCGTACCCATGTATGTATGTGTCTATCAATCTAGTCATACTCAGCCATATCGATTATACGCCGGGGCTTAGGTTTTCAATCTGTCCTCATACGCACATCATTACTGCAGATATTAATCGTTGGGAAAATGAAAGAAACCACAAGATAACTGAAAACAAGGGGAAATACAAAAAAAGGGGGGGGAAAAAAGAATAAAAGACAACAAAAAAGTAAAGAAATAAAGAAGAAGAGAAAGACACACAGTGTATTGTAACGCAGGTCTATCATGAAATGCAAAACAGACATGTGAATTTTTGACAAAACGTGTCTTCTCTAACGAAACGTTAAAAAAAAAAACACAAAAATCAATACATCTCTGATAAGCACGAGAGAGAGAGAGAGAGAGAGAGAGAGAGAAGAGAGGAGAGAGAGAGAGAGAGAGAGAGAGAGGGGGGGGACAAATGGACCAGGCATAGATCCAACAAAGTGTTAAATGGAGAGAAAAAATCATCCAAACTCGAATTCTGATAAATCCAACGAACAAGGAAAGACAACAAACTAACAACAACAAAAACCTACAACCAACAATAACAGGAGACAAACGAACACACAAAGGAGGGATCGAATGAATGAATAAATGACAGATTGAATGACTAGACCAATGAGAGGGACTTGCCGTGTTGACACAGCAGTTAAACTAACCACTCCGCTTGTTATATGTGACAGATACGTATGACTACATGGCCCGACAACCTACCCAGGAAACGACAACCGAGCCCACTTCAGGTGAGTACAGCATAGTATGTCTGGGCGTATTTCATATCAAACTTTGAGCAACTTCAATGTTTTACGAACGTTCATGGGGGCCGGAATAGCTCAGATGGTAGAGCTTCGGACCCGTACTCTTGGGGTTGCGGGGTTCGCATCTCCGCCGGGCCGTTTCGGTACCGGGGGATTTTTCCCTCGGAGTTAACGTTGGTTCTGACTGCATTTCCCATACAGTCCTTCGAATGAGACTATATAAACCGAGGTTCCGTGTGTGAACGCACGCATAACATCTTGCACGCACGTAAAATCCCATCACCAGCTTTCGGAAGAGAAGGCCAGTTTGGCCGTTGGTATGGATGACACGTTACACATAGCATGCACCTTCCCCGAAGTTGGAGTAAAGGCCTTAAAGGCGGGATGAAAAATGGTCATACACACAGAAGTGTCAGAATAATCAGCATGATGAGTGTGGACACTAAAAGAAAGAAGAAGAAGAACTGGAGAACAGAAACGAAACAAAACGAAACGAACCACTTCACGAGCTCTGCTTAGAGGATGATTGTGCAGTATATTCAGGCAGCACTGACATCAGCCGAAATATTCAATGTCAGTTTCAGTTTCATCAAGGAGGGGTCACTGCGTGCAGAATGGTTCAATGCACGCAACACCACACCAGCGGACACTACGAAACGGACAGTGTGCAGGATTGACCGTTGGATGGAGAAATGAATCGATAATTATGATGGAAACATTGAGGACGAGGGTCACATGGGCATGACTTTGCAGATGTCTGACCTGTTCATTAATCTGTGTGTGTGTGTTTGTGTTTGTGTGTGTGTGCGTGTGCGTGTGTGTGTGTGTGTGTGTGTGTGTAATAATGAACTAATGGGACTGTTGTCACAGGAGCTGCTTCCCAGGCGGCAGTGCGGTGGATGGGAATGCTGCCGTCTTTGGTGCTCCTGTGTCTGCTGTAAAGGACGACAACTCGAAAAAAAACCCTCACTGAAAAGTTACTCCCCTTGTTATCGTCTGATATGCTGCTGGATTCTACCCTCCCCCTTCCCCATTTCCCCTTCCCTCCATCTCCCCATCCCCCTTGCACCCCCATCAAGCCTGCAACGCTCTTCAAAATGAGAAAGTCATCGATCTGCAAGATTTGAACCCCCAGAGATGAACGAAGATATGCAATTGTTTGGGTTTTTTCCTGAATTGTCTGTTCTTTAGCACACCTTTGTATGTGTGCGTCCGTTTTGTTTCTGCGAAACAATGTATTCAGACAAGTTATTTGGTGCCACTGACAATATTTTCTGCATGTCATATGTCGGAGAGACTACAGCCTGAGGACAACCTATATTTTGTGGGTCGTTAGATGATAGAACCTTGATTTCATTCTCTCATATCGTTCTGGAAGCATTTTCTTTTGTTAAAAGCAACTTTTTTTTTTGCATTTGCTTTTGAGAACAAAGGACGAGTATTCGAATGATTTGAGTAAGCGATGTCATGTTCAACGCACGTAAATCTGTTTTTAAAAAAAAAAAAAAAAATCAGCGTGTGCTTATGTAATGAATACTTGCGTGACATATTCTCTGTCTGTCTCTGTGTCTTTCTCTCTCTGTCCGTCTGTCTGTCTCTGTGTCCGGCATAGCAAGAATACCATTAATGAACGTCGATAGCAAGCCATCGGAAGAAAACCAGAAAAGGGAAGTAATTCAGAGTTTGAAAACTCGCGAAGGAAGCAGCTTTGCTTCAAATGGAAACGTTGTCGCTGACACGTTGAGCTCTTAAAGCGCTGCTGATAAAGGGGAGTAACTCAGTATGATAAATATCTTTGTTTTCTTCCCTTTCTACATATGATGCAGCGTTGTGGAATCGACTGGTCCTGTCGGCAAAGTGGTTTCATTTGAAATAACGCTGTTTCCTCCACGGAACATGCCGCCTAGCAGCACAGGAAAGCTGCTGTGTTAACAATGTGTTTTAAAACAAACTGTCCATGGCTTTTGCTGTCGTCTGCAGCATATTACTGTATATAAATGCAAGTAATCATCGATGTATATGTTTACTTATACTCTCTCTCTCTCTCTCTCTCTCTCTCTCTCTCTCTCTCTCTCTCATATACATATCACAAACGGACACATGCAAAATATGATAACCAGTTCATTTTACTGTTGTAGCAATTATTTTATATGATGCTGTTTGTTTGTGTAGTACTTTTGCTTATCTTAACAATGGTCGCAGAAATGATTCAGTGCCGAGAGATCAGACAGTGAAGTTTAACTGTACTGCTGGGAGAAACAGAGGTTTACCTAGAGCTGCTGTAGATTCTCTGGGCATACCTTGGGGCTCTTTTTCCATCTTCCCTCGAGGAAAAAAAAAATAACTATCATTACTTTAAGGTCGGACGTTAATGGATTGTCTTATGCATGTCTTTTAACATGTGAAAAAAACGACATGATTTGGCATGCATGCCTTTTCGGCCATGCCAGTTAACTCCAGTGTTCTACTGGTTTCTGTTAGCTATAATGACAATCATTATTTCATGACCTTGCTGGTTTCTGTTAGCTATAATGACAATCATTATTTTATGACCAAATCAATTCTGGATTGTCATTGTCATTTTCTTTACTGTGTGAAAAAAAAAAACGTTTTGGTATGTTTGCCTGATTTGACAGTTTCAGTACATTCCATTGTTTTATTGCTTTATGTTAGCTATGTTTCGCATGTGGGACAGCCTTTATTAATGTCATGCTGTTGCTACGTTGTATTGGCCAATTGTTCCGAATTCAAATCGTTATTTTTTAATGAAAAAAAATGCTCATAAATATGCTCGTAGTAGGTTACTAGGTAACTGATAGAAATACCGCATTTTTTGTTTACTGAGTGTATGTTTCTGTACCCGTTTTCAATAAAACCGAAACAAGTATCTGTGAGAGAATCTATTTCAGTGCTTCTCTGTTCAATACTGTCATGGTGAAAGCATGTTTCAGATGCCCTCAGTTTTCAAAAGACATCTCTGTCCAATACTGTCATAATAAAAACATGCTTCAGATGCCTCAGTTTTCAAAGAAAGGGTGGAACGAAAATAAAGAAGTCCTTCGTGATGAAAATCTGTCCCCTAGAATATCAAACCTGAGTTAATAGATACGGACGTTATGGTTTTAACGGGTTTTGTGATTCTTACCCAACTGCACCACACAGAACCTTTGTAGGGCTGTAGATATCCAACTGCACCACACAGAACCTTTGTAGGGCTGTAGATATCCAACTGCACCACACAGAATCTTTGTAGGGCTGTAGATATCCAACTGCACCACACAGAACCTTTGTAGGGCTGTAGATATCCAACTGCACCACACAGAACCTTTGTAGGGCTGTTAATATAAAACTGGGAAAGTCACATTCTGAAAACGAGGTCACATCCTGAAAAAGGCTACATTCTGAACAACAACAACAACAACAACAACAACCAGCAAACAACGGGTAGCTAAACGATCGACATCCTTAACGCTGAAAAGACATCAAGCAGCCATTCTAGATTGAGATTTTTTTTTTTGAAAATCACGCCCAACCCGCACCCACGCACACCCCTATTGTGTCAGAAAGAAGTGTCAGAGAAGTTCCAGAACACAGACACGGGAGAACGGTTCATGACAGCCACAAAAAAAAAGTAAGAAAATAACGTCAGGGAAAGAAAGACAAACATTGAAAAGAGACGGAGTCAATGAAAGCTATAGAAAAACAAGAAAAAAGAAAAACGAAAAGAAAAAAAAAAAGGAAAGCAAACAAGTGATTAGCACAGAAGTCCCATGAGGCGGAGGAGCTACGTGTCCTGACAACGCCCCGGACATTCACGAGTGGACAAGAAGGCGGTGCCAGAAACATTCTTCAGCTGGTGCACCGTGAAACTATTGTCCATCAGAAGTGGAAACCAGTGGACCAGCACGGCATCTGTCCTGTTTCGCTCTGTACAGAGCTCGTCAGGCTTGGTGCTGGATCCTGCTGTTTCAGAAACACTTATAATATGCAAACACACACACACACACACACACACACACACACACACACACACACACACACACGGACACACATGAACACGCACACACACGGACACACATGAACACGCACACACACACACACGCACACACGCACACACACGGACACGGACACACACGCACGCACGCACGCACGCACACACACACACACACCACACACACACCACACACACACACACACACGCACACACACACACACACACACACACCTCGCCCATGTTATTGAAAATCCTCTTGCTCCTGAGAAACATATCTCTAAAAGACAAATATGAGCAATCAATGACGATTAAAAGTAAGAATAAATATACTTTTTTTAATGAATTATAAAATAAAATGTAATTGTAAAAGAGACAGTCTATGGGCTCCAGTAACCAGGGATTTTTTTTTTAAAAAGCACATGAGTTGAAAAATAAAAGCAATATGCAAAGATAACGTACTCCCAGTTTATCCTGAATACGCGTGAGATATTCCATAAAGAGGAAAAACCGTTTTGGGCTGGCGTAGCCGTTAGCAATGGCTATTCTGGTAAACATCGGCCTTCATCTGTGACCTATAATGAACATATCTACAAATTTTCAGAAAGATCGGCCAAGTACTTTCCGAGATTTTCCATCAAGAAGAAAACCATTATGGGCCGTTACTGACAGCTATAACGGTAAACTAAAACATCGGGCATCATCCGTGACCCATAATGAACATACCTACAAATTTTCAGAAATATCGGCCACATACTTTCTAAGATATTCCATAAAAAGATGAACCGTTATGGGCCGTTACAGCCGCTAGTAAAGAAGAAAAACCGTTATGGGCCGTTATAGCCGTTAGTAACGGCTATAACGGTAAACTAAAACATCGGGCATCATCTGTGACCCATAATGAACATACCTACGAAATTTCAGAAAGATCGGCCGTGTACTTTCTGAGATATTCCATAAAGAAGAAAAACCGTTATGGGCCGTTATAGCCGTTAGTAACGGCTATAACGGTAAACTAAAACATCGGCATCATCTGTAACCCATAGTGAACATACCTGCTAATTTTCACAGAGATCGGCCACGTACTTTCTGAGATATTCCATAAAGAAGAAAAACCGTTACTTGTCGTTACAGCCGTTAGTAACGGCTATAACGGTTGACTAAAACATCGGGCATCATCCGTGACCCATAATAAAGATACCTGCTAATTTTCACAAAGATCGGCAGAGTACTTTCTGGGATATACTATAAAGAAGGAAAACCGTAATTGGTAACCGGTAAACTAAAACGTCGGGCATCATCCGTGACCCATAATGAACATACCTACACATTATCAGAACGATCGGCCCAGTAGTTTTGTCTGGAGCAAGTGGAGCACATTTTGACCACGGACACACACACACACACACACACACACACACACACACACACACACACACACAGCATTTCTTCGTTCCCATTCCAAAGTACTCCCTGTTCTATAAGAAACTGGGAGTACAAAAAACCCACTGTATTTTGAAGAACAAAAAATCACAACTTTGAATCATTGGACACTGCTCACAAAGCTTCAAGGCTCTCAGACCAAAAATAGTACCGTCCTACGGAAAGATGGTTCACTCCTTGACCGTTAGTTATGCTGGCAGTATCAACCAGCTGGCTGCCCGACGTCTGACCGTTTGCTGTGCTGGCAGTATCAACCAGCTGGCTGCCCGCCGTCTGACCGTTTGCTGTGCTGGCAGTATCAACCAGCTGGCTGCCCGCCGTCTGACCGTTTGCTGTGCTGGCAGTATCAGCCAGCTGGCTGCCCGCCGTCTGACCGTTTGCTGTGCTGGCAGTATCAACCAGCTGGCTGCCCGCCGTCTGACCGTTTGCTGTGCTGGCAGTATCAGCCAGCTGGCTGCCCGCCGTCTGACCGTTTGCTGTGCTGGCAGTATCAGCCAGCTGGCTGCCCGCCGTCTGACCGTTTGCTGTGCTGGCAGTATCAGCCAGCTGGCTGCCCGCCGTCTCTCAGGCCAGCGGCGCCTGCCGCTCCCGCCATCCCTCCCTGCAACAACAAAGATGACTTGCAGACCGGGACATGATATATATATATATATATATATATATATATATATATATATTCAATTATAAACAAAGCTTGCTCTAAGATTGAAGAAATAAGGGGAGATAAGCATTCATGTCTGCAGTGGTAGGTAATTCTGCCTAACAGTATGTGCTTTCATTTGCAGTCGTTGCAACACAGAGCTGCTCTGTAAGTTGCTGGAATGGTGCTCGGTATTTATCATTGTTATATATATATATATATATATATTATATATATATATATATATATATATATATATATATTCAATCATAAACAAAGCTTGCTCTTATGTCTTAGATTGAAGAAATAGGGGAGATAAGCATTCATACCCGCAGTGGTAGTTCTGCCTAACTAGCAGAATGTGCTTGAGAGGGTGGATGGGGAATAATAAATGCTTCTCAAAATGAGCCTTCAGCAAGCTTATGGTCTCCAAGGGGGAGACAATCTCCAATGAGGAGGAAACTCACTAACATATAATTCCTGGTCAGATACCGGTATTTCGAAACCTGATTGTTTCTCCTCAGTGACCTCGGAAAGTGGTAACTTGACTCCTCTGCCTACTCGGTTTTAAGAAGAATGCTATCCCAGAAAAAGGCTGGTGTGCAAGACCGTAGTATGTTTGTTGAGTTTTCAACAACAAAAATACCAAAGGTGTCACCTAAGAAGCAAAAGCAAATCATGAAAGAGCAAAACAAGCTACATTTTCTTGTGAAAAGTAGAAATATATTTTTTTAAAAATAATAACATCTTAAGACACAAGTGCTGAGGGCCAGTTCTTGGAATGAATCCACAAGAGACTAAATTATAATAGACTAATAAATTCCAAGGAGAAATAACCGAGCACCGTTCCAGCAACTTACAGAGCAGCTTGGTGTTGCAATGACTGCAAGAAATATTCAATTATAAACAAAGTTTGCTCTTATGTCCTAGATTGAAGAAATAGGGGGAGATAAGCATTCATAATTTCTTCAGTGGTAGTTATCTTGTACGATCGTATCACTCCTCCCCCCCCCCCCCCCCCCCACGCAACCCCCCCCCCCACCCCCCACCCCCCACCCCCCTCCTTTTCCTCTCCCATAATCCCCTCTGTCATTTCCACCTGGCGGCCATTCTCCCTACCACATGGACAACAGATGAGTCACTCTTCGTTCTTTTGTTGTACTGTCCTAAATTTTAAATGTGATCTGGTTTGTT
>CM031614.1:17119876-17142292 GCA_018398815.1 Conus ventricosus
GGGCAGTCTGCTCCCATGTTGTGTGGCTGATGCTGAAGGCCTTCAGGGAAGATTTGAGGCTGTCTTTGAAACGCTTCTTCTGGCCTCCATGAGAGCGTTTTCCTTGTAGTTCGCCAAACAGTAGTCCCTTTGGCAGCCGATGGTCTGGCATGCGAACTACGTGACCTGCCCAGCGAAGCTGTGACTGCATCAGGATGGTGAAGATGCTAGGCAGGCCAGCACAAGTGAGGACTTCAGTGTCCGGAATCTTGTCTTCCCACTTAATGCCCACGAGTTTTCTGAGGCAGGTGGTGTGAAAATGGTTCAGTTTCCTAGCGTGAAGCTGGTAAACCGTCCATGTTTCACAGCCATAGAGCAGTGTGGTGAGAACTATGGCCTGATACACCTTGATCTTGGTCTCTAGGGTGATGCCTCTCCTGTTCCATACGTTCCTGTGGAGTCTACCAAAAGCGGCACTAGCTTTGGCGAGCAGGGCATTCACCTCATCGTCGATGACAACGTTTCTGGACAGAGTGCTGCCTAGGTAGGTGAATTTATCCACCGCGTTCAGTTGCTGTCCAGTGATGGTGATGACTGGCTCAACGTATGGCTTTCCCGGGGCTGGCTGGTGCATCACTTCAGTCGTTTTCGTACTGACTGTCAAGCCGAATTGTTGCAATCAGCAGAGAACTTGTCAACACTGTGTTGCATTGTGGCTTCTGAGACAGCGTTGAGGGCACAGTCGTCCGCTAAGAGGAAGTCATTGACAGTGTCTGTCGAGACCTCGGTTTTCGCTTGAAGTCTCCTGAGATTGAAGACCGATTCATCTGTACGGTACTTGATGACGATGCCTATCTCCGCGTCACTGAATGCGTCAGTCATCATAGCCGAGAACATGAGGCTGAACAGGGTGGGAGCGAGAACACAACCCTGCTTCACTCCGTTTGAGACTGGGAATGGTTCAGATGTCTCGCCGTTGTCTTGGACTCTGGCCAGCATGCCGTCGTGAAGTTGGCGTACGATGGCAATGAACTTTCTGGGGCATCCGTACTTCGCCATAATTCTCCAAAACCCCTCCCTACTGACAATGTCAAAGGCTTTGGTCAGCTCATCATAGGTGGAGTACATGTCGACATTCTGTTCCTGACACTTTTCTTGAAGCTGTCTGGCAGCAAACACCATGTCGATGGTCCCGCGTTCTTTCCGGAAGCCACACCGACTCTCTGGTAGGAGACTTTCCTCAAGACTCTCAGGTAAGAGACCTTGCTGAAGATGTGTGTTCAGCCGGTTGAGTAGAACTCCAGTCAGGATCTTGCTGCAATGGATAGCAGGGAGATTCCACGATGGTTATCGCAGACCTGACGGTTTCCTTTGCGTTTGTAGAGATGAACGATGGAGGCATCTTTAAGGTCTTGAGCAACTGTCTCGTGCTGCCATATGATCTGAAGGAGTTGATGAAGTTTCTTCACCAGAGCAGCACCATCCTCTTTGTAGACCTCAGCTGCGATTGCGTCTAAGCCAGGCGTTTGCCACTGGATAACAGACGAATTGTTATCTGGGTCTCCGCCAAAGTTGGTACGGCGTCCAGCGTCTCATCGATCGGAATTTGGGGAGTCGATCGATGGTTTCATTGTTGATGGTGGATGGGCGGTTCAGTACGCTATCAAAGTGTTCAGCCCATCTCTCTAGTATCTTCTCTTTATCTGTGATCAGCGTTGATCCATCTGCACTGCAAAGTGGAGATGAGCCCGAGGTGGTGGGGCCGTAGACTTCTCTCAAGCCATTGTAGAAGTTTTTTATGTCGTTCCTGTCTGCAAAGCCCTGAATCTCATCAGCTTTGTTGCTCAGCCAGGACTCTTGCATCTGGCGCAGCTTTTGCTGGATGTTTCTGCGGTGTTTCTCAGCGCGTCGTTCTTTGCTGTTGACTGTGGGTCGTCGATGTGCGCTTTGAAAGCAAGACGTTTTTCCTCTAGAAGCTGCTGGATTTCAGTGCAGTTCTCATCGAGCCAGTCCTTGTGCATCCTGGTTGTGGGTCACAGACACTTCATAACTGTGCTGTACACCGTCTCACGAAGTGCGCCCCATGCTGCTTCCACATCGAGGTCATTCAGTATGGTGGACTCCAAGCGGGTTTCCAGGGTGTCAACAAAGGACTGCTTAGTTTCGATGACCTTGAGCTTGCTGACATTCAGACGTCTTGCTGGTTTTACGCCTTGAGGACGTCTCTTGGGCTGGACATGAAGCCTGAGCTTGGAGACGATGAGGCGGTGATCTGTCCAGCACTCCGCGCCGCACATGACCTTCGTGACCCTCACGTCCCGCCTGTCCCTCTTCCCCACGATGACATGGTCAATAAGATGTCAATGTTTGGATCAGTCAATGAGATGCCAATGTTTGGATCAGACAATGAGATGCCAATGTTTGGACCAGTCAATAAGATGCCAATGTTTGGATCAGTCAATAAGATGCCAATGTTTGGATCCGTCAATAAGATGCCAATGTTTGGATCAGTCAATGAGATGCCAATGTTTGGACCAGTCAATAAGATGCCAATGTTTGGACCAGTCAATAAGATGCCAATGTTTGGATCAGTCAATAAGATGCCAATGTTTGGATCGCGGGTTCATCCATGATGTCCTGTTGCGGGTAGGGAGGCGGAAGATGGTGTTCGTGATCAGGAGGTCAAGCTCGACACATGTCTGAAGGAGAAGCAGACCGTTGCTATTGCAGTTGCCAACCCCATGCTTTCCAATCACGCCTTCCCAGGTGGTGCCGTCGCTGCCAACTCGTTTTAAAGTCACCAAGCATGATGAGCTTATCAGCGCTGGCTGCAGTGGTGATGACGGCATTCAAGTCTTATAAAACTTGTCCTTGACCTCATTTGGGTTGGTCATGGTGGGTGCGTACGTGCTGACAATGGTGGCAAACTTTTGTCCTCGTGAGAGGGGGGCCTCAACGTCATCAAGCGATCGTTCATCCTTTAGGCGGGCCAACCAGCTTGCCGACAAGTGTGGACTTCACCTCAAAGCCAACCCCAGCCTCACGTCTCTCCTCAGGTCCACGCCCACTCCAAAAGAAGGTATAGCCTGCGCCTCGTTCACAGAGTTCACCCTCCCCAGCCAGCCTGGTCTCACTCAGGGCAGCGATCTCAATCTTATATCTGGCAAGTTCATGCGCAATGAGGGCTGTACGCCTCTGGGGTCTGTCCGAGGCTTCCCTGTCAAGGAGCGTTCGGACGCTCCATGTGGCTAGGTTCCGAAGAGTATACCTCTTTTTACTGTCTTGTTTCGACCGCAGTGATAGGGTCCCGCCAGCCGCGGTATGCTGGATAGGGTGATGTGGAGCAGACAATTGTTTAGGGCACCTCCTCATGCCATGGAGATGAGCAGTGCTATCCTAAAAAGGGCTGCACAGTCGCTCAGGGGGCTGCCCACCGCCACTACTGCTCCGATTCAGTGACGGCCGACCTTATGGCCTGAGCCGCCTGTGTGCAGGTCTGCGGCTACGACTTCAGTGTACCCACACCTGTCGCTTCGTCGCTCGCCCATCGCCACAGCTCTTGGTGATAAGGGATAGGATGAAGGATGACTGATGACATGCGCGATGACTTTGATTAAAGTGAGGACGAATTGCGCGTCGTCGACCTCACTCTCTCGTCCGAGACCACCTGTATCCAATGGCAAGACAAGGTCGAGACGGTTGGAGATGGAGACGGATGCAGTTGATGACCTAGATGTTCTACATGCCTCATCTAGCTCTGTGCACTCCACAATGCATTGCTGTAACCGCCTTTCTCTCCGTTGAACCATAAATGTTTCTACCGCAGAGTCCGCCGGCGTCCAGTCTTTGCATGCGTAGGAGGGCAAGCCCTAACACATACTCATAACCTCCACTACTGTGAACTGCAGCTGGGTGTCGCTCTCTTCGCCTTCACAGCCGTTGGGAAATTGCATCCTCATCTGCCTGTTTTGCCGTTGAAGCTTGGTTTGCCAGATTTTTTTTTTATCGAGATTGACTCCTCTACATCCGTCATGTTTAGCCTAGGGGCTCGCGCTGCCCAGTTACCGTGGGTCGCCCCTGGGAGGATGTGGTTAGAAACCACAGCGCTGCATGTAATCCACGCTTGCTTGCTGTCACACTGTCACTTTTGCACCCGCGCATTCATGACAGCATTTACTCCATACGCACACGCAATCTTTCCAATCAACCAAAAGGCGCACTACCGAATGTTTTTCTTCTCCCCCTCTCCTTCAGGGAAAAACACTTTACTAAATCACAACAACTTATAAACAGATTTTACACATGTATCTCTCTTTACACTGAGAGATAAATTAATCTGCACACATGTATCTCTCTTTACACTGAGAGATAAATTAATTTGCACACATGGATCTCTCTTTACACTGAGAGATATAATAATCCAGTCCCGCTTCTATAAAGCCATGGCCTTCACATTACAGTAGCCCCCCAAAAAAAACCAAACCAGGAGAATACATAACTCCCGTAATCAACGATGCCATACCTGCATCACGTATGAGACCCATACTTTTTCCATTCCCTGTCTCTCTCACACATTGTCTCACACCCTTGAATTCTCCTGTCCTGGAGATACGAGTTCCGACTTCTCTCCCTCGACTTCTGTCACTGGAGAAAGGATGAGTTCCAACTCCTCTTCCCGGAGTCTTTAATCCCTGGGGCTGACTACCGGTGTGTTCCTCACACCGTGGCCATCGTTAACCACCTCACAGGGTGAAAGGTGAATGGTGAAGGGTGAAGGGTGAAGGGCTGAAAAACGAATAAGGTTCGTGTAAGTAACCTGCTTCCCAATTTAATTATGAATTCTTTCTTTCTCTTTTCTTTAAGTTTCCCCTGTAGCTTTCCCCAACTATCTATGGCTCACCTGGTAATGACTGGTCAGCAGAGAGGACCACCGTCCTGACAGGTTCGAGTCTCTAGGCCATCTGCTGGGCTAAAACTGATTCTTTCCTCCCTCCTCCTAGTGAGTGCATACTCAGTGTTCAAAACACATGACCAGCACCTTACCTTACCAGCCCTTGTTAAACTATCACTCAGTGGTCACTTTCACCCAATGACCATGTTTGTTTCTTTAATGAGTATATCTCACAATTATTTTGGGGACGCCCGCTACACTAGTCAAGCCACATGAATATTCTTCCTTTAGTTGTGGCATGGGGAAATGATTCATATCACTAACTACATGCGATGGAGCGTCACATGCCTTGATGTGAGGCTACGTCACATGACACTTGCTCTGCTTTGCTTTGCTCTGCTTTGCTCTGCTTGCCTGTGGTGCTGTGTGTGGTTATTGCCTGCCACAGGTACTGACATCAGCGGGGCATCTTGCGGCGCTGGTCCCCTGGCTCGGCATAGCCTCTTTCACTTCAAGACCGATCGTGCGTGGTTTCCAACACACACAGGGTTAAAACGCAACTGAAAACTGAAAGGTGCACTCAAAACGTGTGCAGCATTTCACAGACAAGCTAAAGGTGTATGTGTGTGTGTGTGTGTGTGTGTGTGTGTGTGTGTGTGTGTGTGTGTGTGTGTGTGTGTGTGTGTGTGTGTGTGTGTGTGTTGAGGGAGGGGAGCAGAGTATAAGACTGAACAGAGAATGACAGAAGGCGAGAGGGGTGGGTGGGGAGGAGGCCGAGACAGGGCCATCGAAGAGAATGCCGGTTTCGCCTGTTGAGGACAGATATGGGTGGGAGGGGGATGTAAGCTCCACCTAGTAGACTTGGCAGTCGCTTAGAGTGTGGCATGGCAGCGGATGCCGAGGAAGAGGTGGCAGCTCTCCTTCGAAGGACACTGATGTGAGAGGTCAGTGTCAGGCGGCGCAGCCAAACTTCCAGCCATATGGGTGATAGTGGGTCTAGCCTGTGTCGCTGGGGACGGTTCCTGGAGATGTGGGGCGATCGGCGATGGGATGCTGCCTGACTGCGACTACCGTGGCCTGGGGATACCATGTTTTGAGCCAGGCAGACATGGGGGCACTCCTTATGAGGTTGGGCTGAAAAATTACCCTCTCGACCGCAGTCTGCGTGTACCCGCCGAATATTAGGGTCTCGTGCATTGCTGCTCCAGAGACTTTCGTCCTGCTCCCTCCATGAGGCAGCCCTACGCGGTACAGGACCATCGCCACTCGAGCACGAAGAAGGCCGCCTGGTGGTGGTCCTGAAGACAGCCTTCAGTTTGGGGAAAGGAGGTAAAATATACCAACGCCCATCGTCGGTCGACCAGCAACCAAAATTGAACCGAAGTTCAAAAGGAACAAGAGCTCAGAGATAGAAATACGACTGCCCCACACTCAACTCGCCCACTACTGCTCGCGACAGCAGTTGCCCTAAAGATGTTAGACCTACGTCTGCAAGTTCACTTTAGGGGCTCAGGCTGATAGCACGTTAAACTCACCCTCAATGTCAACGACTTGGCAGTCGTTCATTAAGTTTACTGGTGTGGGAGCACACTGTTTGCTTTGAAGTTCTTCCCGTGCGTCGTTTTGGCTGGCACGCGCAAGTATGTCATTTCCGGTCCGGTGCAGACATGAGTTGACGTTCTGGGCTATTTTTAGTTGTCAAGGGTTTTCCCTTTTCGTCAACTTGACCAATATGAGCAATACCTCACTTCTTTGAATCGAAACTCGGTAGGAGAAAGAGAGATAGATAGAGATAGTTGACGAAAGGGGAAAACCCTTGACAACTAAAAATAGCCCAGAACGTCCACTCATTTCTGCCCCGGACCGGAATGAGCAATACCTTCCTTCTTTTGAATCGAAACTCGGTAGGAGTAAGAGAGAGAGAGAGAGAGAGAGAGGGAGGGAGAGAGAGAGAGATAAGTAGGTTGCCCCTTTCCTTCTCACTCACTTTACGCCTTGGTGAAATCACAAACCCTACCCTGTATTGGTGGGTGCTCAGGTCACACTCACAGTGTCCAACATGACGGGTGGTTCACCTGTGTGAGGGCATGAAAGGGGGACCCACGCTGATTTTCGTCTGGGTCGTGCTTCTCGTGTCCATGGAAACGCCGACAGTCGTCGCCGTCGAATCAAAATGTTGTAAGTTGAAGAATAATTTTGTTAGCTGCGGTGTTGCAGGTTTTGTTGTGTGGTTTTTGTTCTTCTTCTTTTCTTTTTTTCTTGAATAATGCCCCAATCTCAAGTTTTATTTTGGTATTAACAACAAGGGGTCTGCGCAGCGGGGGGGGGAATCGGGGGGGGGCAGGGGGGGGGGGGGGGCTAATGGGGGGGGGGAGGGGAGGGTGAGAGGGTCAGTGAACTCTTGAACGAAAGTGTCAAGGTGGCGGGTCCCGCCCCCTCGTCCGGCAGATTTTTCCGTCCCGATGGTGTTTGGGGGGGAAGGCGGCCTGACGAAGTCGGGCGGCACTGCGCGGGGGACTTTTGTTTTTTCCCCCACGCTGTTGACAGGGGAGGTTGGATCTTTTGGGTTTTCGAAGTCGATTGGGCATAAGTATTTTTAAAAGCAGGCCAGCGCGGGTCTTCGAGGCGGAGTGAAGGCCCCTGGAGTCGGTCAAGCAGGCGGTGAACTTATTGTTTTGGGATCTATTGACCCAAAGGGGCTGTCGCGAACCGTTCCCCTGTTTTACATGGTGTCAGAGGAGGGGTCCCAAACTGGGCGGTTTTGTTGTTGTTGTTTTTGGTGGGGGTGGTATTTTTGGAAGGGGTAAGGGTTGTGTTAAGTTAAGTGTCCTTTGTGAAAGAAAAAGGAAAATATGCATATCATTCTTGTCTCCCCTCTCCCCAAAACTAACACACACACCACCACCCACACCCACCCCCACACACACCAACACACACACACACACACACACAAACCCCGCACGCACGCACGCACGCCGCACGCACGAGCACGCACGCACGCCGCACCACGCACGCACGCACGCACGCGCGCGCGCGCCCGCGCGCGCGGGCGCCGCGTATGTATGTTCCATTGTTTTTTTTATTGCTATACAGTGGGCATTTTTTTGTGCATGTAGGTGGCATTGTGTTGTTAGTATGATTGCATTTTTTTTGGTATTATGTGGCATGTGTTGTAGCATGTTGTGCTTTTTTTGTGGGCTGTAGGGGGCATTGTTGTGCTTAGTGTGGCATTTGTTGTTGGGTTTAGTGTGGCTTTGGGTTTTGGTATGTAGTGGGGCATTGGTTGTAAAGTATGGGGGCATTGTGTGTTGGATTGTGGGCATTGTGTTTGGCAGATTGGCATTGTTTTGTGGGGTAGTAGTGGGCATTTGGGGTGGTATAGTGGGGATTGTTTATGGATGGGTTTTTGATTGTGGTTGTGGCATGTAGTGGGGCATTGTGTTGTGTGGCTTTTATTTGGGCATTTGTTGGGATGAGTGTGGCTTTGTGTTTTTGGGGTTTTTCTGTGGCTTTGTTTTGTGGGGTAGTAGTGGGGGTTTTGGTGTTTGCATGTATTGCATTGTGTTGTAGCGTAGTGTGGCTTTTTTGGTGGATGTAGTGGGCATTGTTGGTATGTAGTGGGGCATTGTGTTGTAATTGTGGGGCATTGTGTGTGGGGAGTAGTGGGGGCTTTGTTTGGGCAGTGTGGGCATTGTGTTTGTAGTATTTAGTTACAGGTTATGGTTTTAGGGGCATTGTGTTGTTGGTATTTGGCATTGTTTTTGTGGTGAGTGGGGTTTTGTGTTGGGTGTAGGGGGCTTTGTTTGGGGCTGTATGGGCTTTGGTTGAGAAAGCTTGTGGCATGTTTGGTGGTATGTAGTGTCATTGTTTGTGTGGTATGTTTGGGCATTTTTGTTGTTGGTATGTAGTGGGCATTGTTTTTGTGGGGTAGGGGGGCATGAGGGGCTTTGGTTTGTTTATTTAGGTGCATTGTGTTTGGATATTATTGGGGCTTGTGTTATGGTAGTTGTGGCATTGTGTTGGGTTTTTGGTATGATGGGGCTTGTGTTGGGGGTTGGTGTGGTTTTGTGTTGTGGTATTATGTGGCATTGTTTTTTCGTTTATGTGGCATGTGTTGTGGTATTAGTGTGGCATTTTGTTGTTAGAGTGTGGCATTGTGTAGGGGGCATGTATTGGCATTGTGTTGGTGGCATGTATGGGTTTTGTTTTGTAGCTGTTGGGGCTTTGTGTTTTTTTGGTATGTAGTGTGGCATTGTGTTGTAGCTGTAGTTGGCATTGTGTTTGTGGCATTTGTGTGGCATTGTGTTGTGCATGAGGTGGCTTTTTTTGGGTTTTGTAGTGTGGCTTTGTGTTTGGTTGATGTGGCATTGTTTTGTAGCATGTGTGGGGCTTGTTTGTGGGGTATGTAGTGGCATTGTGTTGTGGGTATTATTGGCATTGTGTTGGTGGTATGTACTTCATTTGTTGGGGGTTGTAGTTCAATGTGTTTTGGGGTTTTTTAGGGGATTTTTTTTGGGGGATGTGGTGGCATTGTTTTGGGGTATGTGTGGGGCATTGGGTTTGTACATTATGCGGCTTTGTGTTTGGGCTTTTATGTGGCATTGTGTTGTGGTATGTAGGTGGATTGTTTGTGGTATGAGTGGGCTTGTGTTGGTTGGAGTAGTGTGGCATGTTTTGGTGGCATTGTGTGGCTTTGGTTGTTGGTATTAGTTACATTTTGTTTGTGGTTGTATTGGCATTGGGTTGTGTGGTATTAGGTGGCTTGTTTTGGGGTTGGCTGTAGTGGCATTGTGTTTTTTGGGTATGTGTGTGCTTGGTTTTGTGTGGTTTATGTCTTGTTTGTGTGGTATGTGTGGGGCATTGTGTTGTGGGGATTATTGGGGCTTGTGCTGTGGGGTATGTAGTGGGCTTGTGTTGGGGTATTAGTGGGCTTTGGGGTTGTGTGGTAGTAGTGGGGCATTGTGTTGTGTGGCATGTAGTGTCATTGTGTTGTGGGGTATGAGTGACATTTTTGTGTGGTATTAGGGTGGCTTGTTGGTGTGGTATGTATGGATTGTTTTGGGGGCTTTGTGGCATGTGTTTGTGGCTTATGGGCTTTGTTTGTTGGTAGGGGTGTGGCTTTGTGTTTTTGGGGTATGTTTTTGGGCATTGTTTTGTGGGGGTATGAGTGTAGCATTGTTTTGTGGTATGTATGGGGGCTTGTGTTGTGGGGTTGTTGTGCATTTGTTGTGGGGCATGTGTGGGGCATTGGTTGTGTGGCATGAGTGTAGAATTGTGTTGTTGGTATGTGTTGGATTGTTTTTGTGTGGCATGGGGGTTGTTTGTGTTTTTGTAGTTGGCATTGTTTGTGGATGTAGTGGGCATTGTGTGTGTGGATGTATGTGGCATTGTTTGGGGAAATGTAGTGGGGCAGTTTGTGGGTATGTTGGGGCTTGTTTGGGGTATGAGTGGGGCTTTGGGTTGTTGTTTAGTGTTTTTGTGTTGGGGTAGTAGGGGCTTTTGTGTTGTGTGGTATGTATGGGGCATTGTGTTGGGTATGTATGTGGCATTGTTTGTGGGGCATGAGTGTGGCTTGGTTGTGAGTAGGGGGGCTTGTGTTGTGGGTTGTATGGTTTTGGGGGGTGGCAGTTTTGGCATTGTTTTTTGATTAGTGGGGCTTTGGGTTTGGGGTATTAGTGGGCATTGGTTGGGTATTAGTGGGGCATTGTGTTGTGTGTATGTAGGGGGTTGTTTTGGGGGTAGTAGTGGGGGCGTGTTGTGGTTGTAGTGGGCTTTGGGTTTGGGGTTGTATGGGCATTTGTTGTTGGTATTATGTGGCATTGTTTGTGGGTTTAGTGGCATTGGTTGTGGGGATGTATGGGGCATTGGGTGTGGCTGTATGTGGTTGTGTGTGTGGAAAAGGAGTGGGCATTGTGTTGTGGGGGCATTTGTGGCATTGTTTATGGGGTTTTAGTGTGGCTTTGTTTTTGTGGGGGTAGTGTTCATTGTGTGGTGGCATGTTTGGCTTGTTTGGTGGATCAGTTGGCTTGGTTGTTGGCATGAGTGTGGCATTTTTGTGCATTATTGCATTGTTTGGGGTACATGTAGTGGGGCAGGTGGGGGACAGTATTGGCTTTGGTTTGGTATTTTGGCATTTTTGTGGTATGTGTTGGCATTGTGTTGTGGGAAAGTTTGGCATGTGTTGTGTGGTATGATTGGCATGTTTGTGGAGTAGTGGTGGCTTTGTGTTGGGCAGATTTGGGGCTTGTTTTTTGGGGTTTATGGGCATTGTTTGTTGTTTAGTGTGCATTTGTTTGGGCATTAGTGTGGCATTTTTTTGGTGGCTTGTTTGCTTTGTTTTGTTGGCATTTTTGGGGCTTTGTTTTGGGGAAGTAGTGTGGCATGGTTGTACAGATGTGGCATTGTGTTGTGGCGGTTGTGGCAGGGGTTTTTTGTGGCTGGGGGTTGGCTTTGTTGGGGCATTATTGGCTTGGTTGTACATAAGGTGGCTTTTTTGGGCAGAGTGGGCTTGTTTGTGGCATGTATGTGGCATTGTGTTGGGCATTATGTGGTTTGTTTTTTTGGGGGCATGTGTTGGGGGCATTTGTTGTGGTATGATGGGAATTGTTTGTTGGTATTATGTGCATTGTTTTTGTGTGGCATGTGTGGGGCATTAGTTTGGAGGGTTTGTGCTTTGTGTTTGGTATGTAGTGTGCTTTTGTTGTTGGATTATGTGGCATTTGGGTTGGTTTTAGTGTGCATGGGGGTTGGGGAAAAAGGTCTTTTGTTTGGGGGATGTAGTGGGGCATTGTCTGGGTATGTGGTAGTTTGGTTTGTGGTTTTTTGGGCTTTTTGGGTTGTTTTTGAGTGGGGAGTGTTTACATGTGTGTGGCATTGGTTGTGTGGGTATGTAGTGGGGAATTTTTTGTTGGCATGTTTGTGGCATTTGTTGTGGGGTTGTAGTTGGCTTTGTTTGTGGTATGTAGTGTGGCATTGTATTTGTGGTATGTTGGGGCATTGTTTTGTGGGGGAATTAGTGTGGCATTGTGTTGTGGGGTATGTAGTGTGGCTTTGTTTGGGGTTTGGCATGTAGTGGGGATTTTTTGTGGGGTTTAGGTGGCATTGTGTTGTGGGGATTATGGGCTTGTTTTTTTTGTGGATTATGGGGGCTTGTTTGTGGGGTATGTGTGGGGATTGTGTTTGGGGTAGGGGGTTGGCTTTGTGTGGGGGATTGTGGGCTTGTGTTGTGTGGTATGTAGTGGGGCATTGTGTTGTGGTTTAGGTGGCATTGTTTTGGTGGGGTATGAAATGTGGTTTTGGTTGTGGGGGTATGTGGGGCATTGTGTTGTGGCTTAGTGTGGAATTTTGTTGTGTGCATATAGTGGGGTTTGTGTTGTGGATGTAGTGTGGCATTGTGTTGTGTGGTAGTATGGGCATTTTTTTGTGTGGTTTATGGCTTTGTTTGGGTTGTATGGGGGCTTTGTGTTGTGGCAGATGGGGCTTGTTTTTGTGGTATGTGTGGGGCTTGTTTGTGTTTGTAGTGTGGCATTGTTTGGGGTGTTTTAGTGTTTGGGTTTTATGGGCAGGGTTTGGGGGCTTGGTTGGGCTTAGGGGGATTGTTTGTGTGGATTAGTGTGCATTGTTTTTTGGTTTATGAGCATTGTGTTGTGGTAGTATGTGGCTTTTGGGTTTTATGTACATATATTGGGGTTTTGTTTTGGCATGTAGGGGGCTTTGTGTTTGGGGTATGTAGGGTGGCTTTGGTTATTGGTATGTATGTGGCATTGTCTTTTTGGGGTATGTGTGGGGGCGTTGTGTGATGTTAGTGTGGGGCATTGTGCTGTGTGGCTGTAGTGTGGCATTTTTTTGTGGGTTTAGTGGGGCTTTTGTTTTGGGGTGGGGTTGTGGTAGTGTGTGGATGTAGTGTGACATTGTTTGTTTGTTGGGGCTTGGTTGTTGGTTTGGTAGATTGGGGGTGTGGAAAATATTTGTGGCATTGTGTTGTGGTATGTATTGCTTTGTTTGGGTATTAGTGTGGCATTGTGTTTTGGGGCCATGTTTGTGGCTTTGTGTTTTTTGGGGTAGTATTTGGGCATTGTGGGGGGTTTAGTTTGTGCATTGTGTTGTGTGGCATGTATGTGATTGTTTTGGATGTATTTGGGGCTTGTTTGGGGTTGGGCATGGTGGGGGCTTGGTTGGGGTATTGGTGCTTTGTTTGTGTGGCATGTATGGGCATTGTGGTGTAGTTGTGGCATTGTGTTGTTGTATGAGTGGGGCATTTTGTTTTGGTAGTAGGTGGCTTGTGTTGGGGCATGTAGTGTGGCTTTTGTGTTTGGGTATGAGGTGGCATTGTTTTTGGGGTATGTATGTGGCTTTGTGTTGTGGGGTTGTATGTGGATTGTTTGTGTGGTATGTATGGGCTTGTGTTGTGCATGTAGTTTGGCATTGTTTTTGGGATGTAGTTAACTTGGTTTTGCATGAGTTGGCTTTCCGGATTGTTGTTCATGTTGGGGCATTGTGTTGTGTGGTATTAGTGTTGCTTTGTGTTTGGGGTTTGTAGTTGGCATTTGTTTTTGGGGGTATGTAGGGGCATTGTGTTGTGGTATGTGTGTGGCATTGGTTTTTGGTATTATTGGGGGCTTTTGTTGTGTGATGTAGTGTGCATTGGTTGTGGGGTATGTGGGGTTTCATTGTGTTGTGGTAGTAGTGTGGCTTGTTTTGGGGTATGTATGGGGCATTGTTTGTGTGGAAGTAGTGGGACGTGTTGTGGTATTATGGGGCTTGGGTGTTGTGTGGTATTATTGGCACTGTGTTGGTGGTATTAGTTGGCATTGGTTGTGGGGTATGAGTGTGCTTTTTGTGTGATAGGTTTTTGGGGATTGTTTTTTGGGGTTATGTGGCATTTGTTGTGGTAGTAGTTGGTGTTTTTGTGGATGATGGGGCATTGTGTTTGTGACGAGTGGGCATTGTGTTGTCATTTGTTTGGCATTTGGTTGTTGTTGTAGTGGGGGCTTGGTTTGGTATGTTGTGGCTTGGGTTTTGGGGTTATGTAGGGGGCATTGTGTTGTTATGGTGTGCATTGTGTTGGTATGTAGTTCTTTGGGGTTTTGTGGGGTATGGGGGGCTTTGTGTTGGTGTATTTATGGGGCATTGTGTTTGGAGAATTTGGGGGCTTGGTTGTGGCATTTGTGGCATTGTGTGGGGGCATGATTGGGGCATTGTGTTTGGTATGTAGTGTGGCATTTTTTTGGGGTATGTATGGGCATTGGTTTTATGGGGCATGTATTGGGGGCAGGGTTTTTTGGGTATATAGGGTTTTTGGGTTAGTGGTTTTAGTTAGCATTGTTTATGTGGTATGTGGGGGCTTTGTCTGTGTGGCATTATTGGCATTGGGTTTGTTTTATGAAAAGTTGGTTTTGTTTGTGGTTGTAGGTTGCATTGTGTTGTGTGGTATTTGGGTGGCATTGTTTGTACATGTAGGGGGCTTTTGTGTTGTGTGGTAGTAGGGGCATTTTTTGTGTATGTGGTGTGGCTTGTTTGGGCATTAGTGGGGCTTTGTGTTGGGGTGTAGTGGGTTTTGGGGTTTGTGTGGCATTAGTGGGCTTTTTGGGGGGCATGTATGTGGCATTGTTTTGGGGCTGATTTGGGGAATTGGTTTGTCATGTAGGGGGCATTGTTTTGTGGCATGTGTGGGCTTGGGTTGGGGTTTGTAGTGGGGGCAGGGTTTTGGGCATGAGTTGGCTTGGTTTGTGGTAGTAGTGGGGGAATTGTGTTGTGGCAGGGAGTGGCTTGTGTTGTGTAATATGTGTGCATTGGTTGGGGTATGATGGGGCATTGTTTTGGGGTATGTATGTGGCATTGTTTTTTGCGTATGTATGTAATTGTTTTATGGGGTATTAAAAGTGGCATTGGGGTTGTGGGGTTGTAGGTCTTTTGGTTTGTGGGGTATGTAGTTGGCTTTGGGGTTTGGGGCTATTTTGGGGCTTTGGGTTTTGGTTTTGTAGGTGGCTTGTGTTGTGGATGTATGTGGGCATTGTGTTGTGTGTTGAGGGGGCATTGTTTGTGGATGAAGTGTGGCATTTGTGTGTTGGTATTATTGGCGTGCGGGGATTTTGGGGGGCTTTTGCTGTGGTATGTAGTGGGCATTGTGCTGTGGTATGTGGGTTTTCCTGACGGGGTTATTAGTGTGGCATTGTGTTATTTGGTTGTAGTGTGGCATTGGTTGGGGTGTTTTGGGGTTGGTTTTTGTGGTATTAGTGTGGCATTGTGTTATGTGGTTTGTATGTGGCATTGTGTTTTGTGGTAGAGGTGGCTTTGTTTTGGTATGTTTTTGGGCTTTGTGTTGTGGGGTATGTATGGGGGCTTGTGTTTGGTTTAGTGTGGCTTTTGTGTTGTGGTAGAGTGGGCATTGGTTGTGTGGTTGTGGGGGGAAATTTGTTGGGGTATGAGTGGGCATTGTGTTTTTGTGGATGTTTGGGGATTGTTTTTGTGTGGTATGTAGTGTCCATTGTGTTGGCATGTATGTGCATGTGTTGTTGGGGGTAGGAGTGTGGCATTTTTGGGGGGTAGTAGTGTGGTTTGTGGGGGTAGTAGTGGGCATGGGTGGGGGTATGTATGTGGCTTGTTTTTTGTATGTAGTTGGCATTGGTTTTTGGCTGTATTTGGGGCATTGTGTTGTTGGTTTTTGGTTGGCATTGTTTGTGGTAGTAGTTGGCTTTGTTTTTGGTGGATGTATGGGATTGGTTTGCATGTAGTGGCATGTTTTGTGTGGCATTAGTTGGCATTGGTTGTGGTATGTAGTGGGCATTGTGTTGGTTGTGTGGCATTGTGTTGGGGAAAGTTGGGGCATTGTGTTGTGGGGTATGTAGTGTGGCTTTGTGTTGTGGCATGTGTGGGGCATTGTTTGGGGTATAGGGGCATTGTTTTGGGGCTTAGTGGGCTTGTGTTGTGTGGTATGAGGGGTTGCTTTGGGGTTTGGGGTATGGTTGGCATTGGGGGTTGTATTGGCTTTGTTTGTGGGGCATTAGTGGGCTTTTTGTGGGAGTAGTGTGCATTTTTTTGTGCATTATTGGGTTGGGGTTTTGTGGGTTGATTGGGGGCAGTGTTTTGGCATGGTGGGGCATTGTTTGGGGTAGTAGTGGGGCATTGTGTTGTTGGATGTAGTGTGGCATTGTGTTTGGCATTATGGGAAATTGTGTTTTGGGTATGTATGTTCATTTTTATTAATGAATTCTTGTTTGTGGCTGTGGTGGCATTGTTGGGCTAGTGGCATTGTTTGTGGCATTATTTGGGGCATTGTTTTGGGGCATTATGGGGGCTTGTGTTGTGTTGGGCTTGGGGTTTTGGGGCGTGTTGGTTGTGTTGTGGCTTAGTGTGGCATTGGGTTGTGTGGCTGGGGATTGTTTGGGCATGATGTGGCTTGTGTGTGGCATGTGTGTGGCTTTGTGTTGTGGTATGTATTTGGGGGACTGGGTTTGGTATTATGTGGCATTGTGGTGGTTTAGTGTGGCTTGTTTGGGGGTATGTATTTGCATTGTGTTGGGGGTTGAAAAGGGGGCATTGTTTTGGGGTATGTATGTGGCATGTGTTGTTGAAAGTATGTGCATTGTTCGGGATTGGTGGCGTTGTGTTTGTTATGTATGTGGCTTTGGTTGGGGTAGTATGGGGGCTTTGTTTTTTGGGGGCTGGTGGGATTGTGTTGGGTAGTATGTGCATTGTGTTGGGTATGTATGGCATTGTTTGTTGGGGTTTTGTGTTGGAGGGGTTTGGTGGCATGTGTGGGGAGGGTTTTGTGGTATGTAGGTGGCATTTGTGTGGGTATTTTGTGGGATTGTGTTTGTGGTATGTATGTAGGGGTTTGGGGTATGTGTGTGGCATTGTGTTTTTATTTGGGCATTGTGTTTTGGAAAGTAGGTCACTGGTTGTGGTTTAGTGTGGCATTGTGTTTGTGTATGTAGTGTGGCCTGGTTGTGTGGAAGTTTTGCATTGTTTTTTGGGGGTATGTAGGTGGCATTGTTTGGGGTATTTGTGTGCAGGGGTTTGTGGTATTAGGGGGCATTGTGTTTGGTATTATGGGGAAATTGTTTGGGTTTTAGTGTCTGTGTGGTGACGTTTTTGGGGCATTGTGTTGTTGGATGAGGGGGCACTGTGTTGTTGGGTAGGTTTGGCTTTGGTTTTGTGGTATGTAGGTGGCATTGTTTGGGTATGTAGTGGGGCTTGTTTTGTGGGTTTTAGTGGGGCTTTGTTTTTGGGGTATGTATGTGGCATTGTTTTTTGGATTAGGTGGCATTGTTTTGTGGTATTATTGGCATTGTTTGTGTATGAAGGGGGGCATTGTGTTTGGCGTAGGGGGCATTGTGTTTTCATGTATGGGGCTTGTTTTTATTTTAAAGAGGGTGCATGTTTGTGTGTTTTTGGGTGTGGTTTGTTTTATGTGGCATGAGTGGGCTTTGGGGTTTATGGGGAAAATAGTGTTTTTTGTGTTAGTGGTATGTATGTAGCATTTGTGTTATGGGGTTTTAGGTGGCATTTGCTGGTGGCAGATTTGGGGCATTGGTTTTGTGGTATGGGGGCATTGTGTTTGGTATTAGGTTTATTGTTTTTTGGGGTATGTAGTGTGGATGTGTTTAGCATGAGGGTCATTGGTGGTGTGGTATATTGGGGCTTTGTTTTGGGTTTTGGGGTGTGGCATTGGTTTTGGCAGAGTTCATTGTTTTGTGGTATGAGTGGGGATTGGTTGTGTGGAAGTGTTCATTGTGTTTTGGGGCTTGGTGGCATGGTTGTGTGCGTAGTGGGGCATTGGTTTTTGGGGCATGTATGGGGCTTTGGTTTGTGGGCTTTAGGGGCATTTGTGTTGGGTTTGTAGTGTCTTTGTGTTGGGCATGAGTGTGGCATTGTTTTTGTGGATTATGGGAAGGGTTTGGGAAAGTGTGTGCATTTGGTGTTTGTGAGATGAGGGGAGGTTTTTGGGGATTGGGGGCATGTTTGGCGGTAGTATGTGGCTTTTGGTTTATGCTTAGTAGTTGCTTTGGGGTTATTGGATGTATGTGGTTTGTTTGTGTGTATTTTGGGCATTGTGTTGTGTGGGATGAGTGGGGGAAATGGTTGTGGCAAAAGGGTTTTGGATTTTTGTTTTAGTGTGGCATTGTTTTTTTGGATGTATGTGGCATTGTTTGTGTGTATGTATGTGGCATTGTGTTTGGTAGAATGGGGCATTGTTTTGTGTGGTATGAGTGTGGCATTGTGCGTGGTATGAGTTGGCATTGTCTGGGTTTTATTTTGTGGCATTGTTGGGGGTAGAGTGTAGCAGTACTGGGATGTAGTGTGGCTTTGTTTATGTGGTAGTGTGTGGCATTGTGTTTTGGTATTATTGGCATTGTTTTTGGGGTATTAGTGGGGGTTTGTTTTATGGGTTTATGTGGCATTGTGTTGTGGGGTTAGAGTGTGGATGGTTGTGGTATGTGTGGGTTTTGTGTTGTGTGGAATTTGTGGCATTGTTTTGGGTATGAGTGGGGCATTTTTTGGGGGTTGAGTTGGATTGGGGTGGTGGTTTGTGTGTGCATTGTGTTGGGTAGTGTGGGGCTTGTGTTTGTTGGGTATGAGTGTGGCATTTGTTGGGGGTAGAGGGGCCATTGTTTTTGGGATGTATGGGGCTGGTTTTTGGGGTTTAGTGTGCTTTGTTTTTGGGTTAAGTGTGGCAAGGTTTGTTTTGGGTATGGGGCTTTGGTTTTGGTTTAGTGTGCTTTGTTTTGGGTATGAGTTCATTGGTTTTTGGTGTGTGGGATTTTTTGGGGGTATGTATTTGGGGCATGTTTGTGGATGTATTGGCATTGTGTTGGTGGTAGAGTGTGGCATTTTTGGCAGTAGGTGCATTGTGTTGTTGGCATTAGGTGGCATTGGTTGGGGTATGTATTGGGGCTTGTGTTGGGGGATTTTTGGGGCTTGGGTTTTGGGGTTTTATGTGGCATTGTGTTTGTGGTTGTGTGGGCTGTGTTGTCATGATGGGGGCATTGTGTTGTGGGGTATGTATGGGTTGTTTGGGCATGAGTGGGGCTTTGTGTTGGTGGTATGTAGTGGGCTTTTTGTGTTGGGGGAGTAGTGGGGCTTGTGTTTTGTGGTTTTAGTGGGGCTTTGTGTTGGTGGCATGTAGTGGGGCCTTTGGTGTGTGGTATGTAGTGTGGCTTGTGTTGGGGGCATATGTGGCATTTTTTTTGTATTAGTGGGGCTTTGGGTTTTGGGGCATGTGGTGGGTTTGGGGTATTATTGGGGTTTGGTTGTGGGTATGTGTGGGGCATTGGTTTGTGGCATGTGTGGGCATGTGTTTGTGTGGTAGAGGGTTGCATTGGTTAGTAGAGAAGTGTCTTTGGGTGTGGCGTATTGGCATGTTTTGTGCAAGTGGGGCATTGTGTTGGGCATGGTGTGGCATTGTGGGGGCATGTAGTGGGGCTTGGTTGGGGTATGTAGTTGGCATTGTGTTGTGGCATGTATTTGGGTTTTGGGGGTTGGCATGAAAAGGGGGCTTTGTGTTTGCATGTGTGTGGCTTGTTTGGGGGAGGTTGGGGGCTTTGTTTTCTTAGGGTGGCTTTGTGTTTGGATGTATTTGGGGCACTGTGTTTGTATTTTGGGGTATTGTGTCGTGGGTGTAGTGTCATTGTGTTGTGTGGTTTATGTAGTTTGCTTTTTTGTGTGGTATGTAATGGGCATTTGTTTGGTTGTATGTGGTTTGTTTTGTGGGGCATGTATTTGGGGGGCTTTGTGCGTGGTATGTATGGGCGTTGTGTTTGTGGTATGTATGGGGCATTGTTTTTGGGTATGTTGGGGCTTGTGTTGTTGGGGCAGTATGGGGCATTGTTTGTGTGTTGTTTGTGGCTTTGTGTTGGGGTAGTTTTGGGGATGGTTGTGTGGTATGTAGGTGGCAGGGGTTTTTTGGGGCAGAGTGTGGCATTGTTGGGGTATTTGTGGCATGGTTTGTGGTATGTATGTGGCATTGGTTTTGTGTGGTTTTGTGTGGGTTTTGTGTTTGGCATTAGTTGGCTTGGGTTTGTGGGGTATGTAGTGTGCATTGTTTTGGTGGTATTTGGATTGTGTTGTGGGTTTTGGGGGTGGGGCATTGTGTTTGGTAGTAGTGGGGCTTTGGGTTGTGTGGAGGTGGGGCTTGTTTTTGGGTTTTGTAGTGGGGCATTGTTCGTGTAGTATGTCATTGTGTTGTGGTATTTAGTGTTGCTTGTGTTGTGTGGTATTAATGGCATTGGTTTTTTGGTATGTATTGGCTTTGTGTTGGGGTATGTATTTGGGGGCATTTTTGGGTGTTAGTTGGCATTTGTCGGGGTGTTTGTGGCATTGGTTGTGTGGTATGTTGTGCTTTGGTTATGGAGTGTTGGCATTGGTTGTGCTTTATGTGGCAGGTTTGGGTGGTATTATTTGGCATTGTTTGTGGATGTATTCTTTGGGTTTATGTGGTATGAGGTGGCTTGTGTTTGGTATGTGGGGGCTTTGTTTTGTGGGGTTTTAAGTATGTGGCTTGGGTTTTGTGGGGGCATTAGGCTTTGGTTTGGGGTTTGAGTGGGGCATGTATTCATTGTGTTTGGGATTAGTGTGGCATTGGTTTTAGTTTTGGGGAGACATTGTGGGAGGTCAGGTGGGGCGTGGTTGGCAAAAGTGTGGCAAGTGTTGGGGTTTGAGTGGAGTTGTGTGTAGGCCTAAAAAACCTGTTCACCCCTTAGACCTTTTAAACCATCCAAATTCCTGTTTTCACCAGCCCTAAACCTGGGGTTCGCCAGCCAAATACCTTTTTTCACCCATCCAAATTCCCTTTTCACCGTCTTAATTACCGGTTTCACCAGCCCTAATTCCCTTTTTTCACCACCCTAATTACTTTTTTCACCGTTTTAATTCCGTGTACCCTTCGTAATTACCTGTGTTCACCAGTCTTAATTACCTGTGTTCACCAGTCCTAATTACCTGTGTTCGGCAGTCCTAATTACCTGTGTTCACCAGTCCTAATTACCTGTGTTCACCAGTCCTAATTACCTGTGTTCACCAGTCTTAATTACCTGTGTTCACCAGTCCTAATTACCTGTGTTCGCCAGTCCTAATTACCTGTGTTCACCAGTCCTAATTACCTGTGTTCGCCAGTCTTAATTACCTGTGTTCACCATCCTAATTACCTGTGTTCGCCAGTCCTAATTACCTGTGTTCACCAGTCCTAATTACCTGTTTTCACCAGTCCTAATTACCTGTGTTCACCAGTCCTAATTACCTGTGTTCACCAGTCCTAATTACCTGGTTCGCCAGTCCTAATTACCTGTGTTCACCAGTCCTAATTACCTGTGTTCACCAGTCCTAATTACCTGTTTTCACCAGTCTTAATTACCTGTGTTCACCAGTCCTAATTACCTGTGTTCACCAGTCCTAATTACTTGTGTTCACCAGTCCTAATTACCTGTTTCATCAGTCTTAATTACCTGTGTTCACCACTCGTAGTTGCTCGTATTCATGTGTCATGGTGACCAATGCTTATAAGGCATGACTGCGTTTGTTCATGGGAGAAAAACTAGCCTTTCTTTCCATGATGATCACGTGTGACCGCCATGTTAGGCTGAAAAAAAGGTGATGATAAATCGATAACTCTCTTTATGACAAGTAATGTGCTGTGTACAGTGAGCACACTGGCAATACACTGTGTGTAAAGAACGTTTCGGGTTTAGTGTTCCTTCCTTGACTTTTACACAACGAACAATACCAGCGATGCTTTGCTGTTCTGAAAGCCAACAGTTGTTGTTGTTGTTGTTGTTGTTCTTGTTGTTGTTGTTGTCGTTGTTGTTGTTGCTATTGTTGTTGAGTTTTACACCAACGAACAATACCAGCGATACTTTGCTGTTTTGAAAGCCAACAGTTGTTGTTTGTGTTGTTGTTGTTGTTGTTGTTGTTGTTGTTGTTGTTGTTGTTGTTGTTGTTGTCGTTGTTGTCGTTGTTGTTGTTGTTGTGTTGTTGTTGTTGTTGTTGTTGTTGTTGTTGTTGTTGTCGTTCGTCGTCGTCGTCGTCGTTTGTTGTTGTTGTGTTGTTGTTGTTGTTGTTGTTGTTGTTGTTGTTGTTTGTTGTTGTTGTTGAGTTTTACACCAACAAACAATACTAGCGATATTTGCTGTTTTGAAATCAACAGTTGTTGTTGTTCTGGTTGTTGTTGTTGTTGTTGTTCTGGTTGTTGTTGCACCCTGGCTAAAAGACTCCAGGGGTCATCCAACAGTTAATCATTGTTTTCTGGAAAAAAAATGAATTTTCCATGAAGGACACGGTGACTGTGTGTTTTGACACTGTTAGGTTCCCATTAGCATTGACTCCGCCCCCCCCCCCCACCCCACCCCTCCCTCCTCTCCCTTCGCCTCCCCCCCCCCACCCCCACCCCCCACCCCCCTCCCAAACACACACACACTCGATCTATCATAATTAATAGTTCCCCATGCCGGGTCATTGAATTGAAGCTGACCTTGTGCCGAGCGCTGACCTCTCGGAGCTGTTCAATGTGCACTTGGTCACAATCCATCTTTCCACAAAACGTCTGTTAAAAT